>JBBDGP010000132.1:1715000-2232500 GCA_037952835.1 Lithobates septentrionalis | reverse complement strand
AGGACCCGCCGATCGTTCTCAGGATAGGCAGAATGGCAAATCTAAAACAAGACAGACCGCTGTCCTGCCAGAGGGGAAGATGGAGATCTTGTGTTTCTGCTAAGCAGAAACACAGATCAAAGTCAAAGCACATCCCCCACAGTTAGAAGACACCCCCTAGGGACACATTTAACCCTTTCAGCGCCCCTGATGTTAACCCCTTCCCTGCCAGTGTCATTTGTAAAGTAACAGTGCTTTTTTTTTTTTTTAGCACTGATTAGTTTATTTGTGTCACTGGTCCCCAGAAAGTGTCAAAACTGTCAGTTAAGTTTCCAATTTGTCCGCAATATCGTAGTCGTGCAAAAAATTTGTTTTATAATAAATATTATGTATATATATATATATATATATATATATATATATATATATATATATATATATATATATATATATATATATATATATATATATATATATATATAGTAGCAGAGCGTCCCAGAGAGAGCCAGGAAAAGTCCTGTTCGGGGTTTATACATCTCCCAGGCTCCTCTCATACAGGTTCAGGGATCTGTGATCCATGGTCCGGTTCAGGTCTTGGTCCTCTCCCCCAGGCTAATTTAAGCTCACCTGAGCAGACAGCCTTTGCTCTTGGCCTGGGATACTCAGACAAGCTTCTGTGTAGGAGAGCAAAAAGGTATGTGGAAGCTGACAAGCTGTAGGCTTGCTCAGCCTGATAGTTAGGATTTGTAAATATTGTTTAGTTAGTGCCGAGACACGGCTAGGTTTTGTTTTGGCTATTTTTGGTTCCTATTTGTTTTCTTTGGAACACTGTACAGCACCTGTATATAGACTTGTATATATCACAAATAAATACCGCACTGTTTGTCACTATTTCACTGGATTTGGTATCTGTGCCTGAAAGACTGCTCATCCCAGGGAGCTTTGTACCTGCTACCTGTCCCCCAGGTTACATATGGTGGAGAATGCGGGCAGCTGTAGTAAGTTACTACTTAAAAGGCCAGTACCTAGAGTGACTAAACATGGAGGAAATCCTAAAACAATTGGCGATATCCAATGCTGCACAGCAACAATCCAATGCTGCACAGCAACGAGCAAATGCTACACAGCAACAAACAAATGAGTTATCGCAGAGGCTGTTTGAACAGCTAGCCACTGATGCAAAAGAGGATAGGAAAACTCTGGCTGCGGTTGTGGAGACGCTAGCACAGTGGTCACCTGCTAAAGTTAATGTTGTTGGAGACAAGCCCTCAGCCATCCATGTGGGTCGCTTTCTTTCTAAGATGACGGCAGATGATGATCCAGAGGCATTTCTCTTAACATTTGAACGTACCGCTGAGAGGGAAGGTTGGCCCAAAACCCAGTGGGCAGGACTGGTCGCCCCCTTGCTGTCTGGAGAATCGCAGAAGGCCTACTATGATTTGGAGTCAGCAGAAGCAGGAGACTATGAAAAGGTCAAGCGGGAAATCCTGGCGCGACTTGGTGTCACCTTGGCAGTTCGAGCACAGCGGGTCCACAACTGGTTCTTCCAAGACGAGCGGCCCCCAAGATCGCAGATGTTCGACCTAATTCACTTGGTGAGGAAATGGCTACAGCCGGAGTCCCTGTCTGGGCCACAAATAGTGGAGCGTGTGGTCATGGACCAGTTCCTGAGGTCACTACCAGTTCCCCTGCAGATGTGGGTGAGTCAAGGAGACCCCAACTCGGCGGACAACCTCGTGGAACTTGTTGAAAGGTACTTTGCTGCAGAGAACCTTGTCACCACCCCTACAGCCGTACGGACTTTCCGCCCAAAGCCACGGTCCCCCCAGGCAACCGGTAAGACTGTTCCAGGGGAAGTGGGTGGTAAGCATGGCAAGGAAATAGGGGGGAGGATTTTTGGTGCCAGGACTGAAGTTTGGCGTCCCAAACAAGGGAAGCTACTGCCTGTCAGCAAACCAAACTGGGGAAACATCAGGTGTTTTCGTTGCCAAGAACTGGGACATGTTGCAGCAAACTGCCCATTGACAGATGAACCAATGCAGTGTGATCCATCTATTAGAAGGCAATCTATGTTTGCTGCTGTTTCATGCGCTGCAGCACCAAGTATGGGAAAACACATGTGCCAAATGACTGTTAATAATAAGCCTATTACGGCCTTGCTGGACTCTGGAAGTCTAGTGACTTTGGTTACAGCTGAGATGGTTGAAACTGTGAATTTGCATGCTAAAAAAATTGCTGTGATCTGTGTACATGGGGATACCCGCGAGTATCCTATAGCCACTGTTCAGTTTAAAACTGGCTTAGGTACGGTGACCCATCCGGTCGGACTTGTGCCCCACTTGGTGCACGAGGCCATCGTTGGTAGGGACTTCCCTACGTTTTGGGAACTGTGGGATCGTCCCGACCCGGTCGCAGTAGCTGACTCAGTGACAGAGCCAGAACTCCTGGCCGCTGCTGACAATGTGGGTTCAGGGGACTCTTCTCAGGGCTCCCCAGGTTTTCCTTTCTCAGTTATGGCAGGAGAGCTGGAGGAGCCTGAGGAGGTCCCCACAACCAGTGGAGCTGGACAGCCATCTGCTGAATCTGAGCCTACGTTGGAGTTTGCTGACCTTAATGTACACAAGGAAAATTTTGGTACAGAGCAGAGAAAAGACCCAACCCTTGCCAGGGCCTGGGAAAATGTAATGGTGATTAATGATGTACCTGTCGAATCAGGGGACAGGCTCTGTTTTCCTTATTTTAGCAGCAATGAGGATTTACTGTATCGTGTATGTAAAAAAAATGATGAAGTGGTTGAACAGTTGGTGGTTCCTAAGCCATACAGACGGGTGGTGTTGGAACTTGCCCATGGGCACTTGCTAGGAGGTCATTTAGGGGTTGAGAAAACTGCTGAAAGGGTGTTGCGCAGGTTTTATTGGCCCGGGATACAGAAGGATATTGCGAATTATTGTCAATCCTGTCCTGTGTGTCAGATGTCAGCCCCACTACAACACTTCCGAAGTCCTTTAGTGCCCTTGCCCATTATTGAAGTGCCCTTCGAGAGGATTGCCATGGACCTTGTGGGTCCACTCCCCAAGTCTGCCCGAGGTCACCAGCATATCCTTGTAATCATGGATTATGCTACTCGTTACCCTGAGGCCATTCCCTTACGCACTGCGTCTGCTAAAAACATTGCCAAAGAGCTGTTTATGGTGTTCAGTCGAGTTGGAATCCCTAAAGAAGTCCTTACAGACCAGGGCACCCCATTTATGTCACGAATAACTAGAGAGCTGTGCAAGTTATTTAAGGTGTCGCAATTGCGAACCTCGGTGTACCATCCTCAAACGGATGGCTTGGTGGAACGCTTCAATAAAACATTAAAGAGCATGTTAAAAAAGGTTGTTGACAAGGATGGGAAAAACTGGGACTTCCTGATACCATACTTGATGTTTGCCATCAGGGAGGTTCCCCAGTCCTCCACAGGGTACTCTCCCTTTGAGTTGCTTTATGGGAGACACCCTCGGGGACTCTTAGACATAGCCAAAGAAACTTGGGAGGGGGAGCAGACACCCCATAAAAGTGTCATTGAGCATATCGCTCAAATGCAGGACAGAATTGCAGCAATCATGCCGATGGTAAAAGAACACTTACTGCAGGCCCAAGCAGCTCAACAGAGGATATACAATAGGGGGGCCCAACTCCGTGTTTTCTCACCTGGTGACAGGGTCCTGGTGTTAGTTCCCACTGTTGAGAGCAAGTTCCTGGCTAAGTGGCAGGGTCCCTTTGAAGTAATTGAAAGAGTTGGGGAGGTCAATTACAAGGTATATCAACCAGGGAAAAGGAAGCCCGAACAGATTTACCATATAAACCTGTTAAAGCCCTGGAAGGATAGACTGGCGTTAACTGCGAGGTCCCTCCCGGTAACGCCTAAGGGTACTGAGTCCCTTCTGATCCCAGAGGTCACGATTCCAGACACCCTGTCATATTCCCAAAAGCAGGAAACTAGAGAATTCCTGATAAGAAATAGAGAGAGATTTTCAGAGTTACCTGGCACGACTTCAGCAGTTCAACATGATATTGTTACTGAACCTGGGGTCCGTGTCAAGCTCAAACCATACCGAATTCCTGAAGCGAGGAGAAAGGACATCAGCGAGGAAGTTAAAAGAATGTTGGAGCTAGATGTCATTGAGGAATCCAATAGTGACTGGTCTAGCCCCATCGTGTTAGTCCCAAAACCGGATGGCACTTGGAGGTTCTGTAATGACTTCAGGAAGCTTAATGCAGTGACAAAGTTTGACACGTACCCAATGCCCAGAGTGGACGAACTTATAGACCGACTTGGCAAGGCTCGCTATCTGACCACTTTGGACTTAACAAAAGGTTATTGGCAAATACCCCTGACTGGTAGCGCCAAAGAGAAGACTGCATTTGTGACCCCAGAGGGTTCCTTTCAATACAAAAAAATGCCTTTTGGGTTACAAAATGCCCCCGCGACATTTCAGAGGGCCATGGACAGGACTCTAAGACCCCACCGACAATATGCAGCAGCATATCTAGATGACATAGTGGTACATAGCACTGACTGGGAGTCTCACTTGCCCCGTGTCCAGGCTGTCCTTGATTCCCTCTTCAAAGAAGGTTTTACAGCAAATCCAAAAAAATGTGCCATTGGTCTAGAGGAAGCCAAGTATTTGGGCTACACTATTGGGCGTGGGGTCATAAAACCTCAAGTGAATAAAATAGAAGCCATCCAGGAATGGCCACGTCCTGCAAACAAGAAGCAGGTCAGGGCCTTTCTTGGCATTGCGGGGTATTATAGAAGATTTATCCCAAATTTTGCAACTATAGCTGCCCCACTGACAGACCTTACGAAAGGGAAAGACTCTGTAATGGTGAAATGGTCCGCAGTAGCAGAGGAATCTTTTCAAGTCCTGAAGAAGGCTCTTTGTGCACAGCCAGTACTGTACTCCCCCGATTTCTCCAAAGATTTTTTGGTTCAGACGGATGCGTCTGATGTTGGTATCGGGGCAGTACTATCACAGGTACACAATGGGGAAGAACACCGTGTGGTGTACCTAAGCAGAAAGCTCAATGACCATGAGCAAAGGTATGCAGTCATTGAAAAGGAGTGTTTAGCCATAAAGTGGGCCGTGGACGCACTCAGGTACTATTTGTTAGGGCGCCAGTTTGACTTAATAACTGACCATGCTCCTCTGAAATGGATGGCCCAAAAGAAGGAGACTAATAGACGGGTGAACCGGTGGTTTTTGGCTCTACAGGATTACTCATTCACTGTAAAACACAGGCCAGGTGTTGAGATGGGGAATGTAGATGCCCTGTCCCGTGTTCACTCCTGTTGGGCTACAGGTGTTCCAACCCTGGGGTTGAAACAAGGGGGGGGGATATGTAGCAGAGCGTCCCAGAGAGAGCCAGGAAAAGTCCTGTTCGGGGTTTATACATCTCCCAGGCTCCTCTCATACAGGTTCAGGGATCTGTGATCCATGGTCCGGTTCAGGTCTTGGTCCTCTCCCCCAGGCTAATTTAAGCTCACCTGAGCAGACAGCCTTTGCTCTTGGCCTGGGATACTCAGACAAGCTTCTGTGTAGGAGAGCAAAAAGGTATGTGGAAGCTGACAAGCTGTAGGCTTGCTCAGCCTGATAGTTAGGATTTGTAAATATTGTTTAGTTAGTGCCGAGACACGGCTAGGTTTTGTTTTGGCTATTTTTGGTTCCTATTTGTTTTCTTTGGAACACTGTACAGCACCTGTATATAGACTTGTATATATCACAAATAAATACCGCACTGTGTCACTATTTCACTGGATTTGGTATCTGTGCCTGAAAGACTGCTCATCCCAGGGAGCTTTGTACCTGCTACCTGTCCCCCAGGTTACTATATATATATATATATATATATATATATATATATATATATATATATATATATATATATATATATATATATATATATATATATATATATATATATATATTCTTCATGAGTTTAGGCCAATATGTATTCTTCTACATATTTTTGGTAAAAAAAAAAAAAACGCAATAAGCGTATATTGATTGGTTTGCGCAAAAGTTATAGCGTCTACAAAATAGGGGATCGATTTATGGATTTTTATTTTACTAGTAATGGCAGTGATCTTTTGTCGGGACTGCGACATTGCGGCGGACAGATCGGACACTTGACACGTTTTTGGGACCATTGACATTTATACAGCGATCAGTGCTATAAAAATGCACTGATTATTGTATAAATGTCACTGGCGGGGAAGGGGTTAACACTAGGGGGCGATCAAGGGGTTAAATGTGTTCCCTAGTTAGTGTTTCTTCCTGTGGGGGGGGGGTGGGCCTGACTGGGGGAGGAGACTTATCTCTGTTCGCAATTACTGCAAACAGCAGATCTGTCTCTACTCCCCTGTCAGAACAAGGATTTGTGTGTTTATACACACACACACACACACACACACACACACACACACACACACACACGTTCTGCCTCTCGTGCCCATGATTGCAGGTGGCCGGTGGCGATCGCGCCCGCCGGCCACACACATCAGGTCCCCCGGCAGCACGCGCCTGCTATGGGTTTTAAAGGAGCCGCTGTACATACACGGCGATTTGTGCAGGAGAGCCATCCTGCCGTCGTATATATACAGGAGCTGGTTGGCAAGTGGTTAAAGCCCAGCCTTGTAGTAGGATTTTCCTAGGATGTACCATTTTGGATTTGATACTGGTGTACGTTTTCATACAGGACATAGGGATTTCAGGTAGTACAAATGTGGTGTACTTACACTGGCATTTAGCAAAGTTGTCACGACATTCTTTCCAGGAATACCCTGTATAGTCGTCCCTTTCCCAGTGGTTTTCTGCACCACAATGACATTTGGTTTAGAAGTCATGGGGATGGTGGTTATTTTTGTCGTCGTACCTTGACCAGAAAAGAAAGAATAGGTTAAAATTAAAAAAAATAAAAAATCTGTCCAAGCAACATGCCTGGTCATACATGGATATATATTTTTGATATTTTTACATCAGGTACATTATTCCAACAGTATTTTTTGGAAAAGTTAAGGGGTTGTAAAGTCAGAAGGTTTATTATCTTAATGCATTAAGATAAAAAGCCTTCTGTGTGCAGCAGCCCCCATTAATACTTACCCGAGCCCCATCTCTGTCCAGCGATATCCACGAATGCTTCGGCCCTTCCGAGATTCTCTGTCCCGATTGGCTGAGACACAGCAGCAGTGCCATTGGTTCCCGCTGCTGTCAAAGTCAGTCAGCCAGCCAAGCAGGAGAGGGGGCGGGGCCTGAATGGACACAGGGAGCTAGGACTCAGCTCGGGTGCCCCATAGCAAGCTGCTTACTGTGGATGCACTAAATAGAAGGGGAGGGGACAGGAGCACAGAAGAGGGACCCGAGAAGAGTAGGATCGGGGCTGCTCTGTGCAAAATCCACTGTAACAGAGGAGGTAAGTATGACATTTTTTTTTTCTATAAAAATAACAAACAAGAGACTTTACAATCACTTTAAGTGATATTAAAGTCTGTTTTTTTTTTTTCTTTTAAATAACAAACATGTCATACTCACCTGCTCTGTGCACAGAGCGGCCCAGAACCTAATCTTCTCTGGTCCCCAATCGGTGCCAATCCCCAATTGGTGCTCCTGGCCTCTCCCTCCTGCCCCCAGAGCAAGCAGCTGACTATGGGGGCACCAAAGCAGACTCGCTCCCGACCCGCTGATCTATATGTGTGTCCATTCACATACAGAGCCACTGCTCAGCCCTCCCCCCTCTCTCTCTCCTCATTGGCTTACTGGCTCATTGACCTCATTGGCTTGACAGCAGTGGGAGCCAATGACTCCAGCTGCTGCCTCAGCCAAAGAGGAGTGAGAGTCCCCAAAGAGCCGAGGCCTTCGTTCACATGCTGGATCAAGATGGGCATCAAGTAAGTATTCGGGGGGGGGGGGGGGGGGGGGCGGCACAGTGAAGGTTTTTTACATTCATGCATAGAATGAGCCTTTAGAACAGTGGTTCTCAACCTGGGGGTCGGGACCCCCTCGGGGGTCGAATGACGATTTGCCAGGGGTCACCAAATCCTGGGCTGTTCCTGAAGCCTGCACTGCTCTCCCAGCCTTTTTGCGGCCGCCCAGAAGGGCTGTCCATGGAGCCTGTGACTGCCTAGCTGGGCTGTTCCTGGAGCCCGCGGCCGCCCACTCAGCCTCTTTACAGCCGCCCATTCAGTTCACAGCATGGCTGGGGGGCAAGACTAGAGGTCAGCTGACTGGTGAGGAATGTGAAGTGGGAGGGGCTGAAGGATACCCTATCTCCTGATTTTGGCATATGTGTCACTGCTGCGAGACACCACAAAGTCGGAGACACATTGAGTAACACTACCTGCGATAATAGTTGCCATTAAAAGTCCCTACTACAGTTCTCAGATCTGCAGATGACTTTGATCAAGAGCACCTAAGTTGGCTGATCAGAACCCCCGCCAGCACTGCCACTCATCCCAACCCCCACCAGCACTGCCACTCATCCCAACTCCCCCTACCCCCTCCACCAAGGAGTAAGGGAAGGAAATAAAAATAGAGAATACATGGAAGGGAGAGGAAAAGAGGGGAGGAACAAAGAGAAAGAGAAAGAGAGAGAGAGAGAGAGAAAGAATAAGAGAAAGAACAAAAAAAGACGGCGAGAGAGGGATGGGGAAAAAAAAAACAAGAAATTAGGATAGAGAGAGAGAAAGGGAAAGAAAGGAGAACAAAAAGAAAGAGTGGTACATCCTAAGTGTAAGGGACTCAGGGAGCGCTAAATATCCGTGGGTTAGGGGCGCAAATTACTTGTTTTGCCTTGGGTGCTGAGAACCCACGCTACGAAAATAATTTTACCGTTAGGGGTCCCCACAACTTGAGAAATTTTATCAAGGGGTCACGGCACTAGTAAGGTTGAGAACCACTGCTTTAGAACCACTTAAGGTCGAATTCATGTATTGAATTACCAAGGAAGTAAAGCAAACCAAACAATTCTAATGATCTAATTTTATTTTATTTCTGTTACTTATTTTAATGCAATTTTAAAAAGTGTATTTAAACTCAAAAACAGAAATGTATTGCATTTTTTTTAATTATACCATGGAAAGTATTTTTTTGCTTGTTTGTTTAATAAGTTCCAAAAAGACCTGTTGATCTCGCCAAAAATCATGTGAGTTGATAACTCCCTGTGCTCCGTGTGTTCTGCAAGCTTAACAATGACACTGTTTTCAGATATAGCTGGGGACTACACAACCACATTCCTCTATATTATGCAGAAAAAGGGGGGGGGGGGGGGGTTATGCTGACCTTCATACAATATAGGCAAATGAGTTTTGTCACGCTTGGGCAAGAAGTGTGCTACTGCCAGAATCAAATAAAAAAGGAAAAAAAAAAAAAAAAAAAACTTGGAAAAATGCAGTCACATCTAAAGACTGGCAAGCATAATCCATTTTTGTGTTTATACACTCTTTAAGATGCACAGCAACAAAAAACAAAAAAAGAAAAATGAAAAAAAAAAAAAGTTTATATATTACTTATATAAAAATATCTCTATCTACACACACATAAAAATAATATCTCTAGATAGATCTATCTATATAGCTCTAGCGAGGGATATTAAATTACATTTATATATACACACACACACACAATATATATAGCGCGTGTGTGTGTGTGTGTGTATGTATATATATATATATATGTGTATATATATATATATATATATATATATATATATATATATATATATATATATATATATATATATATATATATATATATATATATATATATACACATACATATATACATATATACACACACACACACACACATACATATATATTATATACATTATTATTATTATATATATACATATATATATATATATATATATATATATATATATATATATATATACATATATACATATATACATATACATACATATACACATACATTTTTATTTATTTTTTTTGAAATATTATATGCATATAATTTACAATCCAATATCTGCCTTAGTGAACTTCCCCAGACATATCCCTGAAAATGCATTACATGGGCTGATTTTTTTTTTTTTCTTTACCTGCTGTCCGTGGCAGACGTGCTGCTAGCACTATATAAAGGGTACTGAATAAACAGTGAGGAGTTTAATGGGCCAGCGGAGCAAAGTTACAAGGTGTCACATGAATGTAGCACCGTCTGGAGACACCGGCCCATCATAACACCTTGTAAGACAGACACAGGGCAGCTGTAACCAGAACTCTCACACTATAAAATAGCTGAAATAAAATAAATAGAAGAAAACGCCCTCTGCCCTACAGATAGAGGAAAAAAAAAAAGACACCATTACATTCCAGAAGGTGGGATAAACAAAATGTATTTGGTAAAATGCAATCCAAGCCATAGCACTCAGTATGAACAGATCATTGAAAGAGAACATCTAAAAGGGGTGTTCCGGCCGTAAATTTTTTATTTTTTTTTTAAAAGTCAGCAGCTACAAACACTGTAGCTGCTGACTTTTAATATATGGACACTTACCTGTCCAGGGAGCCTGCGATGTGAACCCCCCCCCCCCCCCCCGAGGCCGATCCGTCCTTCATATCGTGTGCCGGCGCCGCCATCCTCACTAAGGCCCCTTTCACACTGGGGCGGGGGCGGCGTCAAAGCACCGCTATTGTTAGCGGCGCTTTACCGTCGGTATTCGCCCACTAGCGGGGCGGTTTTACCCCCGCTAGCGGCCAAGAAAGGGTTAAAAACCACCGCAAAGCACCACTTTGCCGGTGGTATAGCTGCGCTGTCCAAATGATTTCAATGGGCAGGAGCGGTGTATACACCGCTCCGAAGATGCTGCTAGCAGGACTTTTTTTCCCGTCCTGCTAGCGCATCGCTCCAGTGTGAAAGCCCTCGGGGCTTTCACACTGGAGAGACAGCAGCGGCTGTTTCAGGTCGGTTTGCAGGCGCTATTTTTAGCGCAATATCGCCTGCAAACCGCCCCAGTGTGAAAGAGGCCTAAGGGAAACACTCAGTGGAGCCTTGCGGCTTCACTGCCCGTTTCCTACTGCGCATGTGCGAGTCCCCCGGCGATTTCTGAATGGGCGGCTGTCTTCTGTGACACACACAGGTCCCAGAACACACCGCGCCCAAATTTCCCAGAAATCAACGCGAGGAGGAGAAAACTGAAGATCACAGCGGAATAGGAAGTGGCAGATTAGGACGAACTGCCTAGCAACAGGCATTTCTGGTAAGTAAAGTTTTTGCTTTTTTTTTCAAATGTTTTTTAATGTATTTAAAGGAGCATTTTTATGGGGGGTTTTTTTGTTTTTTTTAGGGTGGACCTCAGCTTTAATTGCTTGCCAATTCTTTTTGGCTTTTCTTTTGTCAGGTTATAGAAAATCAAGATTTTTTTTTTCTAAAATCTTTCCTTAAAAACAGTACAAGGTCCTAAATCTTTGGGGGCTTTTGTTCCCCTTCAGAATATCTTCTCCACATGTCTAAGCAGCTGTATCTGTTCATTTGCAATAATCTCTAAAGAGTCCAAAACTGAAGGCAAAAACAGGCTGCATTTGTCCACTAAAGAGTAACTTTTTTTTCCTCAATAAAAACATTCCCCTCTGGGTGATGTACACTGCAAGGATTTTAAGAAACTTTGTTGCAGATTCCTACGTTGTTATTCTGAAGATCCCTGTGTGTTAGACTGTGTCCATGTGGGAAAGTGAGTCTAAGAGCCCTTTCACACTGGGGCGGTTTGCAGGCGCTATTGCGCTAATAATAGCGCCTGCAAACCGACCCGAAAGTGCCGCTGCTTTCATTCCAGTGTGAAAGCCCCGAGGGCTTGCACACTGGAGCGATGCGCTGGCAGGACGGTAAAAAAAGTCCTGCCAGCAGCATCTTCGGAGCGGTGAAGGAGCGGAGTGTATACTGCTCCTGCCCATTGAAATCAATGGGACGGTGTGGCTATACCGCCGGCAAAGCGCCTCTGCAGAGGCGCTTTGCGGTGGTATTTAACCCTTTCTCGGCCGCTAGCGGGGGGTAAAACCGCCCAGCTAGTGGCCGCATACCGACGGTAAAACGCCGCTAATAATAGCGGCGTTTTACCGCTGACGCCGCACCCCGCCCCAGTGTGAAAGGGCTCTAAGGGGAGTGGTTTCATAATGATCAGCTGCTGCACCTGCAGAGCTCTAATGAGGAAAGCTGCTGGGTCTGCATCCCTTTAGACGTGATTTCCTATTTGAAGCATCTCACCAAAAATGACATTATTGTTGCAGTGGATGCCTGAAATCTGACTTGTATCTTAGTGCAGACTTCTAGGAAAATCAGTGAGCCAATCACACAAGCAGGAAATTACATTTATGGGGGGGTTCTGTACACACAACACCTCCAGATAGCCATATTGCATTGTACAGAAAATGACAGCGGCTGCAGATTGAAGGGGAAAGGTCATTTTTAATAACATTCAATTACAATAGGACTCGTGTCGCAGTTACATACGCTATATTTTTTTTTTTCTTTATTTGAAATCTGTTTTCCCCACGGAAGTGGAGTTACTCTTTAAGCTCATTCACACCGACCCTAAAAATGATTTAGGTACGCATATTAAATCAGTTATTGCCAAGTTAACCGACATTGCTAAATTTGGCTCTGTATTGCTAATCTCCATTCATAAAGGAGGGTAGAAAATATATCTCTCTGGACCCTCTAAAACCAACCCACTTCCCCCCCACCCGTCCTGCTGACCTTTAGTGCCACGATCTCCTGCTGTGTCACATCCACATTGGATAGCCGCTTTACCAGTCCGGAGATATAAAAACCCCGTGGCCTAAGCTCCTAAACGTACCTCAAAAAGGTACGCATAGGAGGCATTCTAATTGGTCGGTGCCATCAACTTTGAACAACATGCACTGTAATAGCAAGGGCCATGACAGGTCCTCTTTATGGAGAGGTCTGGGGTCTATTATAGAACAGATTGGTCTGATCGTCTGCTTTACTCACCACTAACAGTCAGGTAAACAAAGCTCAGAAAACAGGAAGTAAGGAAATTGTCATTTCCCGTTTGACCTCACACATTGGGAGGAACAAAATTCGGTCCTCTCACTGTGTGCCCAGAGCTGGATGCCGCCGGTCGCATCCTTACCTGGCTACCCAATCGTATGGGAGAGCACGGTAAATGCGGCGGCGGAAGGGGTATGGAACTCGCTGGAACTCGGCGCGGCGCACTGAGAGGCTAAGCCAGCTGCTAGTCCGGGCATCCCAACTGTAAAGTCAGAATCGATCCAGCGCCAAGGACCAGCTGAGTGACATCAGACGACAGCGGACTTAAAGCGGAAGTAAACCCATCCATAAAACAGCTACCTTTCCGGCACGTGCCGGAAATGTAACACTCCCATTGGTTGGGCTCTCAACCAAACTGTCAAACCATCCAATGGCCGGTGTCATAACTGATCACATGTGCAGCATCATGGCAGTTCTAGACTAAACAGAGGCCAAGATGGCAGCTTCCTTGGCTGAAAACGATAGGAGGGTTTACTTCCACTTTAAGTCCACTGTCGGCTGAAAATGATTCACAGGTGTGCAGAACGGGACTTCACTCCTGTGATCCATAGGAGAAGTAAGGCCACACAAAGTTTTGCCCTACTTCTCATTTAAGAATAGTTAGTTTTAGGCTTTTCTTCCACTTAAAATGGTAATCTGCCTCCAGGCAGGGCCTATATAACCTAGATATGATACTGTGCCCACAAGGGATTAAAGGAAAACACGCAATTATTACCTATCTCATCCAACCAGGCCTCATCTTTTATTATGAGAAAATGGGACAAAGAAATGTATTTAGTAATCACAGCCAACAACTCTAATGCCCCGTACACACGGTCGGATTTTCCAACGGAAAATGTGTGATAGGACCTTGTTGTCGGAAATTCCGACCGTGTGTGGGCTCCATCACACATTTTCCATGGGAATTTCCGACACACAAAGTTGGAGAGCAGGCTATAAAATTTTCCGACAACAAAATTTCCGATCGTGTGTAATCCGACGCACAAAGTGCCACGCATGCTCAGAATAAATAAAGAGACGAAAGCTATTGGCTACTGCCCCGTTTATAGTCCCGACGTACGTGTTTTACGTCACCGCGTTCAGAACAATCGGATTTTCCGACAACTTTGTGCGACTGTGTGTATGCAAGACAAGTTTGAGCCAACATCCGTCGGAAAAAATCCTAGGATTTTGTTGTCGGAATGTCCGATCAATATCCGATCGTGTGTACAGGGCACAATTGTTCTAGATTTCTTTTCTCCATTTTTATAAACCGGCCTGTTTTGAGTATGTGTGCAGAACACACCTGATCCAGCAGACGGTGCTGTGGGATTACAGACAAACATTGTTGTAAAAGAGCAAAAGACTGGGAAAAAATATAGGGGTCAATTCACTAAGCTTTACCGCATGTGGTGAGGGTATCATGATACTCAATTGAATAAATTATCGCATGCGGTAAATAAAGTCAAGTTCATAAAAAAAAAAAAAAAAAAAAAAAAAAAAAAAGGGAAGAAGATTTTGTGGTAAACAATGAAAAAGGTTAAGTCCAATTCACAAACGAAACAACTAAAAAAAAGGTGCGATATTTAACACCACCTTTTTGGTGGCGGTACCCAGTGCAGTACCAGAAAGAGGGGCTTATTCAAACCCTCAGAAAGGGGCATTCCACCCACCGAGAGCCCACAGAAAGCTGACATTCTACCAGTGGACACATAAAAATGTGGCATTCATCCCGAGTACACTTTTTTTTTTATTAATTAAATCAAAAAGGCATGACCTGCAGTGCAAATTAAACGCAAACATCGGCTGAAATTTAACATCAAGAACTTTTTTTTTTTAAATATTGTTTTTTTTGTTTAAAATGAACATTGTTTTACAAAAAGTGCAACATTGGAGTATGTCAACCATGACAATTACTCCAGCAAGAAGTGGCCACTGTAATATAACCAAAAGTATAATACTTTTGGTTATATATACCATTAAAACAAGTTAAACTTGGATAGGAACATGAAAAATAAATATTTTAAAAAAATTATAAAAAAAATAACAGTCAAGTTTTCTTTAGTTTCCACAATATAAACATAGGCAGCAGCACAGAATCGAGCCAACAACATAGAACAATCTAGAAAAGAGCACTTTCAACAGCTCTAGTAGGCCATACATTTACAAAAAAATTAAAATGTATGAATGTATGGCATGATGGATTTAGTAAAGGAGCGCAACGCAGCTTAACAGCTACAGTATCTCACAAAAGTAAGTACACCCCTCCCATTTTTGTAAATATTTTCTTCTATCCTTTCATGTGACAACACTGAAGAAATGACACTTTGCTACAATGTAAAGTAGTGAGTGTACAGCTTGTATAACAGTGTAAGTTTGCTGTACCCTCAAAATAACTCACAGCCATTAATGTCTAAACCGCTGGCAACAAAAGTGGGTAGTATACCCTAAGTGAAAATGTCCAAATTGGGCCCAATTAGCCATTTTCCCTCCCCGATGTCATGTGACTCGTTAGTGTTACAAGGTCTCAGGTGTGAATGGGGAGCAGGTGTGTTAAATTTGGTGTTATCGCTCTCACTCTCTCATACTGGTCACTGGAGGTTCAACATGGACATCATGGCAAAGAACTCTCTGAGGATCTTAAAAAAAAAAAAAAAAAGAATTGTTGCTCTACATAAAGATGGCCTAGGCTATAATAAGATTGCCAAAACCCTGAAACTGAGCTGCAGCACGGTGGCCAAGACCATACAGCGCAAACAGTTTGCTGAAGATAAGCAGACTAAGGACATGGATTACTGAAACCATGAAATAGGGGTGTACTCACTTTTGGTTTAGACATTAATGGCTGTGTGTTGAGTTATTTTGAGGGGACAGCACATTTACACTGTTATACAAGCTGTACACTCACTACTTTACATTGTAGCAAAGTGTCATTTCTTCAGTGTTGTCACATGAAAAGATTGAATAAAATATTCACAAAAATGTGAGGGGTGTACTCACTTTTGTGAGATACTGTATGTTCAGGAAACAGATCCACATGAAAAAGACAGCTTGGATTACCAAGCATCAGGAGACATAAGTTTGAGAAGGTAGTTCAAATTTCAATGCCCCCAAATACAGATAACTGTAAAAAATGTTGGATTAAAAAATATTTTTTGAAAAAGAAAAATAACAAACATGTTATAACGTAAAATGTTAAAGGTAATGACCTTAAACAACCCTTAACCATCGACACGTGCGATCAAATTACCGCATGAGAAAATGCTGTAGTTACCGAACAATCTGATTTACCGCATGCGTTATTTTAACGAATTTTATTAGCCGTTATTTAACCACCTCCCGACCGCCCACTGTATATTGACGTCCTGTTTTTTAAAGAGGATATCTCGGTAACGGCAGCAGCTGCTGCCACAACCGAGGTATCCATCTTTAGGGCCGGCGATTCTGCACACGATAATGGTGGTCTCTGCGGCGGGTTCGCCGCAAGATCACCGTTATCGGCGGCGGGAGAGGTGCCACCCCCCCTCCCGCCGCTCTCCCGCACCTTCCGCCGCTTACCGGAGCCGTCGGTAGCGGCGGAGGCGATCGGGTCCTCTCACTTCCTAGGTATGGAGACGAGTGAGGCCAAGATGGCCCCCACCCGTCTCTATACCATGTGACGGCCGGAGCGACGTCATTACGACGGCTCCGCCCATTTCTCCTAAAGGCACCATTTTTTGTGTCATTTTTTTAAACGACTTTTTTTTTTTTTTGCATTTTAGTGTAAATATGAGATCTGAGGTCTTTTTGACCCCAGATCTCATATTTAAGAGGACCTGTCATGCTTTTTTCTATTACAAGGGATGTTTACATTCCTTGTAATAGGAATAAAAGTGATCCAAATTTTTTTTTTTTTAAAAAACAGTAAAAAAATAAATAAAATAAAGTAAAATAAATAAAAAAATAAAAAAACATTTTTTTAAAGCGCTCTGTCCCGACGAGCTCGCGCGCAGAAGCGAACGCATACGTGAGTAGCGCCCACATATGAAAACGGTGGTCAAACCACACATGTGAGGTATCGCCGCGACCGGTAGAGTGAGAGCAATAATTCTAGCCCTAGACCTCCTCTGTAACGCAAAACATGCAATCTGTAGAATTTTTTAAACGTCGCCTATGGAGATTTTTAAGGCTAAAAGTTTGACGCCATTCCACGAGCGGGCGCAATTTTAAAGCGTGACATGATGGGTATCAATTTACTTGGCGTAACATTATATTTCACAATATAAAAAAAAATTGGGCTAACTTTAGTGTTGTCTTATTTTTTTTTTCAAAAAAGTGAATTTTTTCCAAAAAAAGTGCACTTAGAAGACCGCTGCGCAAATACGGGGCAAAAAAAAGTATTGCAATGACCGCTATTTTATTCTCTAGGGTGTTAGAAAAAAAACAATATATAATGTTTGGGGGTTCTAAGTAATTTTCTAGCAAAAAAACCTGTTTTAAACTCTTAAACACCTAAAATCCAAAACGAGGCTGGTTTTGAAGTGGTTAACGCTTAGTGAATTTACCAATGAGCGAACAGTTTCTTCTCCCCGTCACTGCCAAGTTTGCTTCCCTATGTGACACTCACCAGACACAATGTTGCTGCTGATGATCTTCCCTCCCAGCGTCGCCAGAGATTTTGGCACAACAGTGATGATGCTTCCGCTGGTTGTCTTTACGTAGGTAGCACCGGGAGTAGCTGCCATACGAGCACTGAGTGCAGAGCTGACAGCTGGTCGAGTGTATGTGGCTTGTGTGCCTAAGGAACAAGAAAGCATATATATTTTTTTTTTTGCTAATTAAAACATAAAAAGTTAAATGGATGCAATAATTCAACTTTCAAGGCCTCATGCCCACGGACGTTTTTACAGCTGCTTTTATGAGCGTTTTTTGCAGCTTAAAAACACCTCTCCATGTTAGCCTATGGCCTCATGCCCACCATAGCGTTTTTGATCTGTAAATGGCATAGCCGTTTTTAAGCTGCAAAAAAAAAAATAAATAAATAAAAAAAAAACCCCAGGACCAGTGCATTCTGAGGCTCCAGCGCTAGAGCTGTAAAAACGTCAGACGCCGGCAAAAGGTGTTAAACGCGATTTAACGAGGCTTAACGCTGTGTCCGCTGTTTCTGTCTCTATTCAAAAACAATGGTTCCCTATGGGAGCCCACTGATTTGATTAGAAGTCGCACCAGAAGTCAGATCAAGATGATGCGACTTGTGTGCTGAGAATCTTGAAGGGGAAACCCTGCGAAAATTATAAAAAAAAAAAAAAAAAAAATTTGCGTGAGGTACCCCCCCCCGCCAAAAAACAATACCAGACCCTTCGGTCTGGTATGGATCTTAAGGGGAAGCCCCACGCCAAAAAAAAAATGGCGTGGGGGTCCTCACAAGATCCATACCAGACCCTTATCCGAGCATGCAGCCCGCATGGGCAGGTCAGCAAAGGGGGTGAGGACGAGCGAGCGCCCTCCTCCCTCCTGAATCGTACCAGGCCGCATGCCGTCAACATGGGTAGAGGGGGAACTGCGCCCTCACCAAAGCACCTTGTCCCCATGTTGGTGACGGCAAGGGCCCCTTCCCGTTGTTGTCGGGGTCTGCGGGCGGGGGGCTTATCGGAATCTGGGAGCCCCCTTTAATAAGTCTCTTCCGACTTCTCCACTCTCCCCGGCTTCTTCTCCGTGCTCTACGGTTCTTCTCCCGCTGTCTTCTGCTCTTTTGCCCACTCTTTTGCTAGCTCTTGCCCGGTCTTCTCCATCTCCTTCTTCCCTCTGCTCTTCGTCCGATGTTGACACGACACGCTCTCCCGCTGTAATGCTGTGTGTGCGGTGCGCAACGACTTATATAGGCACTGGGCGTGGTCCCATCATGACCCGCCGCTTATGACATCACCGCCTGGGGCATGATGGGACGGTGACGTCATAAGGGGTCGGGTCACCAGATGTCATCACCCGGTGACCACGCCAAGTGCCTATATAAGTCGTTGCGCACAGCACACACGGCATTACAGCGGGAGAGAGCGTCGAGTCAACATCGGACAAAGAGCAGAGGGAAGAAGACGACGGAGAAGACCGGGCAAGAGCTAGCAAAAGAGTGGGCAAAAGAGCAGAAGACCCCGGCAGAAGACAGCGGGAGAAGAAACGGAGAGTGCCGAGAAGAGGCCGGAGAGAGCGGAGAAGTCGGAAGAGACCCCTGGAGCTGCCTAATAAATTACTTTAAAAACCCGTGTAGTGTGTTTTTTTTTTTACACTTTTTATTCCGGGTGAATGGGTACCCCATTACTCATTCACGTAGGGTGGGGGGGGATTTGGGGACCCCCTTATTAAAGGGGGCTCCCAGACCCCGACAACCAACGGCCAGGGTTGTCGGGAAGGGGCCCTTGTCCTTATCAACATGGGGCAAGATGCTTTGGGGGGGGCGCAGTGCCCCCTCTGCCCCAAAGCACCCACCCCCCCATGTTGAGGGCATGCAGCCTGGTACGGTTCAGGAGGGGGGGGGGTGAGCGGCGGAAGACAGCGGGGGGGCCCTCTCCCGCCGCCGATAAAAGTGATCTCACGGCAAATCTGCCGCAGAGACCACTTTTATCTTGAAGCGGACCGCCCGCTGAAGAAGATTATACCGGGGTTATGGCAACTAGCAGCTGCCATAACAACGATACTCCTCTTCAAAATACCGACGTATAACGGCGGTGGGCGATCCGGAAGTGGTTAAGTCTTAGAACTGCTCAGCAGGAGGAGGAGTGATGAAACCAACGGGTGGTGATGTTGGAGCAGGCAGAGGAAGGCAGGTACAGAGGTTTTCTGCTTTTCCTCTGGAATAATATCCTCTAAGGCAGTGATGGCGAACCCCGACACCCCAGATGTTTTGGAACTACATTTCCCATGATGCTCAGCTACATTGCAGATTGTATGTGTATCATGGGAAATGTAGTTCCAAAATATCTGGGGTGCCAAGGTTCGCCATCACTGCTCTAAAGTAAGGTGAGAAAACAACTGGCGACGTGAACTCTTACCGCTTGGTGTGGTGACCAGTTTAGTCGTCATGATGGCCCCATTGCTGCTCACAACCATGATGGGGGCGTTACTGCTGCTCGTCAAGGCGGCGGACACCGGTTTGGGGAGGATTTTACTGGGCTGGACCTGCTGTGTGATGATCTTAACACCTGCAGGACATTAAAGAAAAAAAAAGTAACACAAAATTTAAATTTTATTGAAATACAAATGATATTCAGCAGCCTTAGGGCCAGTTCACACCATAGAAACGCAGTCCGGATGCGCTCCAGATGCTTTTTTGCATGTGCGTTTTTGATGCGTTCCAGTGCGTTTTTGATGCAGTCCAGTGCATTCCCCCCCCCCTTTTTTTCTTTTAACCCTAAATAAGAACATGGGTGTTCCCATGAGTTTTTAAAGCTTTTTACAGCGTTCCAGTACAGTCCAGTGCAGGAAAAATGCAGCATGTTCTACTTTTTCTGGAACTGGAAACGCACTGGAACTGCAAGCATTGGTGTGAACTATGCCATTGAAAACCATATAACCTACTTTCTATGCGTTTTTGATGCAGAAAAAAAAATGCACTGGACTCCATGTGGTGTGAACTGGCCCTTATATAAAATTTGGCTGTTGGCATTAGTAAACAGATATGATTTAATTTCCTATTTACTTGTTATAAACTTCTTTTTTTTTTTTTTTTCTGTTCTTTATAGGATTTCCAGGCCTAGGTAAATGATGTCTTACATCCCAGAAGGCTTCAGGAAGGGTTTTCTCCACCAAGCACACCCTCCTGCTTGCATGCCTGAGTGAAGGGCAAATTGATTCCAGGAAGTAAATGCTACATAAATCGTCTGCCCTTACTCAAGATGGCCATGCCTATAGGGAGTGTTTTTCAAAATGATTTCTCAGCAAAATAAAAACATGGAGACATGGATGGATGGGGGGGGGTTGCTTTGTATATTAAAAATGAATTCAATGGTTTGTGGTGCTCAGATGCAGCGCAGTTCCGCTTTAACCACTTTAAAGAGCGGGCTTTTTCAGGCACTTTTTTTCAGGTCTAAATTAGTATTTTTTTTTTTTGCAAGAAAATTACTTATAACCCCCAAACATCATACATTTTGTTTAACCACTTCACCCCCGGAAGATTTGGCTGCTGCAATGACCAGGACATTTTTTGGCGATACGGCACTGCGTCGCTTTAACTGACAATTGCGCGGTCGTGCGACGTAAGCAAACAAAATTGACGTCCTTTTTTTCACACAAATAGAGCTTTCTTTTGGTGGTATTTTATCATCTCTGCGGTTTTTATTTTTTGTGGCTAAAAACAGAAAAGTGCCACAATTTTGAAAAAACAAAAAAAACAAAAACAAAACAAAAAACACATTATTTTGTACTTTTTGCTATAATAAATATCCCCTTTTAAAAAAAAAAAAAATATGCTAAAATGTTTTCCTCCGTTTAGGCCGATATGTATTCTTCTACATATTTTTGGTAATAAAAAAAAAAAAAAAAAAAAAAAAAAAAACACACAATAAAGCGTATATTGATTGGTTTGCGCAAAAGTTATAGCATCTACAAACTAGGGGATATAATTATAGTATTTTTATTATTATTTTTTGTTTTTACTAGTAATGGCAGTGATCAGCGATTTTTTATCAGGACTGCAACATTATGGCGGACACATCGGACACTTTTGACACATTTTTGGGCCATTGGCATTTATACAGCGATCAGTGCTATAAAAAGGCACCAATTACTGTGTAAAAATCACTGGCGGGGAAGGGGTTAACACTAGGGGGCGATCAGGGGTTAGCTGTGTTCCTTAGAGAGTGATTCTAACTGTAGGAGGAGGGGACTGACTGGGTGAGAACACGCGCCCCCTAGTGGTCAAAAGATGAACAGTTACGTTGGCTCGCCCAGGGGTGCCAACCTGCCGCAGTACAACTGCAGCGGCCGGTCGGGAAGGGGTTAACAGACGCTAGGGAATAAAATGCCGATTGTTGCAATTTTTTTTATTGCAAACACAAATTTTTTGGGGAAAAAAAAAAAAAATACACTTTAATGAGAATAAAAATAAAAAACATATACCCCAATTTTTTGTGAAATGTGAAAGATGTTACACCGAATAGATACATGTCATGCTTTAACCACTTCCAGCCCAGGCCTATTCTGGCACTCCTCTACTACATCATTTTTTTGCTAGAAAACTACTCAGCAGAGACCCTAAAGAATAGAATGGGGGTCGTTGCAACTTTTTATGTCAACACAATAGTTGCGCAGCGGTTTTTCGAGTTAGCCCATTTTTTTTGTAGAATGTGAAAGATGATGTTGTGCCACGTAAATAGATATCTAACATGTCACACTCGTGGAATGGTGCCAAACTTCGGTACTTTTTTCAACCCCAAAAAAATAAAAATCAAGATCCTGTTCCTTTAAAGCATGTTATACAGCACAGTGCTTGCGCTGTGTATTTTGGCCCCCTCTATCACCTGAAATACTTGGCTGATTCTGCCAGTTTCTACCCTCCCCTCTGTACGCTGACCACGATATATCAGGGCTACTGAGCCCTGACACTGTAGTCAATGTACGTGCCTCCGTCATACGCTGCTATCTGCAGCTCTCCTGCGTCTTCCTCTATCCCCTTCCTCCCCTCCCTGCCTATCATCTCTCACCATCGCTGATCTGCTCCTCTCCCCACTGCTTCAAAACTAACTGATCTGTATATCATCAAAAAGCTGTGTCCTAATGCCTATGATATAAAGATGAGATGGTGGCTTAACACTTTAAAAATCTCTATAGGACCCCAGATCTCTCCTCTATGCAGGAAAGCCTGAGATGAACAGAGCAAAACAAAAACATAAGGAAAAAAAAAAAAAAAAAAAAAACAATCAATCTCAGCCTTTCCAGCTAAAAATATGGCAGTGTTTACATCTGCCAAGGTCGGAAGTGACGTCATAATGTGACAACTGGCCTCTGAAGGTCATGGAGATGACCGGGGACCTTCTGGTCCTCGGTCAGCTCTATAGTAAACTTCCGCAGCCGCCCGATTAATTCTCCACTTCACCGATCGCATGGGCGGTCCCCTCCCACCTCCTGTAAAAACAATCAAACAGCTGCAATGATTGTTTTTACTTTGCAGGGAAGCGATGGCAGAAAAAAAAAAAAAATAATAATAATAATAATAAATATGAATGATGCCTGCAGCTATCATTTAGATAGCGCCACTCAAAGTCCAGGATGTTCATAGGACGGCCTTGGGCAGGAAGTGGTTAAAATTGTGCAGGCTCATAGAATGGCGACAAACTATGGTATTTGAAAATCTCCATAGGCAAGGCTTTCAAAATACTTACAGGTTATCCGTTTAGCGTTACAGACGAGGTCTAGCAATAGAATTATTTCTCTCGCTCTAACGTTGGCGGTGATACCTCACGTGTGGTGTGAATACAGTTTACATATGCGTGTATGACTTACGTATGCGTTCGCTTCTGCGTGCACTTTTAATTTTTACTCTGTCCCTTTATTTATTCTTTTTTTTTATCACTTTTATTCCTATTACAAGGAATGTAAACATCCCTTTTAATAGAAATAAGGATGGCAGGTCCTCTTTATGGAGAGATATGGGGTTAAAAAAAAAAAAAAAAAATACAAAAAAAAATACAAAAATAAAAAAAAATCTCTCCTCTGCAAAAACAAAAAAGATAAAACAAAAACAGACAAAAAAAAAAAAAAAACTAAAAAAAAAAATATTTATTTACTTCCAGCCTCGCTTGGAAGTGACATCATGGCGTTGCTCCGGTCCTTGAAGGCCATAGAGTAGAGCTGCACGATTCTGGCTGAAATGAGAATCACGATTTTTTTGCTTAGAATAAAGATCACGATTCTCTTGGCGTAACATTTTTCACATTATACAAAAAAATTGGGCTAACTTTAATGAATTAAAAAAAAAACAAAAAAAAAACTAAAACAGTAAAGTGTATTATTTCCAAAAATATTGTGTTTGAAAGACAGCTGCACAAATACCATGTGACATAAAATACTGCAACAACCACCATTTTTTCTCTAGGGTCTCTGCTAAAAAAAAAAAATATATAATGTTTGGGGATTCTAAGTAATTTTCTAGCAAAAAATACTGAATTTTAACTTGTAAGCAACAATTGTCAGAAAAAGGTTTAGTCTTTAAGTGGTTAAACTGCCCTCAATTACAGACCGAAGTTCATCCCTTTGATCTAAAAGAAGGAAATGTTACAATAATTCTCTTTATCTCGCCTGAGCGATGTTGTGATTCGCTGCACTGAATCAAGGAAATGCTGTGTTAAGATTGCAAGGGTGGGTAAAATCGCGATCTCGATTCTTTAACGATTAATCATGCAGCTCTCCAATAGAGGAGGGGGGGGGGGGTCAAAGATGATCTACTCTGATCACCTCTGGGACCAGCCGGCTACACTGTCGGATCGGGTCTCGGGCGAGGCGCTCGGAACGCTTTCACGAGAACGCCAACAGTAGGCTGAAGAAAACGATACCGGGGGTTATGGCTGATATCTTCAGCCATAATACTGATAAACCACTTAAAAGCCGCAACGTGTAATATATTATATATACACACACACACATATATATACACACACGTATTGTGGTCTTGAAGTGGTTAATTGACGCATGCTGATGCTGTAAAATTTGTCTGGAGCTTCTAGGTGTGAACGACCCTTGGTGTCACAAAGGGGTTATTCTAAAGAACTCCGGGCTGTTGAGATTTTTTTCCACAACATGAAGTGTACTCACCAGATTCCTGCTTTATCTGTATAGTGGGCTTGATCCCTGGTGGCACCTGAGGAGGTGGAGTGGGTGCTGGCTGGGTAATAGTGGACGGCTGTGACAGCGGGGGAGCCTGTGGTGACATTTGATGGATTTGATGTTTTGGCAACTGCTGGTAATGCTTGGGGAACTGTGCCAGGATTTGGCCGGGGGAACTGATCAGGTTCTTGGGTGAAGGAAGTCTGTTGGAGGGCACTTTCACTGTTGACGTTGAGGCACCTGGATAAAAAGATAAAAAAACGACTATCATCCAAATGAGCTCCAAAGAAAAAAGAAACATGAAAGCATTCACGTCTGCCTCATTCATCAAGTGATCCGTACACTATGCATTCACACCAGAAGAAATAAAGTTTGCTGAAAGGGTAAAAGAATTCCATGGGTCTGCTGAAGTCCTGTGTAGGCTGGGTGGGTTTTATTCCCTCCACAAACCACATACACAGCTTTGTAACCTGGGAGATCTTTTCTGAAAATAGCAGAATGACCATACTACTACAGGACACTTATACCTCAAAAAAAGGCGAGGTTACACCCAAATTATGATCAAAGTAACATTAAAGTGGAAATTCACTCTCCCAATCAACATTATTTTTAATCATATTTTCTTGTTTTAAACTTTTTTTTTTTCTTGCCTAGGCAATCTGATGCAAGGGGCCGCACTCATGGGGGGCACCTTACTCAAGGGGCCGCTCTCATGGGGGGCACCTTACTCAAGGGGCCGCTCTCATGGGGGGCACCTTACTCAAGGGGCCGCTCTCATGGGGGGCACCTTACTCAAGGGGCCGCTCTCACGGGGGGCACCTTACTCAAGGGGCCGCTCTCATGGGGGGCACCTTACTCAAGGGGCCGCTCTCATGGGGGGCACCTTACTCAAGGGGCCGCTCTCATGGGGGGCACCTTACTCAAGGGGCCGCTCTCATGGGGGGCACATTACTCAAGGGGCCGCTCTCATGGGGGGCACATTACTCAAGGGGCCGCTCTGATGGGGGCACATTACTCAAGGGGCCGCTCTGATGGGGGGCACATTACTCAAGGGGCTGCTCTGATGGGGGGCACATTACTCAAGGGGCCGCTCTGATGGGGGGCACATTACTCAAGGGGCCGCTCTGATGGGGGGGCAACTGATTTATGGGGGTAGTCTGATGGGAGCACCCAATGTAATGAATTTTCTTTGGTAGGGGCACCTAATGTAAGGTGGAACACTAACGGGGACATTTACAGAGTATTACTAGGGTGTGTGGAAGAAACGTACAAGAAAAGAAGACGCGTACAATCTTTCATAGCACAGACTTAAGATGCGGCCCTCAGCCGGAAAGAACATTTTAGTGACCAGACCTCCTTGAATTTTAATTCAATTCCCCTGCTTTGGGAGAACTTTCTTACCTTGTGCCATTGTGGACATGACCAAGGATGGTGTCGAAGAGACGACTGCGGTGACAGCAACGCACCCTGTAGACAGAGAAGCGGGTGGGGCATTGCCGATGGTGCTGCTAATGGCAGGGGTATGGGCAGAGCTAACGACCACTGGCGGCTTCTGAGTAGTGGAAGTTACGACAGACGTCGGAACCAGTTTAGTGACTGCAGCGTAGTTGTGAGACTTTGATAAAATGTTCGGGACAAATGTAGAACTTGGAGAAGTTGTTACAATTATTACCTGTTAGAAAATAAATAAGCAGACAAAAAAAAAAAAAAAAAAATTAAAAACAGTAAAGCAGCGATTAACCAATGTCATTTATCTCAGCTCTAAAAACAGTGCAAGCCACGGCTAGAGAGGTCTACCTTCTGGGTGGAAGTGTTTGTTGTCTGGGTGGTGGGTTTGGTAAAAGTGATCTTCACTGGTGACATGTGTGGCGGTAAGGAGTTGGCGATGCTCTGCATGATGTTGCTCATTTTGGGGCTCCCAGAGACCGGCACGGTAATGGTTTTTGAGACTGGCGTCGTTGGCTTGGGGACATCTTTCAGGACAACGGGGGACGAGCTGCTGGAGTTTGTGCGACGCCGCTTGCGAGGCTTCTCGTCGTCATCTGAGCAGTTGACACCTGAAGGGACAAAATTCAATTCATAATATATAAACTCATGATTCCAAAATGACAACGAATGACAATGACATTCACAAAAGCATCTCGAATGCGGTATTTAGGTGTCCAGACACATTTTGCCTAAACAGCGCATGTGATCCTGGAAATGGTCAATTCACTATACCATTTAGCAGTATTCACCGCAAAACGCTGAAAATACCACATGAACATGCGTTAAACTCAATGCACAGAAGGAAATAATTAAATGCAGTAATTAAGTAGTGGTCCAGGTATGCAGTATTTAAGGAAGGTGTAAGATGTTAAACGGATGAGTCGTCCGCTGCCAGCGGGGTATATATATATATATATATATATATATATATATATATATATATATATATATATATATATATATATATATATATATATATATATATATATATATATATATATATACGGCGTGGGGTCCCCCCCAATCCACACCAGGCCCTTCCAGTCTGGTATGGATTTTGAGGGGGAACCCCGATGCCAAAATGTAAAAAAAAAAAAAAAAAAAAAAAAAAAAAATGGTGGGAGGTCCCCCTCAAAATCTTTACCATCAGCACTCGGGAGTCGATCCGAAGTTCGGCTGGGGTGCAGACACCACAGGCTCCTTAGACAGGTAAGTGCTCTAATATTAAAAGTCAGCAGCCACAGTATTTGTAGCTGCTGGCTTAATTTTTTTCACCCAGGCTGGACCTCCTCTTTAAAGATAATACTAGTATCTTTCCACTTTCCTCAACTTCCCATATTAGAACCATGTTTAAGTGCAGCAGCTGATCAATAATGTCACTCCCATTCACAAACACTTTGTACATGGACACAGACAAACAGTTAATTTTCAGAATAACAAAAAAGTAGGAATCTGCAACAAAGTTTGTTAAAATCCTTCTAATGTACATAGATCACCCAGAGGGGAATGTTTTTTTCGCAACAGTGGAGTGCAAAAAAAGACAGATGTCATTAACCCCATCAATACTGGGCACTTTCGCCCGCTTCGTTCCCAGGCCAATTTTCAGCTTTCAGCGCTCTCGCACTTTCAATGACAATTGCGCGGTCATGCAATGCTGTACCCAAATGAAATTTTTATCATTTTGTTCGCACAAATAGAGCTTTCTTTTTTGGTGGTATTTATTCACGACTCCGCTTTTTATTTTTTGCGATATAAAAACGGAAAAAGAGCGGAAATTTGGAAAAAAAACAATATTTTCTTCTTTCTATTTTAAAAGAAATCCAATGAAATATCGAATTTTGTCATAAATTTAAGCCAAAATGTATTCTGCTACATGTTTTTGGTTAAAAAAAAAAATCCCGTTAAGTGTATAATAATTGGTTCGTATGATCACGGATAGATGTACGCAAATGATCATGTACAGATGTGCGCAGGTGATCACGAACATATGTGTGCAGATAATCATTGGGACATGTGATTTTACTGTTACATATGTGGGGGACAGGTGTTACTACTATGTGGGGACATGTGTTTTGGGGACATTGTGTGTTAACACTGTGGGGACACTAGACTGGCGATCAGTGAGTAAAAAGCTGTAAAAAAACAGTTCATACTCACTGATCACCAGCCAGCTGCAGCGATCCGCTCTCCTCACTGACAACTTCTGTGTGAGGAGAGGAGAGCCGATTGCCTAGCAACCGGCTCTGTATTTACATCACATGACGGCTGTGATTGGACACGGCCGTCATGTGATCAGGAGGGTCAATCACAGAGCCCTCCTGCCGATCGGAGATGCGCCGTGTCCGGGTGACACGAGCGCATCGGGATCGCGCAGCTACGCGGGCACACGCACGATCCACCTTCTTCTGAGGGATGTTCCTGAACGTCCACTCAGGAGAGAGCGCCCACCTGGCAGTTTATGTACAGTGGCCGGGTGGGAAGTAGTTAAGCATACATGCACTGTACATGAAGATTGAATATATAAATCCCTGGTGCGGTTTATGCCTGCTGCAGAAGACCCCCTCCGGTTAGTATGGGTGACAGGTACTGCAAGCCTTCACTTACTTTTCACATAGACTGTGCTGCCGCTGGGAAGGACTACCACGTTGGAGGCTGGACTTGCAGGTCGAGGAGACTTGACAGTGGCCACGCTTCCGCTGGGGACCGGGGTGGAAGTGGGAGTGGATGTTGTACTTGTGTAAGAATAACACACGACCACTACAGAGAGAAAAAAAAAAAAAAAAAAAGAAAGAAGACATTGGGCATTAGTTAATACCTTTACCACTAAACTGATATTTCCCCTGCAATAAAAGGCAAACTGTTAAATAAAAATAAAATACATACAAGTGGGGCTGTTTTAACTGCAAAAGAATTTATATTTTTGTACATTCTGTCTTTAGATTTACAAAGCTCTACCTGACGACACAGCCCTACCTGTTAGGACAGGAGACCCGATTTATTTTTTCTGCTGCAGTTCATTAACACTTACAGGTCTTGTCCCTCCCCCAGCAGATGACTGGACAGTGAAAGGAGAAACAGCTGACTGATGAGCTCATCTGTAACTATGCTCTCCCTTTTTTATCAGCATTTCCATTGAACTGCAGCACCAGTGTAAATGGCTCCTTGTGTTGCTTCCCCCTCTCCTTTTCAGCTCTGCTGTACAGGGACTGTAAAAGGCTGATTATCAGGTCAAATTAAGATACTTAGACTATAGAAATAAAAATTGAAATAAAAATACACAACACAAATACACTCCATGATGTATTAACCACTTCGTGACCACCTGCCCGCAATGTACAGAGGGGCGAGCAGTCGCTGTAGGCAAAGCGACATATCCATAAGTCGCTGCTTACTTCCGAGTTTAGGGCGCGCGCATGTGCACCACCCCGTGTCCGGCTCCCGCTGCAATTGTAGACAACAAAAGCCTGTTAGCAATGATTCAAGACCCGCTGATTGGCTGTGTACAATCACAGCCCAGAGCTCTGTGGTGACAAAGAACACAGAGCGCTGTACAAAGGGAACAATCTATCTAATTCTCATCCCTACAAAGCAGGGATGAGAAACTTTGAGACCAGTTAGTAAAAGCAGCACACTACACACATTACACATATAGTTAGGCACACATTTAACCCCTTGACCACCCTAGATGTTAGCCCCTTCGCAGCCAGTGTCATTAGTACAGTGACAGTGTATAGTATTAGCACTGATCACTGTATTAGGGTCATTGGTGATGTCTGTGTCAGTTAGTCAGTCCATACAAACATTATAATAAGTTCAAAGAATAAAAAAGGAGATACCACCTTCCTTGTTCCCGGTCTCAGCAGGATCTGGAAGTGAAGAGTTGTGCTGTCCAGCAACATTGGCTATGGCGTTGGCAGTGGCTGTAAAAGCCGTCTGTGGAACCAGACGCGGCATCAGCGGTACCAATCTTCGACCTTCGATGGACCATTCAGAAGAACTGTTTGGACCAGACATGCTGGAAAACACAAAGGAGAGGAAGGAAGGTAAGTATATAGATGTATGTATAGTCATTTATTTTCCAGGTAAGTACAGTAATGCTCTATGTTCTGTCAGCTTTTTATTATTTTATGTTTAACTGTTGCAGATTTTCCCCCACTTCCTGTCTGGTAAAACAAAAAGTATTGCACAGAGACCCAGTGATGATGACACTAGGTTTAAATTGACCACTTCCCTACGGGGACAAATCTGATACTTCTCACATACATGTAAAAATCTAGATTATTTTTTTGCTAGAAAAAATTACTCAGAAAACACAAATATATATATTTACACACACACACACACCTAATACCTATACAAACACACATATACACACACAAGAAATGACACTTTGCTACAATGTAAAGTAGTGAGTGTACAGCTTGTATAACAGTGTAAATTTGCTGCCCCCTCAAAATAACTCAACACACAGCCATTAATGTCTAAACCGCTGGCAACAAAAGTGAGTACACCCCTAAGTGAAAATGTCCGAACTGGGCCCAAAGTGTCAATATTTTGTGTGGCCACCATTATTTTCCAGCACTGCCTTAATCCTCTTGGGCATGGAGTTCACCAGAGCTTCACAGGTTGTCACTGGAGTCCTCTTCCACTCCTCCATGATGACATCACAGAGCTGGTGGGTGTTAAGAGACCTTGCGCTCCTCCACCTTCTAATTGAGCATGCCCCACAGATGCTCAATAGGGTTTAGGTCTGGAGACATGCTTGGCCAGTCCATCACCTTTACCCTCAGCTTCTTTAGCAAGGCAGTGATCATCTTGGAGGTGTGTTTGGGGTCGTTATCATGTTGGATTACTGCCCTGTGGCCCAGTCTCTGAAGGGAGGGGATCATGCTCTCCTTCAGTATGTCACAGTACATGTTGGCATTCATGGTTCCCTCAATGAACTGTAGCTCTCCAGTGCCGGCAGCACTCATGCAGCCCCAGACCATGACACTCCCCCACCATGCTTGACAGAAGGCAAGACACACTTGTCTTTGTACTCCTCACCTGGTTGCCCCCACACACGCTTGACACCATCTGAACCAAATAAGTTTATCTTGGTCTCATCAGACCACAGGACATGGTTCCAGTAATCCATGTCCTTAGTCTGCTTGTCTTCAGCAAACTGTTTGCAGGCTTTCTTGTGCATCATCTTTAGAAGAGGCTTCCTTCTGGGGCGACAGCCATGCAATTTGATGCTGTGTTCCACGTAAGGTCTGAGCACTGACAGGCTGACCCCCCACCCCTTCAATGTTTGCAGCAATGCTGGCAGCACTCATTCATCTATTTCCCAAAGACAATATCTGGATATGACACTGAGCACGTGCACTCAACTTCTTTGGTCGACCATGGCGAGGCCTGTTCTGAGTGGAGATCTTTATGTAGAGCAACAAATTTTTTTTTTCAGATCCTCAGATAGTTCTTTGCCATGAGGTGCCATGTTGAGCTTCTAGTGACCAGTATGAGAGAGAGTGAGAGCGATAACACCAAATTTAACACACCTGCTTCCCATTCACACCTGAGACCTTGTAACACTAACGAGTCACATAACATCGGGGAGGGAAAATGGCTAATTGGGCCCAATTTGAACATTTTCACTTAGGGGTGTACTCACTTTTGTTGCCAGCGGTTTAGACATTAATGGCTGCATGTTGAGTTATTTTGAGGGCACAGAAAATTTACACTGTTATACAAGCTGTACACTCACTACTTTACATTGTAGAAAAGTGTCATTTCTTCAGTGTTGTCACATGAAAAGGTATAAAAAAATTAAAAAGTATAATAAAATATTTACAAAAATGTGAGGGTTGTATTCACTTCTGTGAGATACTGTAAATTAGTTATATATATTTATATGCCCTAGAGAATAAATTTGTGGGTGTTAGAATTTTTACATCATACGGTATTTGCACATCGGCTTTTCAAACGCAATTTATTTTTTACATACACTTCTATTAATTTTATTGCACACAAACACAATACCCAATTTTTTGGTAAAATATAAAAGATGTTATGCAGTGTGAACAGATACCTAGCAGTGAAGCAATGTCCTCAGCACACCAAGGATTCCTCAAAAAGGGACCAAAGCTTTATTCACATGGTCACACGGTACACAAACGACATTGTTTCAGAGCTAGGCAGGGCCCCTTAGTCAAGTGAATAAAGCTTTGGACCCTTCTGAGGAATCCTTGGTGTGCTGATGACATTTCTTCACTCCCGACTGTCTACAGTTTCCAGCCGGTGCTCATTGCAGCTCCCAGCATTAGTACAGCCATTTTCAGGAACATGTGTGTTTGGGGAATATTGCATTCAGATACCCAACATGTCACGTTTAAAACTACATATGCCTGTGGAACGGCTTCAAACTGCGATACCTAAAAATCTCCATAGGTGATACCTAACCGGTTGCCAGTCTAGAGTTACAGAGGAGGTCTGCTGCTAGCGTGATCTCGCTATAAAGTTTGTGGCGATACCTCACGTGTGGTGTAAACACCGTGTGTGTGGGCTACGTATGCATTCGCCTTTGTGCCAGGGTTGCCAACCTCCTGCAGCATTTTTTTACTGACAAAATATGGAAAATTTACTGACCGAGCACTTTTTTTTTTTTTTTACTGGCAACCTGAGAAATTAAAGAACTCCTATTAAAAACGAACACAGTGAATATTGGAACAGTATAAACATGATATGGAAACACTGACAAGTAAGTTGCTTGATATACATTTAAAAATTCAACACCGAATTAAATTATCAGCCCCTGATATTTACTGGCAGTTGTAAAAAAAAAAAAAAAAAAAAAAAAAAAAATTAAAAATAAAAAATCACTGATTTTTACGAACACTCAGTAAATTTACTGGCTGTTGGCAACCCTGCTTTGCACGTGAGCACAGGGAGACGGGGGCGCTTTAAAAAAAAAAATAATATTTACACTGTTTCTTTACATTTTTTGGTTTTTTATCACTTTCATTGCTGTCACAAGGAACATAGACATCCCTTCTGACAGTGACAGGTGCTCCTTATGGAGAGATCTGGAGTCTATTGGACCCCAGATGTCTTCTCTGCCACTACAAGCATCTGACCAAACCAAGATCAGTGTGATCAGATGAGTCACCAAATTAAAAAATTGTGCCGTTTACATCCAGAAAACCGGAAGCGACGGAAATGCTGTCACTTTTTGTTTCCTATAGCATGGGGGACCTTCGGTTCCTCGATCTCTGTGGTCAGCCAGTGAAAGCCATTCTCTCTTTTACTGGAGAAGTTTTAAACATCCAGAACAGCCACTTCCCCCATCCCAATGGGGAAATTTCAGTTGTTGTGCAGGGGAGGAAGGGGATTTATATATTGCAGTTCACAGTAAAAAGCAAAAACAAAAAATCAGAGCAATGTGAATATAAAAATCAAAAGTTTTGATATTTGACCAAGTCTTACTTATGAGCGATGGTGGTGAGGCGCTCATCGTTCACCGCTCTGCGCACCTCCGCGCGATGTCGCTCTGTAGAGATACTAAGGAAAAATAAAAAATAAAACATTATACACTCAGCTTGAACATCTTAATTGTCTTCACAATCAGGCAAAGCATACAACAAACCCCAACTGTGTGCTACAGATGTAGAATTCTTCACCGACTTGTTAACCACTTCAGCCCCGGAAGGTTTTACCCCCCTTAATGACCAGGCCATTTTTTGCGATACGGCGCTGCGTTACCTTAAACTGAGAATTGCGCGGTCGTGCGACGCTGCACCCAAATGAAGTTGATGTCCTTTTTTTCCCCCCCACAAATAGAGCTTTCTTTTGGTGGTATTTGGATTTGGTCACCTCTGCATTTTTATTTATATATATATATATATATATATATATATATATATATATATATATATATATATATATATATATATATATATATATATATATATATATATATATATATATATATATATATATATATATATATTTGTGTGTGTGTATATATATATATATATACACACACACACACACACACATACATACATATATACATACACACACACACACTATATAAAAAAAAATGACAATTTTGAAAAAAATAGGATTTTTTATAACAGCTTACCTGTAAAATCCTTTTCTTTCGATGGACATCACGGGACACAGAGCCACAGTAATTACTGATGGGTTATATAGGTATTACTGGTGATTGGACACTGGCACACCCTATCAGGAAGTTCAACCCCCTATATAATCCCTCCCCCCCAGGGATACCTCAGTTTTGTAGCCAAGCAATATAGTGTATTAGAAGAGGGGCGGGACCTCTGTGTCCCGTGATGTCCATCGAAAGAAAAGGATTTTACAGGTAAGCTGTTATAAAAAATCCTATTTTCTTTCTCGAACATCACGGGACACAGAGCCACAGTAATTACTGATGGGATGTCCCAGAGCAATGCTACCTGAGGGGAGGGGAACCACGACCAAGTAGGGTGCAATCAGACCTGAGGACCCTGTACCGCTGCCTGCAGCACACTACGCCCAAAGGCGATATCCTCATGCCTTCTCACATCCACCTGATAGAATCTGGTGAATGTATGAACTGAAGACCAGGTTGCGGCCTTGCAGATCTGAGCCATAGAGGCCCGGTGATGCACTGCCCAAGAAGCACCAATAGCCCTTGTGGAATGTGCCTTGATCTGAAACGGAGGAATCTTCTGTTTCAAACCATAAGCTTGAATGATCAATTGTCGAATCCATTTAGAAATGGTAGCTTTTGACGCTGCCTGTCCTCTATTGGGACCCTCTGGCAGCGCGAACAAAACATCCGTTTTGCGAATCTGAGCGGTTGCCTCCAGATAGGCCCTGACTGCTCTTACTACATCCAACGAATGTAGCGATCTCTCTTCCGAAGAACAGGGATCTGGAAAAAAGGAAGTCAGAACAATGTCTTAGTTTAGATGAAAATCAGAAACCACCTTCGGTAAAAAACTAGGATGAGGGCGCAGTACCACTCTATCCTTGTGTATAATCAAATAAGGCTCCTTACAGGAAAGGGCTGCTAATTCTGATACTCTTCTAGCAGAAGAAATGGCAACCAGAAAAATTAACTGCCTTGTCAACAAGACCAAAGGAATCTGACTTATTGGTTCAAAAGGCTGTTTCTGTAACACAGACAGAACCAAGTTCAAGTCCCAGGGGTTTAGGGGCGCTTTAACCGGAGGATTAAGACGCATCACCCCCTGCATAAAGTTTTCGGACCAAAGAATGCGAAGCAAGTGGCCGCTGAAATAATACTGATAAAGCAGAGACCTGGCCCTTGATGGTACTCAAGCCCAGCTTCATCTCTAAACCCAATTGTAGAAAATCCAGGATTCTACCTATCACATATCTTCTGGGATGCCAACCCCTGGATTCACACCAGGATACATAAGCTTTCCAGACTCTATGATAAATCATTCTGGAAGTTGGCTTCCTTGCATTGATCAAGGTAGATATCACTAGACCTGAAAGCCCACGACTCTTCAGAACGTGGGTCTCAATAGCCAAACCGTAAAATTTAGCGTTTGTAAGGCAGGATGGAACACTGGACCTTGAGATAACAGGTCTGGGCGTACCGGTAGGGTCCACGGGGAACCCACCGTCATCCTTACTATTTCCGCATACCAAGTCCTTCTGGGCCAAGCGGGAGCCACCAGAAGTACTGACTTCCTTTCCTGCCTGATCCTGCGAAGGAGTCGTGGTAGTAGCAGAATAGGCGGGAATGCATAAATCAGTGAGAACCGATGCCACGGAATCACCAACGCATCCGTCCCCTTATGCAAGAGGATCCTTTGTTCTTGCCACAAATCTGTCTATCTTTTTGTTGAATCAGGATGCAAAGAGATCTACATCTGGAACCCCCCATCTTTGGCATATGACCCAAAAGACGTCGGGGTGCAGAGACCATTCCCCTGGAAGTAACTTCTGGCGACTTAAATAGTCCGCCTGCCAGTTCTCTATCCCTGGAATGAAAACTGTCGATATGCATGGCACATGCTTCTCTGCCCAGACTAAGATCTGGTTCACCTCTTTTTGAGCAGCTCGGCTCCTGGTGCCTCCCTGATGATTGACATAGGCCACTGCTGTGGCATTGTCGGACTGGATCCTGACCGGGCAACCCTGTAGCCTGATAGTCCAGGCCTTTAGGGCTAAATATACCGCACGGATCTCCAGAATGTTGATGAGTAAGGTCCTCTCTGTCTTGGACCATACCCCCTGAACCGCAGACTGTTCCAGAAATGCTCCCCAACCTGACAGACAGAGGATCTGACATACCGCATGAGACAGGTGCATCGGAAAGTCTAATGCCTGAACCTTCCTGTTCCAAGCCGACAGAATACTGTGTTGCAGCATTCTTGAATGAAACTGAGCATAAGGAACTGCTTCGAATGAAGCTACCATCTTTCCTAGCAGCTTCATACAGAGGCGGACAGAAGGACCCTTCTTGGTCCTGACTGCCAGAATCAGCTCCCTTAAAGCAGTGATCTTTGCCTGAGGTAGAAATACTTTCTCCTGGCTTGTATCTATGATCAGACCTAAATACTCCAGTCTTCTTACTGGTTTTAGGAAAGATTTTTCTAGGTTGAGGATCCAACCTAGGTGTTCCAGATACTTGACTGTGGTCCTCAAGTTCCCGTTCAAGGAGGCTACCGACCGGTCTATCAGTAGCAGGTTGTCTAGGTATGCTATGACAGCTATACCCTGATCCCTTAATCTGGCCAGAGGAGGGGCCAAGAACTTTGTGAACACTCGAGGTGCAGTGGCTATCCCAAAAGGCAGAGCCACAAACTGGAAATGGCGCCCTCCTATCTCGAAGAGCAGAAAAAATGGGCACATGCAGATATGCATCTCTGATGTCTATCGATGCCAGAAACTCTCCTCCCTGCAGGGTGGAGACTACTGTCCGAATTGATTCCATGCGGAAGGACTGAATCCTTAGGAATCGGTTCAGATCCCTTAAATCCAGAATGGGTTTGACATCCCCATTTGGTTTTTGGACCGTAAAAAGGTTGGAATAGAAGCCCATGCCTTGGTCCTTTGAGGGAACCATCATAATGACCTCCTGCGACAAAAGTCGCTGTAACGCTAGAAGGAGCGACTGCTTCTTCTCTGGGTCTCTGGGGACACTTTATCTGAGGAACCGAGGAGAGGGAAATTCTTGAAACTCCAGCTTGTACCCTAAGGTTACTGTGGAGATTACCCATCTGTCCTGGAAGTCCTCCTGCCAGAGCACTGAGAACTGTAGCAGTCTTCCCCCCACTCGAGTGAGCGGGGGCGCCCCCTCATGCAGAGGTCTTAGTGTTTTGCCTAGTAGGCTTCTTACCCCAGGACTTCTTTTGTCCCTGGGGTTGACTCTTGTTTCTGGACCCAGATGGAAGAGGCCGTCGAGACTGCCTGTAGGCTGAAGCCCCTGGCGCTGGGGAAAGAGTCCGTTTGAAAGAGGGACGCTTACTCTTCTTCTTAACAGGTAAGAGAGTGCTTTTCCCACAAGAGATTCTCTTGATATAGTCATCCCAAGTCTTCTCCAAACAACCTTGCACCACGAAATGGAAACCCAGCCAGCAGCTTCTTACATTTTTTTATCTTATCTTTTATCTTTATCTTACCAATTTTTCAGCCATAGGATTCTACGTATATGCACCAACCCCAGTGAAAGACGAGAGGTTTGCACGATAGAATCTCTGATGGCGTCAACAACATAACATAAGGCTGCAGGAAGGTTAGCCAACCCCTGGGCCTGCTGTTCAGGTAATACTTTGATAACCTTCTTAACATGGTCTCTTAAGTATTGACAGACTCCAATCGCTGCTACTGCAGGTTGGGCCACTGAACCTGCCAAGGAGAAAACATTCTTTAATAGGGATTCCATCGTTTTATCTACAGGATCCCTGAGCATCTGAGCATTGTCTACAGGACAAGTCAGACTATTATTAACGGAGGAAATAGCCACATCAATGGCCGGCATTCCCAAAATTTTAATAAACTTTTCTTCCATCGGATAAAGTGTTGAAAACATTTTCGGGGTAAAAAAACGTTTATCTGGGTGATCCCACTCAGAATAAATGAGCTTTTCAAGTAAATTATGAACAGGAAAAGCCTGTGATGGTTGAGGAGGTTTCAGTGACCCTAAAGAAGAAGAGGGTTTTTTAACTGATTCAGATATGGGCAACTTAAATGTGCAGCGGACCAATCCAGTAAGGATCTGCACTAAGACTTTCTCCTCTTGGGAAGTCGCAGAGGGTCCCTCTCCACCTGATTCCTCCGAAGAGGAATCATCCGTCCCATCCCGATCCTCTGAAAGGGATTCGTCTCCTTTATCCCAGAGCTCCTCTTCCTGAGGGTCTTGGGGAACAGAGGAAGGCCTAGTGCGTTTTCTTCCACCGAGTGAAGATGTAATCACGGCCATTAATCTTTCCTCTAAACCATTATTAGCTGAGGAAAAAACCTCCTGTGTAATGTATACAGGGGCTGAAGTGCCGGAGGCAGGTATAGCCCCTGACTCCAATGGCTCCCCCTGGCTAGCTGTCCCTGGCCCCCCGGGGGGGGGGGAGGATGCTGCAGAAAGGGGGTGCTCAGAACCTGAACGAGATCCCCTAGAGTCTCTGGTTCTTGGGGTGTTTGAACCTCTTCTACCCATAGTGCAAAGCAACAAGGTGGAGGTATCACAAAATGAACACTGACTGCTGAGCGATGTAGTCTGGTACCCAATGCCCAGTCTGGTGTTACCTTAGTAAATGCTGCCTAGGAGAATGCCTGTGTCCCACCTTACATGCGACCGTCAGCTCTGTGTCCCTCCGAAGGCTGTGTGCACCTGTACAAAGTGCCTTTAATAGCCTGCAGCTGGCCTGTGTGCTGTGTGGGCGTCTGAGCACGTCTCCCCCCCCCCCCCCCCCCTCGTATTTTGAAAAAACGAGCGCTTCCCGCACTGGCCAACCCTCCAGACACAATATGGAGGAAAGGCTGGGGGAGGAAGGATAGAGGCCGGTAGTGATGGGCCTGCACGATGGCGGCAATGGCGGCAAATGGTGGCGGCGGTGATAGAGCGGTGTACAACCGCCTCACGGATACCTGCGGCCTCCCCCTAGCCTAGGGGAACATTCCTGAGGAGAAAACCCCCCATCCATCCTACCTGGAGCCAGCCGGAGGAGCGTGTGCAGCGTGGAAACACAGAGACAGACATCAGCATGAGAAGGTATGTGCTCTTGGCAGCCCCCGGTGGTCACAATAGGCATAGCATGCATTTACCTTAAAGGAGAAAACCTACTAGAATTAAAAAATTCTGGGGATCCACAGTTCTGGCCCTGTAAAGCACCCGGCTAGAAATTGGGCTAGAAAAAACATTTTCTAATATGCGGGGTCCAGCTCTCTAAAAAGAGAAGCGTTACTGGTAAAACCTCGTTTCTTCGGACACGAGGCCCGGGTACCATCCAATTCCGCCTAGAAAAGACACTTTGGAATGAATCCGGTTCGCCTGGCCTGCCCCAGTATAGGATATCAGGATATTCCCTTTGGAGCTCAGCACAGGACATCTTTACACGTCCATCACCTAAGACACTGGCGTAAAAACTGAGGTATCCCTGCAGGGGGAGGGATTATATAGGGAGTTGAACTTTCTGATAGGGTGTGCCAGTGTCCAATCACCAGTGATACCTATATAACCCATCAGTAATTACTGAGGCTCTGTGTCCCGTGATGTTCGAGAAAGAAAATATATATCGTTTTACTTTCTGCTATAATGCATATCCAATAAAAATACAAAAACTAAAAAACTAAATTCCTTCATCAATTTAGGACAATATGTATTCTGCTACATATATGATGATTTCCAGCTTGGAGGAGAGATGTGGGGTCTTAACCACTTGCTGCCCGCCATATAGCAAAATGACGGCTGCAAAGTGGTTTCAATATCCTGACTGGGCGTCATATGACGTCCTCAGGATACTAAGCCGCTGCGCCCCCTTGGGCGCGCATCGCGGCGATCGTTGTTGCTGGGTGTCAGTCTAACACCCCGCAACACCGATCTAGGTAGAGTCTCTGACGGAGACTCTTTACCATGTGATCAGCCGTGTTTAATCACGGCTGATCACGATGTACATAGGAAGAGCCGGTGATCGGCTTTTCCTCACATGCGTCTGACAGGCGTGAGTAGAGGAGAGCCGACCGGCTGCTCTCCTGACAGGGGGGGTCTGGGCTGATTGTTTATCAGCACAGCCCCCCCCCCCCGGATCCCACCCAGGACCACCAGGGAAGCCATCCACACTGGACTACCAGGTATGCCCCCCCTAGACCCCCAGGGAAATGCTAATCTGTGCCCAGACAGCTGCCAATCAGTGCCCACTCACAATGCCTATCACTGCCGGTGCCACCAGGGATGCCTATCAGTGCCACGTATCAGTGCCGCCTATCAGTGCCCATCAGTGCCGCCTATCAGTGCCACATATTAGTGCCACCCATAAGAACCCATCTTTGCAGCCTTTCAGTGCCCATCAGTGTCGCTAATCAGTGCCCACCAGTGCCACCCATGAGTGCCCATTAATGCCGCCTATCAATGCCCATCAGTGCTGCATATCAGTGCCACCCATCAATGCCGCCTACCAGTGCCCATCAGTGCCGCATATCAGTGCCACCTCATCGGTGCCGCCTTATCAGTGCCTGTCAGTGCCGCCTTATCAGTGCCCATCAGTGAAAGAGAAAACAAACAAAACTTTTATTTTTTTCAAAATTTTCTCTTTTTTTATTTGTTTAGCAAAAAATAAAAAAAAACGCAGAGGTGATCAAATACCACCAAAAGAAAGCTCCATTTGTGGGAACAAAATGATAAAAATTTAGTTTGGGTACAGTGTAGTATGACCACGCAATTGTCATTCAAACTGCGACAGCAATAAAAGCTGAAAATTGGTCTGGGCAGGAAGGTGTATAAGTGCCCTGTATTGAGGTGGTAAAGACCCCACATCTCTCCTTAAAGAGGACCTGTCATGCACCATTCCTATTACAAGGGATGTTTACAATGTAAACAAGGCAGATCGCCATTCTGATGGGGGGGGGGGGGGGGGGATTGATTACGTGTTCCTGCAAAAGAAGGGAATAAATGCCATCTCTTCCCCTAGTAAAAGCACCTCCCACAATAAACAAAAACACTGGCTAGGCACACATTTAACCCTTTGATCGCTCCTGATGTTAACCCCTTCTCAGCCAGTGTCATTAGTACAGTGACAGTGCATATTTTTAGCACTGATCATTGTATTAGTGTCACTGGTTCCCGCAAAGTCTCAAAAGTGTCAGAGAGTGCCTGCCTTTATATCACAGTCCCGTTATAAGTCGCTGATCACCACCATTACTAGTATAAAAATCCATGAATAGATCCCATGGTTCGTAGACGCTAAAACTTTTTTTTTTACCAAAAATATGTCGCAGAATACATATTGGCCTAAATTTATGAAGACTTTTTTTTTTTTTTTTTTTTATATTTCTTTATTGGATGTGTTTTATAGCAGAAAGTATATATATATATATATATAATATTTATATTTATTTATTTATTTTTAATGGTCAGGCTTTTGTTTATAGTGCAAAAAAATAAAAAGCGTAGGTGATCAATTACCACCAAAATAAAGCTCTATTTGTGGGGAAAAAAAGGACATCAATTTTATTTGGGTACAGCGTCGCATGACTGCGCAATTATCAGTTAAAGTAACGCAGTGCCGTATAGCAAAGAATGGCCTGGTCATTAATTAAATAGCGTTTTTACTTTCTGGTGCTCAGATACAGTTTAGTTCCACTTTAAGCTGAACTCCAGCCTTACGTTCCTTTTAGCGACACTTGTAGCAACCCCTCTCCTATGTTAAAAATGATTACTCTCAATTCCCTGCAATATAAACCTCTGAAGCTGCAGCAGCATCTAGTCTGAGAACACCTCCGATCATCACTGACCACCTCTTCTGATCTGTACTGTTACTGCCCACCTCTCAAAGCTATTAGCTTTCACTTCCGTCAATCGTATGAAAGAATACATTCCCACCTCCCTTTCCATATGCAGACCTCCTGGGTGGTGTACAGTACTGGGAATTACAAATCAGGCAACTGATGAGCAGATTGCACAGCTAAAAGACTGCAGAGCCCAGCAGGAAGAAGCATGCACATCTAAAAAGGGATGCCAAGGATGTGCTCTTTCATGTAATGCTCTTCACAGAAGACCCGAGGCAGGGCGCTGCGAGTTTGTAGGAGCCTCCCAGCCCCTGCCACCAAACTCAGAACCAGACCAAACAGACAGGCCCAGTAATGACATCATTGGATTTAAAAAAAAAAGATACTTGAAAACAAAATGATCTAATTAAAAAATGTTTAACCACTTGCCGACCAGCCGCCGCAGTAGTACTGCAGCAGAATGGCACGGCTGGGCGAAACGATGTTATGTTACGTCGCTTCGCCCTGTGGCCACTAGGGTCGCGCACTCCCACTGCTCGCCCACGGAGCCGATGTGAGTGCCTGGCGGTCACGATCACCGCCGGGCTCCCGCGATCGCTGCTGACACACGGAGAACCGGGATCTGTGTGTGTAAACACACAGTTTCCGGTTCTCTGAGGGGAGAACAGACAGATCTGTCATCTACCCTACACAGTCCCCTCCCCCCCTTCAGTTAGAACACACAATAGGGAACACAATTAGCCCCTTGATCGCCCCTTAGTGTTAACCCCTTCCCTGACAGTGACATTTTTACATTAATCAATGCATTTTTATAGCACTGATCGCTGTATAAAATGACAATGGTCCCAAAAATGTGTCAAAATTGTCCGATGTGTCCGCCATGTCGCAGTCGCGATAAAAAAAAAAATTAAAAAAAAAAAAAAAAAAAAAAAAAAAAAAAAAATCGCAGATCGCCGCCATTACTAGGAAAAAAATCGGAGTTACTTACCGGTAACGTCCTTTTCCAGGAGTCTTTCAGGACAGCACCATAGAGAGACCTTGACTCCTCCCCTTCTGAGGAAACACCGCCTTCAAATTTCAGATTTAAACCTCACCGCTTCCCCCCGGCCCCTCAGTTCTTCAAGAGGACCTCCGGTTAGCTGGGGAGACACAAGAACACGTCATAATAATTCTGATCTTACCTGACGTTCTTCTGCGATGAACTCTTCACGAATGTCCCTAAAGTAGGGTGGGTAACTGTGCTGTCCTGAAAGACTCCTGGAAAAGGACGTTACCGGTAAGTAACTCCGATTTTCCCATTTACGTCTTTCAGGACAGCACCATAGAGAGGATGAGCGAGCACCTTACCTTAGGGTGGGACTACTGCCTGCAGAACCTTACGCCCAAAAGCCTGGTCTTTTGCTGACAGAAGGTCCAATCTGTAGTGTTTCACGAACGTGTCGAATCTGGACCACGTTGCCGCTCTACAGATCTGCTCTGGAGACGCACCAGCCCACTCGGCCTGAGAGGTCGCCACTGCCCTAGTGGAGTGTGCCCTGATACCTTTGGGGGCTTCCAACCCGCTAATTATATAGGCCTGGCTGATGGCTAACCTTAACCATCTAGCTATGGTGCGCCTAGAGGCTCTGTCTCCCTTCTTGGTTCCTGAAAATAACACAAAAAAGGAATCAGATTTTCTAAATGGTTTTGTATCCTCCAAGTACTGCAGGACACACCTTCTTACATCTAGTTTATGAAACCTATGTTCCTGTTCCCTCACAGGATTCGAACAAAAGGTGGGCAAAACAATTTCCTGGCCTCTATGGAAAACCGAGGCCACCTTTGGCAAGAAGGCCGGATCGGTTTTAAAAATTACCCGGTCCGGAAATATCTGAAAAAAAGGTGCCCTAATGGAGAGGGCCTCGAGTTCACTCACCCTTCTTGCCGTAGTGATTGCCACCAAAAACACCGTTTTGAGGCTAATCCATTTTAGCGTACACGTCTCCAATGGCTCAAAAGGTTCCCCTGTAAGCGCTTGTAAGACCAAAGAAAGATCCCACATTGGGAAGGGGGAGACCCTCAAAGGTCTCTGCCTACTCAATGCTTTAAAAAATCTAACGATCCAAGGATCGGAGGCCAGTTGTTTCTCCAGAAACACACTTAAAGCGGAGACCTGTCCTTTCAGGGTGCCAAGGGCTAAACCCTTGTCCGCCCCTGCTTGCAGGAACTCTAAGACCGCTATAGAGCTGTGAACATCAAAGGAAGTCTCTGTGCACCAGCTATTAAAACGCTTCCACGTTTTTTGGTAGATAGCCTGGGTCTCTTTTTTCCTGCAATTTAGGAGGGTCTTCACTAAGTTATCTGAGAAACCCCTGCTCTTCAACAATCCCTCCTCAGTAGCCAAGCCGCGAGGTTCCATCTCCCCACCTGGGGACAACAGATTGGCCCCTGGGAAAGGAGATTCTCCTGAACTGGCAAAAGCCAGGGGGGTTCCGCTGCCAGACTTCTCAGGATGGAGAACCAAGGCCTCCTGGGCCAATGTGGCGCAATAAGAATGAGGGTTGTGTTTTCCAGCTGGAACTTTCTTAGAACGGCTGGGATCAGTACAGGTGGGGGGAAGGCATAACACCTGTCGAAAGTCCAACTCTGAGCCAGTGCGTCTACCCCTAGAGCTCCATCCCACCTGTTTAGGGAGAAAAAGAGATGCACCTTCCTGTTCTCTCTCGAGGCAAAGAGGTCTATGCATGGCCTTCCCCATTTTTGGGATATTTCCTCGAAAACCCCCTGGTTCAGAACCCAGTCGCCTTCTCTTAGCCGTTTCCTGCTGAGGAAATCTGCCACCAGATTTTGTTCCCCCTTCAGATGCACTGCCGAGAGGGATAGGACATTTATTTCGGCCCATTTGAGAATGCTTTCTACCAGGGTCCACAAGGGCCTGCTTTTTGTACCCCCCTGCCTGTTTATGTAGGCTACAGCTGAGGAATTGTCCGACCGGACTCTCACATGCTGTCCCTGAAGTTCCTTTTGAAAGGCTCTGAGGGCCAAGGCCACTGCTCTCAGCTCTTTCCAGTTGGAGGATCTTCTTGCGTCCTCCCTCCGCCAGACGCCCTGAGCCACCCGGTCCTCCATATGCGCCCCCCAACCTCTGCCACTCGCATCGGTCGTGACGCATCTGGACACCGGCAGCACCCACTCCAGACCCTGTGAGAGATTGGCCTCTCTTCGCCACCACCATAGGGATCTCTTGACCTGGTCTGGTATGGTTATCAGGGAGTCCAAAGACCCCTGACTGTGGTCCCAAGTACTCAGGATGAAGAGTTGTAAAGGGCGAAAGTGTAACCCTGCCCATTGAACTGCTGGAAGTGCTGTCGTCAGTAACCCTAAGGCTGACATAGCCTTTCTTACTGATATTTGTTGGCTGCCCTGGAGTAACAACATAGCCTTGTCTACCTTCTGGATCTTCTCCATTGGCAGGAAGACCTTCTGTTTTGTTGAATCCAACAGGTAACCTAAAAAGACTACCTTTTGCGATGGAGTCAAATTGGACTTTTCCAGATTTAATAGCCAACCTAGACCCTCTAGAATGTTCCTTGTGAACTGTAGGTCCTGTGACAGTTGTTCCGGGGAAGAGGCAAAAAGTAGTAGATCGTCTAAATATGCGATCACTGAGATGCCCTTGATCCGTAGGAAAGCCAAGACTTCTACCATGACTTTGGTGAAGATGCGGGGGGACGAGGATAGCCCGAAGGGAAGGGCCCTGAATTGCCAATGAAACGTCCCTTCTCTGGTATTTACCGCTAGCCTGAGGAACTTCTGACACTGATCTGCAATGGGAATGTGCAGGTAGGCATCCCTCAAGTCTACCGATGCCATAAAGCAGTTCGGAGGAAGGAGCGTTTTTACTGAATAGATCGAGTCCATTCGGAACCTCCTGTAGGTGAGCGAGACGTTCAGAGGCTTCAGGTTCAGGATGAGCCTGAACTTCCCCGAGGGTTTGCGCACCACAAAAATGTGGGAGTAAAAGCCTCTGCCCGTCTCTCCTTCTGGAACTCGAACTACCACCTCCTGTTCCTCCAACTCCTGGAGGGAGGAAAGGAGAGCCGCTGACCTCTCTGCACATTTCGGTAGCGTGGTTACCAGGAGTCTGCATGGTGGAGGTTCTGCAAACTCTAACCTGTACCCTCTTCTTATGACTTCCAAAATAAAAATGGTTGGAGGTGATCATCTCCCACTGTGGAAGGAAGGCCCCCAATCTTCCTCCCACCGTTATTCTGTCACTTTGTCTTTTTGGGCTGTTCAGGAGGGCGAAAAATAGCCCCCCCACGCCCTTTCCCTTTTTGTCCCCACCCCTTTTTCTGTTGATCAGATTTTGGGGGGTCCAATTTCTTCCAGGGCCGAGACTTTCTTTTAGTCTCTGCCGGTTTCCTTTTAAAAGGGAACGCCTTTTTTCTGTCAGCCGTTCGATCCAACACGGCTTCCAGACCTGGTCCGAAAAGCAAGTCCCCTGTGAGAGGAATGCCGCAAAGTTTAACCTTGGATGCGGTATCTCCCTGCCACGTTTTAAGCCATAAGGCTCTTCTTGCCGAATTAGACAATGCGGCTGATCTTGCGGACATACGCACCGATTCAGCTGAAGCATCTGCCAGATAAGCTACTCCCTTCAGGAGCATGGGGAAAGACGACAGGATTGTTTCCTTAGGTGTTCCTGCCTCTATGTGCGCTTTAATTTGCGTCAGCCAGTATTCCATGTTTCGTGCCACGACTGTGGACGCCATGGCGGGTTTGAGGTTCCCTAGGGAAGAGTCCCAGGATTTTTTCAGAAGGGAATCTATCCTCTTATCCATGGGATCTGGGAGTGCCCCCATGTCCTCAAAGGCCAAGTCAGTGTGCCTAGAGACCTGCGAAAAGGCTGCGTCTAGCTTAGGAGATTTGTTCCATACCAGCGCCTCCTCTTCTGCAAAGGGGAACCTACGCTTAAGTGCTCTTGAAAGGAAAGGTTTCCTTTCGGGGTCTTGCCATTCTTTCTTGACGGCGTCGACCAAGACCTCATGGACCGGGAACACCTTCCTTTTATGTTCCCCTAGTCCCTTATACATCTGGTCATGGAGTGAAAGTTTTTTTCTTTCCTCCTGGATTCCTAGGGTGGTATGAATGGCTCCTAGGAGCTCCTCCACCTCTTCTAGGGAAAGCTTGTATCGAGAGGATCTTGTGGATTCCCCTTCCACCTCCTCTCCCTCTGATTCCCCCTGGGGCTCTGAAGAGTCGCTATCAGGCTCTTCCTCAACCTCGAGTCTGGCACCTCCTGGATTCTCTCCACTTCCCGAGGGAGCATCCATTAAGGACTGAGGGACACTCAGCTGTGTTGGTGGAGGAATAACCTGCGGCTGTGGCAACTGAAGACTGGAAAATGGTGCCTTAAAGGTCTGCACCGTATTAGAAAGCTCCTTAACGGATGCTGCTAAATCTGAAGACTGTTCTTCAGACTGCTCCCTCACTAACCCCTCTATACATTCCCTGCAGAGGGGCTTAGACCAAGACTCCCCCATTGTGATTCTGCATGAGGGGCATTTTTTCTTGGTACTGTGGGGCGACTTGCTTTTCTCTGTAGCCTTGCCCTGTAAAGAAGTTAAAAAAGAGGGAGCAATCAGCAAACCTATCCACCAACACTAACACAGAGGGCCACCAGGGGTGCACTTCCCGGGACCGACCACCACCAGGGACCCAGTCACACCCTCCCCCCTCACCACCAAGGGGAGTTTTACACCTGTGGAGCTTACAGGAATCGGTAAGGGAACACCACCCCAGGGTTCCTCTTACCTTGGAGTGGCTGGTGCAGGATTCTCCTGGAGCGGTTCTTGAAGCCTCTGCTTCCGACATCTCCTTTAGAGCACAGTGGTGTTCCAAGCTTCTGTATGCTGTCCCCACAGCAGGTCAGAGGCAGCACCAGCCGAACGCGCGGTCCGTTTTCATCACCGCGACCGGAACCGGAAGTCACGGGTCAGACGGAAGCACTGACCTCCGCCGGAAATGACGTCACCCGCCCTCCGACCCAGCGCTCAGAGCTCCCACGCTGGCTGCTAGTGCAGGGCGGTCTCCTGTGCCTCCGCCTATGCCACTGCTAGGCAAAATGAAAACGGACCCCTCCAGCTTACAGCTTCACTAAGAGAGGCTGGAGGAGCGTGATGTGCAGTCTTTAAAAAGGTACCCAGCCACACTAGCCCCTTAGACTGCAGTCTTTTAAGGAAAAATGAGCAGGAGAGAGACAGAGAGAGAGCGCCCGATCCACCCCCCTCTGCTCAGCCTGCAATTAGCCTCAGCCTCCCTGGCTGATTAGCCCAGGTTCCTTGCGATGTCTCCCCACCGGAGGAAACACCAGAACTGAGGGGCCGGGGGGAAGCGGTGAGGTTTAAATCTGAAATTTGAAGGCGGTGTTTCCTCAGAAGGGGAGGAGTCAAGGTCTCTCTATGGTGCTGTCCTGAAAGACGTAAATGGGAAAAACAATAAAAATGCCATAAAACTATCCCCTATTTTGTAGACGCTATAACTTTTGCGCAAACCAATCAATATACGCTTATTGAAAATTTTTTTACCAAAAATATGTAGAAGAATACATATCGGCCTAAACTGAGGAAAAAAAAAAATTTTTTTTATATATATTTTTGGGGGATATTTATTATAGCAAAAAGTAAAAAATATTGAGTTTTTTTCAAAATTGTCGATCTTTTTTTTGTTTATAGCGCAAAAATTAAAAACCGCAGAGGTGATCAAATACCACCAAAAGAAAGCTCTATTTGTGGGGAAAAAAAGGACGTCAATTTTATTTGGTTACAGCGCCGCACGACCACGCAATTGTCAGCTAAAGCGACGCAGTGCGGAATTGCAAAAAGTGCTCTGGTCAGGAAGGGGGGGGTAAAAATCTTCTGGGGCTGAAGTGGTTAAAGTGATTGTAAAGTCTCATTTATTTTTCCAATAAAAATAACAAACATGTTATACTTACCTGCTCTGTTGCAGTGGATTTGCACAGAGCAGCCTCGATACTCCTCTTCTCAGGTCCCTCTTCGGTGTGATCCTGGCCCCTCCCTCCTGTTGGGTGCCCCCACAGCAAGCAGCTTCCTATGGGGGCATCTGAGCTCAGCCACAGCTCCCCATGTCCATTTAGACACGGAGCCCCGACCCGGTCTCCTCTCTCCCGATTGGCTAGCTGACTTTGATTGACAGCAGCAGTCTCAGCTAATCAGGAGGGAGAATCTCAGAAGGCTGAGACACTCGAAGACATCGCTCGACAGAGATGGGACCTCAGGTAAGTATTAGGGGGGGCTGCTGCACACGGAAGGCTTTTGTATCCTAATGTGCATAAAGATAAAAAAAAAAAAAAAAAAAAAAAAAACCTTCTGCCTTTACAACCCCTTTAATTTCATTTTGATCGAGGGGGGGGGGGGGGGGGGGGGCAAAGGAAGAGAATATATGCATATAATACACTTCAGCTTTAATAGTTCATGGAAAGCTACCTCAGGACTTTCGAAAGTTCCCCCAGAAGCTCCTTCTTTTCTTTGCTTAGATCGCCCTGTGCACGGAGGGCGCTGATAACGCCCGCATACGCCTCCAGCTCTGGCAAAACAAAAAAAACATAAATCAATGCTGTAGATCACACATCCATTAAAAATACTCAACAGTGCTCTCCTGCAGCTTCCTGTGCCTACTCCCTGGACTATGTCATCACACTGCTCACAGCCGCCCTTTGAAAACCTCCTGAAAACCTCCCCCACTCTGTCCCTGGAAGTATTAGGCTGGCAGTACAATAAAGCATGATTGGGCTTGAGTCACAATTTTGTGACCAATCGCTATAGGATTTCACATGAGATTTATAATAAAGCCGAGCTGCAGGACTTTTTTTTTTTCTTTAATTGTATCCCAAGCCCCCTCTAATATATGCAATACTCACCTTTAAATGCAGAGCGGTCCCCTGCAGTACCTTTTCTTTGCCACAAGATGCCCTCAGTCTACCGCATTGAATGACTAAAGGCAAATAGACTGTGCACTTTGCAAGTTGCTCCAGAGCTTAGCAAATGAGCAGAAGCTCTGCTGATTTAAAGCGGAGTTCCACCCAAAAATTGAGCCATCGCTTTTCGGAATCCTCCCCCCCTCTGGTGTCACATTTGGCACCTTTCAGGGGGGAGCAGATATCTGTCTAATCCAAGTATTTGCTCCCACTTCTGGGCATAGATAGCTGCAGTATTCGCGGTGATCTACGCCATGTTCAGCGCCTCCTCCGCCCCCCCCCCCCCCCCCGCTGTCTTCTGGGAGACACACAGGTCTCAAAAGACAGCAGGGACCAGTGGGATCACATAGTGCGACTCGCGCATGCGCAGTAAGGAACCAGGCTGTGAGGCCACAAGGCTTCACTTCCTGATTCCCTTACTGAAGATGGCGGCGCCTCCACCTGAGACCCGAGGGATAGATCGGCTTCGGGTTCCACGACATCGCGGGCGCCCTGGACAGGTAAGTTTCCATATTTTAAAAGTCAGCAGCTGAAGTATTTGTAGCTGCTGACTTAAAAAAAAAAAAAAATTATGCGGAACTCCCCTTTAAATCATCTAATCATGTACATGCAAAACTGGTCTTTTTTGTAATTTTCCTTGCATGTGATTGGGTATTCTTTGCAAAGAGAAGCCTTACCTCATTTACTAAGCTCTGGAGCAACTGCACCTGCAGAGTGCACAATCTATTTGCCTTTAGTAAATTAACCCCCCAGTGTCACTGAAACTGGAAGTCCCCCCGATCACTCACAGTACAGACTACATCAATCAGGACTACTCAAAACTGGGAAAAGCCGGAAAGGGACCCATCACATCATGTGACCAAACTAAAGACATTAGTAAGAGAAAAAAAGGAAGAAGAGCATTAAATATCACTGGAGGCCTCAAGCAGACCACTGGAGGATGGGGTTGGGGAGGGTGCCCAGAGCCTGGAATTGGGCCAACGACACCCCCTATGGTCTCCGGGCACTCCTGCTCCTTCTAGGACCACAACAAGCAGCATCAGGATGGTGAGTGGGGGGATATTACTAAACAGGCGTTACCTGATGTCCTATGCAGAGTGTGAACTTGAAACACTCCAGGTTCAGGGCTGTCAAATCTCAGGTAGAAAGCCGGGTTCTCAGTTAATTGAGCACAGTCCCGTACTCCTATATAGATAGAGCAGAGGGCAGGAGAGACGTTAAGGGTCTAGCAGACTCCCCAATGTCACCATAAAGAAGACCTGTCACCTGGTTTGGAGCGGTGTTTCTCATCCAGGGTGCAGTCTGGTTTCCCCTGGGGTGCTGTGAGCATGGAACCCAGTTTTCCCTGGGTCTGCGTTATGAGTTGCCAAGGTGCGGGTGGGCTGGGTACTGGCACCATAACAACCAATGACCCTCTAAAGCCAGGGTACATATCATTTGTTACTATAGTGATGGCGACTGGTTCACTTGCACGAGTCTTATCCAGGGAAAGTGGCATTCAAGAGATAAAGTTAGCCTCGTCCACTTTCTGCCCTCTGCCACAGTGCAGGAGACAAAAGTTAGGGCTCTAATGTGAGGAGGGGTCTCTGCTGTGATGAAAGTACTCTGATGGGGGGGGGGGCGACTATGTGACTGGGGGGGGGGGGGTATCTGTGATTGGAAGGGTCCTGTGATGGGGAGACTCATGTATAGGAGGCCACTGGTGAATAGGGCCAATGCTGATGTGATGGGGGCTATCATGGAAAGGGAAGATCCCACGGAGTAAAAGGAAGAGGTGGGGGTGTCACACGATGTAAAAGGAGGGGGTGTCAAGCGGTGTAAAAAGAGAGGGGGGAGAGGGAAGATTCCCATGGTGTAAAGTGGGGGGGGTCCAGCGGTGAAAAGAAGAGGGGTAAAGGGGAGGGAAAGGGGTATGTAAAAGGAGGGGGTATCCAGCGGCGTAAAAGGATGAGGGGGGAGGGGGGAGTCACACAATGTAAAAGGAGGAGGGGGGAGTGTCCAGCAGCGTAAAAGGAGGAGTCACACAATGTAAAAGGGGGGGAGGGGAGGGAAGAGTCCCACTGCGTAAAGGGGGGGGGGGGGGTCCAGCAGCTAAAAGAAAAGGGATGAAGAAGGGGTCCAGTAGCATAAAAGGAGGAGGGGGAGTCACACAATGTAAAAGGATGGGGTGACCTGTGCTGTAAAGAGAGGGGTGGGGGGAGTATGTAAAAGGAGGGGGGGTCCAGCGCCGTAAAAGGATGAGGGGGAGGGGAGAGTCACACAAAGTAAATGGAGGGGGGGGGGGAAAGAGTCCAACAGCGTAAAATGAGGAGGGGGAGTCACACAATGTAAAAGGAGGAGGGGAGTGTCCGGCGGCATAAAAGGAGGAGGGGGAGTCACACGATGTAAAGGGGGGGGGGTCCAGCAGCGAAAAGAAAAAGGGGTGAAGGGGTCCAGCGGCAAAAAGGAGGAGGGGGGGAGTCACATGATGTAAAAGGGGGGGTGTCCTGTGCTGTAAAGAGAGGGGTGGGGGGGAAGGAGTATGTAAAAGGAGGGGGGGTCCAGCAGCGTCAAAAAAGGATGGGGGGGGGGGGGGGGAGTCACACAATGTAAAAGGAGGAGAGGGGGGGGAGGGGGAGTCCAGCGGCGTAAAAGGAGGAGGGGGGAATCACACAATGTAAAATGAGGGGGATGTCCAGTGGCGTAAAGGGGGGGTGGTCCAGCGTTGAAAAGAAAAGGGGTGAAGGTGGGGAAGGGGTATGAAAAAGAAAGGGGGTCCAGCGGTGTAAAAGGAGGAGGGGGAGTCACACAATGTAAAGGAGGAAGTGTCCAGCGACGTAAAGAGAGAGGGGGGGGCAAAAAGAAAAAAGTGATGAAGGTGGGGGGGGGTCGGGGGTATGTATGAAGGTGGGGGGGGTCAGGGGTATGTATCAAGGTGGGGTCGGGGGTAATTTCAAGCTGATTGTGTACATTGCCCCAGGCTCCCCATCAATCTCTATCATTTACATTGCAGACCGCGGTGTCTTGTGACTTCTCACACTTGTAGAGGGTACAATCAATGACTGATTTAGAGTACGGAAACACAAACCACATTTTTGAAGCCGATGACATTGCGTTATAATAGGACCTTTAAATAGAAAAGAAGCCATGTGGTCCTTGTTTGATAAAAGTGCAGGCTGACCGATCAGACCTTCGCTTTCCTGCCATCCAGTGGTCAGGGAGGGTTATTGCTTCACTGACAGGTTCTCTTTGATCACCTCCTCCCTGCAATGACTTGTTTTCATAGAAGAGAAGTGAGCACAGCGCCACCTGCCGGCGGAGCCCCAAACACACTTCCAGTGTTTACAATCAGCGCGCGTACGTCACTCAAGGGGGCGTGCCCGCTATCATTTATACACAGAGAAGCCGCGCATGCGCAGTGAGCAGGGAATAGAAGTGAGAATGGAGGGAATAGTTACCCAGCTTGCGGAGGATCCTCTTACACTCATCCCGGCTGAAGTCCAGCAGGGTGGGCCACACCACAGGCATCCTGTCCCGGCGTGCTCTGCGGTCACTCAGGCCTGGAAGGCATCACTCCCAGCAGCCCCTGTCACTGTGCTGAGGGGACCCTTGTGACAGTGGGAGACCACACCCCCGCCCTGCCAGGAGCGGACCAATAGCGGGACACCCGGGGAGTCCTGCTGAGACACTCGCGGCGGGCTAGCGATGAAAGCCTCCCGCCCCACTGAGGGAGAAGTCCCCTGCCAGCACAGATCAAACGGGTTTGATTGCGGCTCCCTCTGTCAAGATGGCGCGCCGGTGACATTGCGCATGCGCGGGTCTCGCCGGAAAAGACGTTCTCCCAACCTGATTGGCTGAGGGACCGAATGGGGGGCGGGGACGGAGCGTTGAGACTCAGGGACGGAGGCCGCCGAGGGACATTGTGAGAGACGTTATAGCGCCCTCTAGGTGGTACTGCAACTCAGGAGGACTCAGCGGTATAGTTAGGTAGACTTTTGTCAACTAGAATTATTAATGATAATATAATTACATAGCTCCCAACTGTCCCTGATTTGGAGGGACTGTCCCTGATTTGGAGCAATGTCCCTCTGTCCCTCATTCCTCCTCATTTGTCGCTCATTTTGGTCTGATCTATATAGTTGTATATAAAATGCACTTTTTATCTTTCAAAAAGTGTTTTCCAGTTCTAAACCTTTTGTCCAATTTCTAAATTGCTGCATTTGTACATTTTAAAAGCCAATATAAAGGAATAGTAGTGGTAAAAAAAAGTCCTTGTGGATTTAATTAACCTTTTTTTTTTTTTGTTAATTCTCCTTTAAGGGGGTGTGGCAGGGGGAGTGTCCTATGCCTACATACGTTTGTTAGTAGGTGTCCCTCATTCCCAAATCTCCCAACTGTCCCGAATTTCGAGGGACTGTCCCTGATTTGGAGCAACGTCCCTCTGTCCCTCATTCCTCCTCCTTTGTCCCTCATTTTGTTCTGATCCATATAGATGTATATAAAATGCACTTTTTATTTTTGAAAAAGTGTTTTCCAGCGCTAAACCTTTCATCTGATTTCAAAATTGTTGCATTTGTAAATTCTAAAAGCCAATATAAAGGAATAGTAGTTGTAAAAAAAAAGCACTTGTGCGTTTCACCAATTTTGGACGTACATCGTCAGGCGGAGGTCTGGAAGTGGTTAAGAGGGCGTGGCAAGGGGCGTGTCCTATGCCTGCATACTTTTGCTGATAGGTGTCCCTCATTCCCATCTCAAAATGTTGGGAGGTATGTAATTATTATAATACTTTCTTTATTGGGTGCATGGCGCTAAGTGTCTGCCGTGTATAATCTGACTTCTATTTCCTCGTGTAGGTTGTTAGTCGTCTGCAGGGGTGGTGCTACCACTAGGCAGCCACCTAGGGCACAGCCATGGCCAGTGCCACATTCCTCTCCTCTCACCTCCTCATCCCCGGGGCATGTCACCTCTACAGCCAACCCTCCCCCTCACACACTAGCGTACCTCCCAACTTTCTGAGATGGGAATGAGGGACATCTATTATTGACATAGGACACCCCCACCCCCCCCAAAGAGGAATTATACCAAAAAAATGATTAGTTAAACCCACAAGTGCTTTTTTACCTCAACTATTCCTTTATATTGGCTTTTAAAATGTACAAATGCAGCAATTTAGAAATCGGATGAAAGGTTTAGCACTGGGAAACACTTTTTGACAGATAAAAAGTGCATTTTATATACAACTATATAGATCAGACCAAAATGAGGGACAAATGAGGAGGAATGAGGAACAGGAGGACTTTGATCCAAATCAGGGGCAGTCCCTTGAAATCCGGGACAGTTGGGGGCCATGCACTGGTGCACCTGCACACAGTGGAAGAGAGCTGAGATCCCGGCACCGGACAAGGTCATTCCCTGGATGATGGGGATCGGCTGTGGGAGCAGGTGGATGAAATCTTCTGTCAGGTGGAACCCTGGAAGCACTGAGCCGGGTAGCGGGACTGAGCGGGGACTGACAGACCAGGTACTCCAACCATACACTGCTCACTGTGTCTGGCAAGGCAGCTCAGATCAGTGTATACAGGAAGGGGGTGTAAGATTAAAGGGTGGCAGTGTATACAGGAAGGCGGTGCAGGGTTAAAGGGTGGCAGTGTATAAAGGAAGGGGGTGTAGGGTAAAGGGGGGGGGCATTATGTGCAAGAAGAGGGGCAATGTGTACAGTTTTTTTTTTTTGGGGGGGGGGGTTACAAGTAGCTTGTCTTGCCTAGGGCGCAAAATAGTCTAGCACCAGCCCTGGTCCTCTGTATATTTCCTTCTTTTCATACCTGCTTTGTTGTAGCCGTATTAGTGCAATTGTGACAGAGAAAATTGAGTACTGTCCGTGATACTTTTTTTATTTGCACTAACATACAATTTTTCAGGACAAGCTTTCGGGGTATGTCCACTTCTTCAAGGTCCAAGCAGTACTGATTCACAAATTTTTAAGCAGAATGTAAAAGAAGAAGAAAAAAAAAAAAACAAAAAAAAAAAAAACAAAAAAACAAACACATACAAATCAATGGTAATAAAGATAGCAGCAGAGTTAGTGAGATAAGACAGAGGGAGAGCTAGGGGGGAATGCAGGGGGGGGGGGGATCCTAATCACAGAGCGGTCGTAAAACTTTAGCATAATGTGTAAGGAAACCAATATCTAAATTCAGGCCATTATTCTTCGTGTCAAAAAGAAGTATCATTCTTAGTTCAAACATTTTCCTTTCCTGGATAGTTCTGAAATTCCCTTTAAGAACTAAGACATTGAGGTCTTCTATGGTGTGGTCCGATTGTGAGAAATGATGTCCCACAGGTGTGCATAAACTGTCTTCTTTATGTTCTTTGATGGTATGTCTGTGCAAGCGAGGATGAATTTGCACAGACATACCATCAAAGAACATAAAGAAGACAGTTTATGCACACCTGTGGGACATCATTTCTCACAATCGGACCACACCATAGAAGACCTCAATGTCTTAGTTCTTAACCTCCCTGGCGGTTTTCCCGAGTGTGGCTCGGGGTTACATTTCAGGACCATTAGCGGTAACCCCGAGCCACACTCGGGATTACATCGCAGGATCCTGGTGCCTCCTTACTTACCTTGTCCCCGGGATCCTGCGATGTCCCCCGCACTGTCCGAGGGCTCCGTCCTCCTCCGAAGCCTCTCTGTGCCAGGCTCCGTTCCCTGCGAGCGTCGCGACGCATGGGGGCGGAGCCTGGCGGCAAATTCAAAAAAATGTAAAAATCATAACACATACAGTACTGTAATCTTACAGGTTACAGTACTGTATGAAATCATTTCACATCCCATTTGTCCCCAGTGCTCTGGCCCATGCCCTGCATGCAGTTTTATATTGCATATACTGTTCTTTCTGCCTGGAAACTGGAGATTGTCCATAGCAACCAAAAAGTGTCCCTTTACGTCAAAAATGGCTTTAGACCAGCTAGAAAACTGCGATAGTAAATTAGAACACTTGCAGAATTGAGCGATAGTGAATCGTGTGGAAATTTATTTTATTACTATTTATTTTTATTTTTTATAATTATTATTTTTTTTTTATTATATTATAATTTATGTTTTTGTGTTTCAAACTTTATCATACCCGGGATATCTACTAGACTCTTGTTTGGACAGATTTAAGTGTGTTATTGTTAATAATTAAATACCTACAATATAAAACGCCAAATTTCATTGCAAAATAATTGTACCGCTTTCAGCACCTAAAATCAGAAAGAATCATACCGCCAAGGAGGTTAAAGGGAATTTCAGAACTATCCAGGAAAGGAAAACGTTTGAACTAAGAATGATACTTCTTTTTGACACGAAGAATAATGGCCTGAATTTAGATATTGGTTTCCTTACACATTATGCTAAAGTTTTACGACCGCTCTGTGATTAGGATCCCCCCCCCCTGCATTCCCCCCTAGCTCTCCCTCTGTCTTATCTCACTAACTCTGCTGCTATCTTTATTACCATTGATTTGTATGTGTTTGTTTTTTTGTTTTTTTTTTCTTCTTCTTTTACATTCTGCTTAAAAATTTGTGAATCAGTACTGCTTGGACCTTGAAGAAGGGGACATACCCCGAAAGCTTGTCCTGAAAAATTGTATGTTAGTGCAAATAAAAAAAGTATCACGGACAGTACTCAATTTTCTCTTTCATACCTGCGTAGTCTGTGTCCGTTATATAGGAGGTGACGATGATGGATGTCAGCTATACACCCCAATACATTCCAATAATACATGTCTAGTATAAACAAAACAAAGTCCCCATACTGGGACCAGTACCCTGCCATCTCCATACTGGGACCAGTACCCTGCCAACCCCCATACTGGGACCAGTACTCTGCCAACCCCCATACTGGGACCAGTACCCTGCCAACCCCCATACTGGGACCAGTACTCTGCCAACCCCCATACTGGGACCAGTACCCTGCAAACCCTCATACTGGGACCAGTACCCTGCCATCCCCTTTCAATAAAACATGTCTACTATAAACAAAACGAGGTCCCCATACTGGGGCCAGCACCCTGCCATCCCTGTACTGGGACCAGTACCCTGCCATCCCTGTACTGGGACCAGTACCCTGCCATCCCTGTACTGGGACCAGTACCCTGCCATCCCTGTACTGGGACCAGTACCCTGCCATCCCTGTACTGGGACCAGTACCCTGCCATCCCTGTACTGGGACCAGTACCCTGCCATCCCTGTACTGGGACCAGTACCCTGCCATCCCTGTACTGGGACCAGTACTCTGCCATCCCTGTACTGGGACCAGTACTCTGCCATCCCCATACTGGGACCAGTAACCTGCCATCCCCATACTGGGACCAGTGACCTGCCATCCCTGTACTGGGACCAGTACTCTGCCATCCCCATACTGGGACCAGTAACCTGCCATCCCCATACTGGGACCAGTGACCTGCCATCCCTGTACTGGGACCAGTACTCTGCCATCCCCATACTGGGACCAGTACCCTGCCATCCCCATACTGGGACCAGTGACCTGCCACTTCCCCCATTACTGTCCAGCAATAGGCTGGGGTGGCTTCATGACAGCCTGGGCTCAGGGAAAGTGGGTTAAATGATGCTGACCTTCATTTGACCAGGAAGACTGAGGACATCTAGTGGTGGACAATAAGTACTGCTAGCAACACTTTTTTAAAAATATTTTTTAATTTTAAAGCAATAGTAAAGCCCCCCCCTGTTTACTTGTATCTACAGGTAAACCTATAATAAGGCTTACCTGTATATACAGTGAATATCTCATAAACGTGCGCTCTTTAGAAGATATTTACTATAGTAGCAGCCTGTGACATAACCGGCGCATTTGCAGTGCGTTCTGAATGGACGGCATGCCATCGGCATGTCCATTGAGACAGCCATGTCGTGCCTCCCGCACGCATTTGTGGGAGCGATGTCATCGCGGCTCGGCTATTCAAACAGCCAAAGCCCACAAACCCAAAAGGATAACCGGGAGAGAAGATGGAAGCCCTGTCAGTGGTGACAGCACACTGCTGGAAGGCTTCGTTCTAAGTACACATGTGCAATTTGTTTCGTTCCGAATTAGTTTTTTAACAAATTTCAACAAATTCGTTAATTCAGGTGAAACATCCGAATTAACGAAAACCAAAATTTGAATATTCGTAAATTCAGAAATTCGAAAATCTGAAATAATAACTAACTATTAAATTATCGGTATTGAAATTTCCTTTCAAATTTGGCTGTTAGTGAATGTAACAAATACGAATTTATCCGAAGTTACAAATGATCCGAAATAACGAATGCCGTATCTAAACAAATGGAACATAACAAATTAATAATAAATAACAATAATAATAATAAAAACTTTTTATTATTATTATTTATTAGTTCTGTTCCATTTGTTTAGATGCGGCATTCGTTATTTCGGATAATTCGTAACTTCTGATAAATTCATATCCGTTACGTTCACTAACAGCCAAATTTAATAGTTAGTTATTATTAGTTAGTTTATTCTTTCGAATGTTCGGATTTTCTTTCCTATTTTCGAATTTTCAAATTTACGACTTGAAACCATAACGAATGACCCAAAAAAAAAAAAAAATGAAACAAATTTTTTTTTTTGCCAGTGCACATGTCTTAGCTATTATTAGTTAGTTATTATTTCAAATATTCGGATTTTTGTTCTTTCAAATTTTGGGATTTTCTTCCTTATTTTCAGATTTTCGGATTGTTGAATTTACAAAATTATGAATTTACTAAATTATGAATTTTTGAACATAAGACTTTTCTAAATTACGAATTTTCAAATTTTAGGTATTATTGAATTTATGTGTTGCATACTAGCGCATTATGCTTTTATCCTTCAGGAGCCTTTTTTTTTTAAGTTTTTTTGGTTTTTTTTTGCGGTTTATTACTGCTTCAATAGGTTATTTATTATTTAACCACTTGCTTACTGGGCACATAAACCCCTCCTCCTGTCCAGACCAATTTTCAGCTTTCAGCGCTGATGCACTTTGAATGACAATTGCGCGGTCATACAACACTGTACCCAAATGAAATTTTTATCATATTTTTTCCCACAAATAGAGCTTTCTTTTGGTGATATTTGATCACCTCTGCAGTTATTTTTTGTTAAAAAAATTTAGAAAGACCAAACTTTTTTTTTAAAAATTATTTTTTTTTACATTTTGTTATAAAATTTTGCAAACAGGTAATTTTTCTCCTTCATCGATGTACGCTGATAACGCGGCACTGATGGGCACCAATGGGTGGCAGTTATGGGCACTGATGGGTGGCAGTGATGGGGTACTGATGGGTGGCAATAATGGGCACTGATCGGCACTGGTTGGTTACACTGATAGGCAGCACTGCTAGGTGGCACTGATTGGCACCACTGGTGGGCATTGATAGGTGGCACTTGTGGGCATTGGGAGGTGGCACTGTGGGCACAGGCAGGTGGCAATAGCAGGTGGCATTGGCAGGGGGTACTGGTGGGCACAGATGAGGCAGAATTTCCTCTTCCTCTTTGGGACCGATGTCCCTTGCACATAAGCCAGTGATCGGCTTTTTTTTTCTCAGCGTGAGGAGAAAAAAAAAACGATTACCGCGCTTTTGTTTACATCATGTGATCAGCTGTCATTGGCTGACAGCTGATCACGTAGTAAAGGGCCGGGATCGGATCTGTGATCACCCGAGTCTCAGTGACTCGGTGATCACAGTGTAGCCGTCATTCGGCTATAGCGCGGACGCCAAGTGGTTAATCATTTTGACTGGAAGTCTGCTTTAACAAACACCAGTGTAATGGAAATGTGTAAGTTCTGTATATAATTGTATTCTATTTTATATGTATTGCACACGGCCCTCACTGTGCACACGGCACTGATAATGTTTTCAGTACATGTTTGCATTCTTTCGAGTCCTGATAAGAATTAGCCTGCCTATGTTACGCCCCTTGTTACCATAAAAGTACAATTGTAATATTAATGCGATACCTACGTAATCATGTGTATAAAAACCTTCAATTGCATCATAATAAAGCAGAACAGTTATTTGGAAAGATGCGGAGTATATCTTTTGTGACTGTTCCCTACTGCAGTAGTAATTATTAACTTGGAACCACTAATCAATATGAGGATAGGAGTTGCCTATCATCAAAATGTCCTGGTCACCAGTAAGGCTATTCACCCTAATCTGATTTATTTTACATCCAAAATAGGAGTTTTCCTTTCAATCTTAAATTATATTTTAAAAAAATAAAATACTGCAGGCAAAGCCCCGTCTTGGTTCAGATTACAATGATTTGCCAGCTAATAACCTTATCAAACCGGAACACCAGAAAGCGATCCACATCTGTTACACATTATCTAACCGTACAGGATATCAAAATGAAATGAACAAATCACATTTGTGTCTGTAAAGAGCGCTGCCAAAAATCTACATTTCCCGTCCAGAAACACCTGCTTGACTTGAAAGGAAACCGTTGTGATGACTAACAGTAAAGGAGACAAGGTTTGCAGGATTTCTCTTCTAAGAAGGGGAACGTATACAATATAAAACTTGTATAGATACAGCCGAGTCTAACAATAGTTATAGCAGTGCATAATAGGATTCCACTATGACGTGTTAATAGACTGACTTGTGTTATATTTCATGAGACATCTACGGGTTATGTTTTACAGACCGCAAGACTACCCAACCCATGACATCGTACACCCGCTGCGCATATTTCCGAGAATGTTCAACATCAAACCACATGGGGAAAAGAATTTCGATTGGGTCAGAAATGCATGGACTTATTTTTCTGGGAATAATGCTTAAAAATATTTTTTTTTTTAAAGCGGAGTTCCACCCATTTTATGAACTTCCTCCCTATTGTATCCTCTTAGCTCATTCTTTTGCAAAAGCAATTTTTTTTTTCTACTTATGCCGCGCACACACGACCGGTTTTGCCGTCGGAATAAACTCCGAAGGTTTCTCCCACGGGAGGTGCATGCTGGGTAGCCAGCTGCCCAGAAATCCAGGAAATGAACACAGGAGGGCTTCAGGTGCCCACAGCTAAAATGGAACATGTCTGCTTGCGAGATCTGTGAGTAACAAACTATTTTTAAAGAAAGTAAAAGCACTAAAATGATGACATGTTAGAAATGTTCATGTACAGGTTTAGACAATTACAGAGCAGTCTTTAAAAAAATAAAATGTTTAGGGGACTGAAACTCCGCTTTAATCAAAAGTTGTGTTTTTTGGCAACTTTTATTGTCATTTTTTTTTAAGTGAAAACCCTAAAAATGTACTTATTTGCTTCAGTTTGATCTCCTAAAGTGAACCTGTACCCAGACTACACACATTAAAGTATAATATATTTTGAGCAAGTAATAAAAGGACTTTGAAATAAGCCCTCGCCCACCTCTGTAGCTATAGGCATTTTGGAGAAATGAATCTTCACATTTCACAACAGGCCCTGAAGTCACAACTTCTTTCACTTTATTTACCCTAAAAGGACTTTTTTTTTTTAAAAAAGGTAATTTTATTAATGCCTGTAGAGAAAAACATAAATAAGATACAATGTGCCACACAGATGTGCATGATACAAATACAGTGCCTTGCGGAAGTATTCGGCCCCCTTGAACTTTTCAACCCTTTGCCACATTTCAGGCTTCAAACATAAAGATATAAATTTTTTATTTTTTGTGAAGAATCACCAACAAGTGGGACACAATTGTGAAGTGGAACGAAATCTATTGGATTGTTGAAACTTTTTTAACTAATAAAAAAATGAAAAGTGGGGCAGGCAAAATTATTCGGCCCCCTTGCGTTAATACTATGTAGAGCCACCTTTTGCTGCGATTACAGCTGCAAGTCGCTTGGGGTATGTCTCTATCAGTTTTCCACATCGAGAGACTGAAATTCTTGCCCATTCTTTCTTGCAAAACAGCTCGAGCTCAGTGAGGTTGGATGGAGAGCGTTTGTGAACAGCAGTTTTCAGCTCTTTCCACAGATTCTCGATTGGATTCAGGTCTGGCCTTTGACTTGGCCATTCTAACACCTGGATAAATTTATTTGTGAACCATTCCTTTGTAGATTTTGCTGTATGTTTGGGATCATTGTCTTGTTGGAAGATAAATCTCCGTCCCAGTTTCAGGTCTTTTGCAGACTCCAACAGGTTTTCATCCAGAATGGTTCTGTATTTGGCTGCATCCATCTTCCCCTCAATTTTAACCATCTTCCCTGTCCCTGCTGAAGAAAAGCAGGCCCAAACCATGATGCTGCCACCACCATGTTTGACAGTGGGGATGGTGTGTTGAGTGTGATGAGCTGTGTTGCTTTTACGCCAAACATATCGTTTTGCATTGTGGCCAAAAAGTTTGATTTTGGTTTCATCGGACCAGAGCACCTTCTTCCACATGTTTGGTGTGTCTCCCAGGTGGCTTGTGGCAAACTTTAGACGAGACTTTTTATGGATATCTTTGAGAAATGGCTTTCTTCTTGCCACTCTTCCATAAAGGGCAGATTTGTGCAGTGTACGACTGATTGTTGTCCTATGGACAGACTCTCCCACCTCAGCTGTAGTTCTCTGCAGTTCATCCAGAGTGATCATGGGCCTCTTGGCTGCATCTCTGATCAGTCTTCTCCTTGTCTGAGCTGAAAGTTTAGAGGGACAGCCAGGTCTTGGTAGATTTGCAGTGGTCTGATACACCTTCCATTTCAAAATGATCGCTTGCACAGTGCTCCTTGGGATGTTTAAAGCTTGGGAAATCTTTTTGTATCCAAATCCGGCTTTAAACTTCTCCACAACAGTATTACGGACCTGCCTGGTGTGTTCCTTGGTCTTCATGATGCTCTCTGCGCTTTCAACAGAACCCTGAGACTATCACAGAGCAGGTGCATTTATACAGAGACTTGATTACACACAGGTGGATTCTATTTATCACCATCAGTCATTTAGGACAACATTGGATCATTCAGAGATCCTCGCTGAACTTCTGGAGTGAGTTTTCTGCACTGAAAGTAAAGGGGCCGAATAATTTTGCACGCACCACTTTTCAGTTTTTTATTTGCTAAAAAAGTTTAAAATATCCAATAGATTTCGTTCCACTTCACAATTGTGTCCCACTTGTTGGTGATTCTTCACAAAAAATTAAAATTTTATATCTTTATGTTTGAAGCCTGAAATGTGGCAAAAGGTTGAAAAGTTCAAGGGGGCCGAATACTTTTGCAAGGCACTGTATCTATATATAGATAGAGATATATCTATCTATATATAGATATATATAGATATATATATCGATATATATTTATCTATATATAGATATACCGGTATATCGATATATATATCTCTAGATATACCGTATAAATTTATATATATATATATATATATATATATATATATATATATATAAAATTTAGCATAGACCCTGTAGAATAAAATGGTGGTGTTTTTTTATGTCACACGGTATTTGCGGTATTTTCAAATGCAATTATTTTGGAAAAAAAACACTTTCATGAATGAAAAAAATAAACACTAAAGTTAGTCCAATCTTTTTGCATAATGTGAAAGATGATGTTACCCTGAGTAAATAGATACCTAACATGTCACGCTTCAATATTGCGTCTGTCTGTGGAATTGGGGAAAACTACGGTGCTTAAAATTCTCCATAGGCGACGCTTTAACCACTTCAGCCCCGGAGAATTTGGCTGCTAAATGACCGGGCCATATTTTGCGATTTGGCACTGTGTCGCTTTAACTGACAATTGCGCGGTCGTGCGACGTTGCGACTTCCCACAAATAGAACTTTCTTTTGATGGTATTTGATCGCCTCTGCGGTTTTTTATTTTTTGCGCTATAAACAAAAAAAGAGCGGCAATTTTAACAAAAAACAAAAAATTTGTACTTTTGCTATAATAAATATCCCATTTTTTTTAAAAAAAAAAGCTAAATTTTTTCACAGTTTAGGCCGATATGTATTCTTCTACAAATTTTTGGTAAAAAAAAAAAAACGCAATAAGCGTATATTGATTGGTTTGCACAAAAGTTATAGCGTCTACAAATAGGGGATAGATTTATAGCATTATTATTATTTTTTAATATTTTATTTTGTGGGGCCATTGGCATTTATACAGTGATCAGTGCTATAAAATTGCACTGATTACTGTAAAAAATGTCACTGGCAAGGAAGGGGTTAACACTAGGGGGCGATCAAGGGGTTAACTGTGTTCCCTAGGTGTGTTCTAACTGTGGGGGGAGGGGACTGACCTAGAGGAAATGACAGATCATGGTTCCTAGTTATTAGGAACACACGATCTGTCAACAGGGATTTGTGTGTTTACATACACACAAGTCCCTGTTCTGCCTCTCGTGCCCATGATCGCTCATGGCCGGGGGTCATCGCGGCCGTCGGCCACGAGCATCGGCACCCCCACAGTGCAGCGGGCGCGTGCGCGCGCCTGCTATCCCGATCCCGCAAGCCGACGTATAGCTACAACGGTTCGCGGGATCGTGCCAACCTGCCGCCGTATAATGACGGCGGCTGGTCGGCAAGCGGTTAAACACCTTTACAGGTTACCAGTTTAGATTTGCACAGGAGGTCTGGTGCTAGTATTATTGCTCTCGATCTGACCTTTGCAACAATACCTCACATGTGTGCTGCAATCACCGCTTACGTAACGTATGCGGTCAGATTTGTACGTAAGCAGGGAGGGACGGGGGCGCTTTAAATTTTTTTTTATTATTATTATTCATTTATTTTTTACAAAAATTTTTTTTTTTTTACACTTTTTTTTTGTACTAGCTGGCCAGGTAAACAAAGGGGCAGAACCAGAAGTAATGAACTGCTCGTCACTCCCGATTTCCAGGGTTACAGAGCGAGGGGAACGACGTCAGTTCCTCTCTCTCTGTACAAGGCAGACAACGCCGTATCGCTCCCGGCCTCCACGATGGGACCGGAGAGGGGGGATGGGACCCACTTCTGCCACCCTCAGAAGTGATCAAGTGGCTAATTAGCCACTCAGATTACTTCTGCCTTGAAGAGAATTGCCAGCTGAAAAAGACACATACCCTGTTTCCCCGAAAATAAGACCTAGCGTGATTGTCGGTGATGGCTGCAATATAAGCCCTACCCCCCAAATAAGCCCTACCCTGTTTCCCCAAAAATAAGCCCTGCCCTGAAAATAAGACCTACAAGGACTTTAACTAGGGCTTATTTGGGGGGTAAGGCTTATATTGCAGCCATCACCGACAATCACGCTAGGTCTTATTTTTGGGGAAACAGGGTAGCGGAATGATGCCTGTAGGTGCAGGCATCATCCCGGTATAACTACTGAAACAGGAGGACGTCCGTGTACGCCCTCCTGGTGGGAAGTGGTTAACCATCTCAACCCAGACCTCCAAACGAGGAGGATCTGGCTTCTAATCTAAAAGGACATTGAAATATGCCCTCGCCCACCTCTGTAGCTAGGCATTTTGGACAAATGAACATGCTTGCCGACCGTATACATTAAATATACGACGGCAACGTGGCTCCCCTGGGCAGGATCACGTACCTGTGCGTGATCCTGTAATTCCGGGTCTGGGGGGGGGGGGGCGCACGTGCATTGCCGGCGACCCCCTCTTGCTGTGGTTGGACACAGTGGGAACCAATCAGCGGGTCTTGCAGGCGCGATGTCCGCCCGGACCCGCCGATCGTTCGGGAGACAGGCAGAACAGAATTCTGCCTATGTAAACAAAGCAGATCGCCGTTCTGTGAAAAGGGAAGGCTGTGATCCTGTGTTCCTACAGGAACACAGATCTCTGCGTTCCCATAGTACAAGCACCCCACACACACACACACAGTTAGCAAGCACTCCCTAGGCACACATTTAACTCTTTGATCGTCCGTGATGTTAACCCCTTCCCTGACAGTGACAGTGCAGATTTTTTAGCACTGATCACTGTAATAATGTCACTGGTCCCCAAAAAGTGTCAGTTAGTGTCCGACTTGTCCGCGGCAATATCGCATTCCCGCTTTAAGTCGCTGATTGCCGCCATTACTAGTAAAAAAAAAAGAGAGAGGAAAATTCCATAAATCTATCCCATAGTTTGTAGACGCTATAACTTTTGCACAAACCATTCAATATGCACTTATTTGGTTTTTGTTTATGGTCCGTGGCACTTGCGTTGTCGTGTTAAAAATCTTGCTTGCTACATTTTTGGTCAGTTAAAAAAAAAACGCACCTCCCCGTTGAAATGCGTTGACACTGTATCAAGAATGCATGAATAACGCACCGTGTTAAATTTTTTTGTGGTTTTTTGAGTCCCATGACCTATGAAAAACACACCATAACCACAGTAAAATCGTGGCAAATCACGTGCGTTTTCAGCGCCATTTTATCAGCTCCTTTTTCTTCTCTGTCTGCAAAATGCCAAAGCTAATTTTTTTTTTAAACTTTTTGTCAACGGTGTTTTCTCTGTAAAACAAGGAATAAAATATGGATCTCCCAGATGGAAATCTGTCTAGTAAATTATTTACCATCCCAATAAGAATCTTTTTTTCCTGGACCATAAACATCACACCGTTCCGGCAATGTCACCAGGCAGGCTGGAATGTCATAAATTTCATGCAACACTTTTCCGCTTGTCTGCAGGTACTGAATTGCCCAGCTGTTCCTGACATTCACTGGTTGCCACCTGAAAAATAACTTTATTCAACAAAGATATATTAGTATGAGCTGTATGTGGTATATAAAGCAGAATTAAACATATTGGACTTTTTATAAATGTTTAAACACAAGATTCACATAACTTTCACCCAGGTATGACTTTTATCCAACTTTTGAGGGTTAACATTGCAGTCTATGGCCCTCCAAGTTGCATGAAAGCCGGACCACAGTAATGGATGAACTACTTTGAAGTTGCTGCAACTTTAGCGTCAAATATGTTTTTATTATGTTTAACAAAAGGGGGTGGAGGTTATGTAAGTATCTGCTGTATATGCCAGCCTACATCCCATGATTAAATTTTGCAAATGGTTTCCCCTCAAGGGCGGGACTTTATAGGCATGGACTGAGAGACACAGAGTATCATAAAAAAATCTATGCAGACGAGTTCAAAGGTGCATAGCATTACAGGGGAGTCACAGATAGGTATGCACACAAGGTATAAACATATAACAATAGAAAATGCATACAGTATTTTCCTACGCGTTACAGAGAAAAAAACTCCTTCCTCAGGGATATTCTGATATGCTTTTGATTCTAAATGTAGCAATCTAGAATATAAAAGAAGAACATATTTTCAGCAACAAAGAAAACATACTTCAGTAGTGTTTCTCCATCTATCCAGTGGCAGTAGATGGATCCAGACAAAGATAATAATACAAAATATACATAAATACATACAGAAAATGCATACAGAAAATGCATACAGTATTTTCCTACGCGTTACAAAGAAAAAAACTCCTTCCTCAGGGTTATACTGATATGCTTTTGATTCTAAATGTAGCAATCTAGAATATAAAAGAAGAACATATTTTCAGCAACAAAGAAAACATACTTCAGTAGTGTTTCTCCATCTATCCAGTGGCAGTAGATGGATCCAGACAAAGATAAAAATACAAAATATACATAAATGCATACAGAAAATGCATACATAAAATGCATACAGTATTTTCCTACGTGTTACGAAGAAAAAAACTCCTTCCTCAGGGATATTCTGATATGCATTTGATTCTAAATGTAGCAATCTAGAATATAAAAGAAGAACATATTTTCAGCAACAAAGAAAACATACTTCAGCGGTGTTTCTCCATCTATCCAGTGGCATTAGATGGATCCAGACAAAGATAAAAATAGAAAATATACATAAAAAATGTATATATGTGCACTACTTGATACTTACACGTCAAACAGTCGCAGACAACGGATCACACAGGGGTGGCCAGATGGCCGGAAAAATGCAGGTAAGTAAAAACAAGAAAAAAGTCTTCCTGGTTGCTGGGGGAGTGGATATAGCGGACACCCAAGATGCAGCCCGGGACCGCAACAGTCGGAGGCTAGGGGATGTAATGAAAACAGTTCAGAGAATAGCTATATAAGTCTGCAACCAGGAAGCCTTTTTTCTTGTTTTTACTTACCTGCATTTTTCCGGCCATCTGGCCACCCCCTTGTGATCCGTTGTCTGCTACTGTTTGTTTGGCGTGTAAGTATCAAGTAGTGCACATATATACATTTTTTATGTATATTTTCTATTTTTATCATTGTCTGGATCCATCTACTGCCACTGGATAGATGGAGAAACACTGTTGAAGTATGTTTTCTTTGTTGCTGAAAATATGTTCTTCTTTTATATTCTAGATTGCTACATTTAGAATCAAATGCATATCAAAATATCCCTGAGGAAGCCGTTTTAACGCGTAGGAGAATACTGAATGCATTTTCTATTGTTATATGTTTATACCTTGTGTGCATACCTATCTGTGACTCCCCTGTAACGCTATGCACCTTTGAACTTGTCTGCATAGATTTTTCTTATTTTTGTCTATATATATTCTATGTTTTTTTGATAAAGTATGTAATAAATAACCTTTCTGTATTTTTTTTATGATACTCTGTGTCTCTCAGTCCATGCCTATAAAGTCCCGCCCTTGAGGGGAAACCATTTGCGAAATTTATTATGTTTAACAAAATAGAAGAACATAGATAATGAGCAAATGTTCATTACAGAAAATTGTTTTTCTCCTACATTTATGGTCATTATTTGTGTAATGATTAAAATTTTGCCTTGGTCCCACATTATCCCCCGAGGAAGCCATCATTGGTGAAACATGTTGGGATTTAACATCTATCTGTGACCACCTTCCTTTCTTGGGACACCAGCGACCCAGTACATGTACTATGTATATGCTCTATATTGGTTTTAATTGAAATTTTTGCTCTTTCTCATCCTTTTGTAACAATAAAGAAATGATATATTTTTTTATTATTTAACTCTATATGTATCATTTAATAAAAGAACCGCAATAATCCCAATCCTCCTATTTCTTGATTTTCATAAAACGGGATGAGGTGCATGATATTCTAGAGCCCCTCAGATCATCCTCTATTGTCTACAATATTAATAAATACATTAACTGGAAATAATAATAATTATAATAAATAAATCAAAACTGTGGACCGATTTATAGGTAACATGGGAATCCAATCTATACATGCAGACTTGCGTGGGAGGGCTGGGATAAGTGATGGTGGAAGAGGGTGCTTTATGTTCCTGGACAATCACCAAGCTGGGATAGAAGACATTGCACAGTGTTTATTGCATTTCAAGCTCTTAAGCTGGTGGCACAGGGCTCCGGGCCTCTCAGCGAGATCTGATTTATAGCTTTATGGATTGAGGGAAAGTGGGATCAGGGCAGTGCAGAGGTGAGACCATGGAAAATGCCTCGTATTTCACAGAGCTATTCACAGCAGCAGCCGGGTAGAAGTCATAAATCAAAAGGGAAATGGAGAAATGGACCTTTTCGGCTGTTTTATAAGGGTACAGCCAAGCGCCATGTAATGTAGGCACCGCAAAATCCAGTAACATTGCTTGTGTAATTTTTGTCTGAATACTGGTGCAGATGTATAAAGTGGCATTCTATACAATCTGATTGTACAATCACTGTAAAATCCCCTTTCCATTTATCAAAGTAATACAGTATGAGGACAATCTTAAAAAAATCCATTCAATAACGTTCTCGTGCCCGCGCTATACCCGAATGACAGCTACAGCGTGGACCTTAATTGCCGGGAGTCAATACACCTCCCGTGCAAGAGCTGCCTGCGCTAGGGTTGCCACCTGTCCAGGATTCACCCGGACAGTTCTGGTTTGGAATCAAGTGTCCGGGTTTCAAACTGCCAGAAACCCGGACACATTATTCAGACTGGACTATGGCTTCCCAGCAGGGTTGCTGGCTGCAGTTGTCGAAGCTGAGAGTGTCTGTTACACTCTCTTTCACATTGCACAAAGCCAACACTAACAAACCCCCCCCCCCCCACACACACACACACACAGATGGGAGAGGAGAGAGGGCTCGATCTAGTCCTCTTCCTCCCACCCCTACCCCTCCGTGTCTTCCCACATTCCAATCCCTGGCACTGTGCCTCAGAAAAGGAAAGCGGGGGCCGGAAATTTGAAGTCCAGCAGCCTCAGATACATCTGGATGAGAGGTGCTGACTGCCAAGGGATGAGTGAGCTCACCATGCATCCCTGTCTGTGACTGAAGTCTCCCACCTTCTCTCTTTCCTGCCTCTGAGTGAGTACACTAAACAAAATCAGGGTTCTCAGAGCACCCCTTACATCAGAGTTCCCCTTTACACCAGAAGCCACATTGTTCCCCCTTACATCAGAGACCTCTCCGTACATCAGAGTTCTCAGTGTTTCCCCTTAAATCAGGGTTTCAAGAACATTCCTTAATGTCAGAGTCCCCAGAGTTCTCCCTTACATCAGAGTCTGCAGAGTCCCCCCTTATGCCACGTACACACGACCAGACTTTTCGGCATCAAAGGTCTGACGGAACGAATCCGTCGGACATTCCGATCGTGTGTGGGCTTCATTGGACCTTTTCTGTCGAAAAAATCTGACAGGCCTTAGAAATAGAACAGATCTTTCCGACGGACTTGATTCCTATCGGAAAAAAAACGTTCGTCTGTATGCTAGTCCGACAGACCGAAAACGACGCAAGGGCAGCTATTGGCTACTGGCTATTGAACTTCCTTTTCTAGTCCGGTCGTACGTCATCACGACGAAACGATAGGACTTTGGTGTGATCGCGTGTAGGCAAGTCCGTTTCGTCGGAACTCCGTTGAAAAGTCCTTCGGAGTTCAGTCCGACGAGAAGTCCGCTCGTGTGTACGCGGCATTACAGTGTAAGATAACTCTGCAAGTGGATTCAGATGTAAAAGGGGAACTCTGTGGACTCTGATGTAAAGGGGGACTCCTTGTGATTCACTTCATATGATTAGAAATGTTACTTAATTGCAAAATATATGTATAGTTTATACTATATAAAAAAAAAAAATCTGTGCGCCACTAAAGTGTTGGGGTTTGACTTGAAGAAAAGGTGGCAACCCTAGCCTGTGCGCCCCCTGCGGGCGCGCGGGGTGTGCTCTGTGATCACCGAGTCAATGAGACTCGGCTGATCACAGATCAGAGTAAGGGGCCGATCCCGGCCCCTTACCACGTGATCAGCTGTCAGCCAATGTCTTCCCAATGCTGAGAGTCAGACATGTCTTGATATATGTTGCTGAGTTGCCCACATTACCTTTGTGGTAGGGGTAGGGAGGGGGCTGCACATGACTTGGCTCACAGTTACGTTTTGTACAAACTCTCGGGTTCAGGGCCTTCTGCCATTATGACAGGTTCACTTTAAAAGGCCCAAACTACAAAAAGCAATCTCCTGCGCTCGGGCGCCCGGTCAACTGAGTAAGTGGGGCAGCCAACCCCCTTAGCAAAGTCAATGGAATGTGGCCGGTCTTGCTGACCTCCTCAGAATAATGGGTATCCTTAGAACTGAAACATATAAAAAAAAACAGGAGGGCGCACCTTGCGACCTTGTGCATTACCAAAGATAAAATTTATAATAATATAACAAGAAATATACTCACAAACAAGCTTTAAAACAAGGCTTATCAATACTCCGGCAATTGCGAGCAGTATCTCTAGACGCCTACAACCTGGACCAGATATTTGGAGGAACCAGATGGCATCGCAAACGGCTTACGCGTTACGAAGGCGAACCCTCTTCCTCAGAGCCACAGCGATGATAGTTTGACCTCCTCTAGCATCCTCTTAATATACCCACAATCACACGTATGGGTAAACGCCCACCGGAGCCTGCCACACCTACACGAGTGTCCGCCCACCATGTCCATCCATCGCATGATGCATACCATACGCTGCTGTCACCATCCAATCGCCAACCACCCTTGCTTTGGCTCTGAGGAAGAGGGTTCGCCCTCGTAACGTGTAAGCCGTTTGCGATGCCATCTGGTTCCTCCAAATATCTGGTCCAGGTTGTAGGCGTCTAGAGATACTGTTCGCAATTGCCGGAGTATTGATAAGCCTTGTTTTAAAGCTCGTTTGTGAGTATATTTCTTGTTATATTTTATGAATAAATGTTATCTTTGGTAATGCACAAGGTCGGTGCGCTTCCCGACCGCCTCCCACAGATATACTGCGGCAGAAGGGCGCGTACTGGCAGATTAACGTACCTGTTCGTTACCCTTTAAGAGGCGGCCTGCAGGCGCGTGCACGCCGGGAGCTTCGTAACCATGATCGCGGATCCCGCGAACCAGATGCCCGCGGGGATACCCGCGATCGTCTCCTGGAGAGGAAGAACGGGGACATGCTAATGTAAACAAGCATCTCCCCGTTCTGCCCTTGTGACACTGTAACTGATCTCTGCTCCCTGTGATTGGGAGCGGTGATCAGTGTAGTGTCACACAAAGCCCCTCCCCCCACAGTTAGAAACACTCCCTAGGACACACTTAACCCCCACAGCACCACCTAGTGGTTAACTCCTTCACGGCCAGTGACATTTTTACAGTAATCAATGCAATTTTTTAGCATTGATCGCTGTATTAATGCCAATGGTCCCAAAAATGTGTCAAAATTGTCCAATGTGTCCGCCATAATGTCGCAGTCACGATAAAAAAAAAATCGCAGATCGCCGCCATTACTAGTAAAAAAAAAAAAAAAGATTAATAAAAATGCCATAAAACTATCCCCTATTTTGTAGACACTATAACTTTTGCGCAAACCAATCAATAAACGCTTAATGCGATTTTTATTATTTTTTTTACCAAAAATATGTAGAAGAATACGTATCGGCCTAAACTGAAGAAAAAAAAATGTTTTTTTTATATATTTTTTGGGGGATATTTATTATAGCAAAAAGTTTAAAAAAATGTGTTTTTTTTTTTCAAAATTGTCGCTCTTTTTTTGTTTATAGCTCAAAAAATAAAAACCGCAGAGGTGATCAAATACCACCAAAAGAAAGCTCTATATGTGGGAAAAAAAGGACGTCAATTTTGTTTGGGAGCCACGTCGCACGACCGCGCAATTGTCAGTTAAAGCGACGCAGTGCCGAATCGCAAAAAGTGCTCTGGTCTTTGGCCAGCAAAATGGTCCGGGGCTGAAGTGGTTACAAAGCACATAATGTTGCATAACCTTTTGCTGCACAATGTCTTCCCTCTCTCTCTCCATATCTGATCTGTGCCCCAGATGCTAAACCGTCTCTCTCAATTTCATCCCCTTACCCCGGCAACTAAGCAGCTGTCAGAGATGACGGGCTGTTTCCTGACGCGGCAGCCATGATGACAGCCCTCCCGTCTCGCGATTGTTTTCCAACATACTGGAGGAAATTACCATCTTGAAGTTGTCGCCGAAAACACGCGGTATGGTGAGAAACTGGTTTGGAGCGGAGAATTGAGTGGCAGTGTAAATCCCTTGGCTCGTTTTTTTGCGAAAGTTTAAACCGTAGCTTAAACCGCGCGCCGGAATTGTTAACAGCAGGAAAAACATCACGTAGCTGCGGAGGGTGAAAGACGTGCAGGTGTGTTGTCTGCTGGAAGGGGAACTTATTAAAATGAATCCAGATTGCAATCTCTCTCTTAAAAATATCAAAGCAAGGTACTCCGATCTCCCTGCACATTAAGGCCGAGCTCCAGGCTGATATAAAAGACGCAACTTAACCACTTGACCTCCAGAAGGTTTTACCCCCTTCATGACCAGGCCATTTTTTTGCTATTCAGCACTGGACAACTTTAACCACTTGCCGACCAGCCGCCGTCATTATACGGCGGCTGGTCGGCTCTTTCCCGCAAATCGCCGTAGCTTTACGTCGGCTCCTTTAACCACTTGGTTCGGTTATCCTGACTGGGCGTCATATGATGTCCTTTAGGATAACAGCCGTCGCGGGCCAGTGGGGGCGAGCATCGCGGGGATCGGTGGAGCGGTGTGTCCATCTGACACACCGCTCCACCGATCTTGGTAAAGAGCCTCCGGCGGAGGCTCTTTATCACCTGATCAGCCGTGTCCAATCACGGCTGATCACGATTTCAATAGGAAAAGCAGTTGATCGGCTTTTCCTATTGAACAAATCTCCCCCTTTCCCAGCTATCCTCTCTGCACAAATCTCCCCCTTTCCCAGCTCCCCTCTCTGCACAATTCTCCCCGTTTCCCACCTCTCCTCCTCTCTGCACAAATCTCCTCCTTTCCCAGCTCTCCTCTCTGCACAAATCTCCCCCTTTTCCAGCTCCCTCTCTGCACAAATCTCCCCATTTTCCAGTTCTCTCTGCACAAATCTCTCCCATCCTGCTCTCCTCTCTGCACAAACCTCCCCCTTTCCCAGTTCTCTCTGCCAGTGCTGTATGATATGCGCGGGCTCTTTTCTTTCAAACTCGTCACAGTAAAGTGACGATCGGAAAGCTCCGCCCATCGGAACTGTCAGAGTAGCGGCGGCGGACGGCGGGGATGTACACTGCCTCTTGGATGGCCACAAGCAGGTGTAGTGCTGTGACCCGACCCGATCAAGGGCAGGACTCACATGGGCTAGCACAGAGAAGCCGGTAGAGGAAGTAAGTTGTGCAGAAAACTTCCTCTACCGGCTATTGTGTTACATGACATGTCGGAGCAGAGAGGGCTGCCATAGGTCCCGGAACGGCGTTCCGCCGCGTTCCGGTGTTCTGCCGAGAAAGTTCCCCTCGGCGGATAAGGACCCCCCTCTACTGCGCAGGCGCAGCGCTTGCGCAGTAGGAGCCGGCGGAAATAGCCGAAGCCAAATAGAATAGAAATCAGCTGTACACTGTACACGGCGCCTGCAAGAGGGCCCCTCGCGGGCTCACTTCGCTCGCCACGCTTCGGGCATGGCCTCGCTGCGCTCGGCACTTTTTTATTCTCCCTCTAGGTCCACTTGGATGGTGGGGCTTGAACCTGGACTCAGGGCGCAGGCGCCGTGTACAGCTGATTGAAGTTTTTCAGCTTCGGCTATTTTCGGTGGCTCCTAGTCATTCATACTGCGCAAGCACAGCCCCTAGAGGGGGGGTCCTTGTCCGCCGGGGGAACTTTCTCGGCAAGACCCCGGCAGAAAAAAAGCCCTGTTAATGATGCTGCCAGGTGGCATTAGGGGGAATGTAGTAAACAGGAATAAGGAGGAGAAGGGAACGTCATGCAGGATGGTTCATCCCATCACCGGTACATGTAAAACTGGCGGGACCACCTAGGGAACCATATAAGAGCAGCTGGGATACGATCGCTGATTCCGTAGATTCAAGCCACAAGGACCAGATTTTATTGAATTTAGCAGGACATCCCCTAGTCACCAGAAATACATTAGTCACCAACTGATTAGTAACTCTTTGTAAAAATGCTTTTAATAAAATAGAATAATATTAAAGCAGAACACCAAGTGAGATTGTTCATGGATTTCAGATGGATTGGGGAAGGGCTAGAACCTCATTTTTTTTTCTGTCTGCAGTTCTCCTGGGTGGTTTCCACCTATTGCTTCTCCTCCTGAGATTATATAAAGGGAAATCTTCCCAGTCAGGATATAGAAAACAATAAAAACCTTGGAAAGGTTCAAACCCTTTCCCCACTCCATCTAAATCTAAAAGAAAATATTTTGAGTGGAGTTCCACTTAAAAATCAGTACTTTTTTTTTTTTTCTAGACTGCAAATAAAGAAAAAAATGAAATTAGAGAGGAAGCGGAAATAAGAGGCAGAGAGATAGAAGAAGACAAAGAGGAAGGAAAAAAGGAGAAAAAGATGAAGGAAGAAGAGAAGAAGCGTGAAGTACTCTACAGGAAAATACGTTTTGACTGCAGTTTAATGTGCTGTGATTTCTGGAAGCAGAACTCAGATGAGGAAAATGAGGAAAACGTTGGATGTTTTGGAAGGCTATGGAGATGGCAACTTCTGAAATCTGTGTGGACCATAATCTCGAAGGTAGGTACACTGTAATATTCTTTTGCTATACTATAGTTACATACATTAGCTGACCATAAATTGTTCATTATTCATTCAGCCAATAAGCTGAATCAGAAAAAAACCCACAAATTTATTTTTTTCACACAAATAGAGCTTTCTTTTGGTGGCATTTAATCACTGCTGGGTTTTTAATTTTTTGCTAAAAAAACGAAAAAAGACTGAAAATTTGGAAATAGTTTGTTATAAAATTTTGCAAGCAGGTAACTTTTCTCCTTCATTAACCACTTCAGCCCCGGAAGGATTTACCCCCTTCCTGACCAGAGCACTTTTTACAATTTGGCACTGCGTCGCTTTAACTGCTAATTGCGCGGTCATACAATGCTGTACCCAAACGAAATTTGCATCCTTTTCTTCCCACAAATACAGCTTTCTTTTGATGGTATTTGATCACCTCTGCCATTTTTATTTTTTGCGCTATACACGGAAAAAGAACGAAAATTTTTTAAAAAAATGATATTTTCTACTTTTTGTTCTAAAAAAAATCCAATAAACTCAATTTTAGACATACATTTAGGCCAAAATGTATTCGGCCACATGTCTTTGGTAAAAAAAAGTCAATAAGTGTATATTTATTGGTTTGCGCAAAAGTTATAGCGCCTACAAACTAGGGTACATTTTCTGGAATTTACACAGCCTTTAATTTATGACTGCCTATGTCGTTTCCTGAGGTGCTAAAATGGCAGGGCAGTACAAAACCCCCACAAGTGACCCCATTTTGGAAAGTAGACACCCCAAGGAAATTGCTGAGAGGCATGTTGAGCCCATTGAATATTCATTTTTTTTGTCCCAAGTGATTGAATAATGACAAAAAAAAAAAAAAAATTACAAAAAGTTGTCACTAAATGATATATTGCTCACACAGGCCATGGGCCTATGTGGAATTGCACCCCAAAATACATTCAGCTGCTTCTCCTGAGTACGGGGATACCACATGTGTGGGACTTTTTGGGAGCCTAGCCGCGTATGGGGCCCCGAAAACCAATCACTGCCTTCAGGATTTCTAAGGGCATAAATTTTTGATTTTACTCCTCACTACCTATCACAGTTTTGAAGGCCATAAAATGCCCAGATGGCATAACCCCCCCCCCCCCCAAATGACCCCATTTTGGAAAGTTGACACCCCAAGCTATTTGCTTTGAGGCATGTTGAGTCCATGGAATATTTTATATTTTGACACAAGTTGCGGGAAAGTGACAAATTTTTTTTTTTGTTGCACAAAGTTGTCACTAAATGATATATTGCTCACACAGGCCATGAACATATGTGGAATTGCACCCCAAAATACATTTAGCTGCTTCTCCTGAGTATGGGGATACCACATGTGTGGGACTTTTTAGGAGCCTAGCCGCGTACGGGGCCCCGAAAACCAATCTTCAGGAAAATCCGCCTTCAGGATTTCTAAGGGTGTAAATTTTTGATTTCACTCTTCACTGCCTATCACAGTTTCGGAGGCCATGGAATGCCCAGGTGGCACAACCCCCCCCCCAAATGACCCCATTTTGGAAAGTAGACACCCCAAGCTATTTGCTGAGAGGCATGGTGAGTATTTTGCAGCTCTCATTTGTTTTTGAAAATGAAGAAAGACAAGAAAAAAACATTTTTTTTTCTTTTTTCAATTTTCAAAACTTTGTGACAAAAAGTTAGGTCTGCAAAATACTCACTATACCGCTCAGCAAATAGCTTGGGGTGTCTACTTTCCAAAATGGGGTCATTTGGGGTTTTTTTTTTCCACCTGGGCATTCCATGGCCTCCGAAACTGTGATAGGCAGTGAAGAGTGAAATCAAAAATTTACACCCTTAGAAAGCCTGAAGGCGGTGCTTGGTTTTCGGGGTCCCGTACGCGGCTAGGCTCCCAAAAAGTCTCACACATGTGGTATCCCCGAACTCAGGAGAAGCAACAGAATGTATTTTGGGGTGTAATTTCACATATTTCCATGGCATGTTTGAGCAATATATCATTTAGTGACAACTTTGTGCAAAAAAAAAAAAAATTGTCTCATTCCCGCAACTTGTGTCACAATATAAAATATTCCATGGACTCGACATGCCTCTCAGCAAATAGCTTGGGGTGTCTACTTTCCAAAATGGGGTCATTTGGGGGGTTTTGAACTGTCCTGGCATTTTATGCACAACATTTAGAAGCTTATGTCACACATCACCCACTCTTCTAACCACTTGAAGACAAAGCCCTTTCTGACACTTTTTGATTACATGAAAAAAATATTTTTTTTTGCAAGAAAATTACTTTGAAGCCCCACACATTATATATTTGTTTAAAGCAAATGCCCTACAGATTAAAATGGTGGGTGTTTCATTTTTTTTTTCATACAGTATTTGCGCAGCGATTTTTCAAACGCATTTTTTGGGGAAAAAACACACTTTTTTAAATTTTAATGCACTAAAACACACTATATTGCCCAAATGTTTGATGAAATAAAAAAGATGATCTTAGGCCGAGTACATGGATACCAAACATGACATGCTTTAAAATTGCGCACAAACGTGCAGTGACGACAAACTAAATACATTTTTAAAAGCCTTTAAAAGCCTTTACAGGTTACCACTTTAGATTTAGATTTACAGAGGAGGTCTACTGCTAAAATTACTGCCCTCGATCTGACCTTCGCGGTGATACCTCACATGCATGGTGCAATTGCTGTTTACATTTGACGTCAGACCGACGCTTGCGTTCGTCTTAGCGCGAGAGCAGGGGGGACAGGGGTGCTTTTTTTTTTTTTTTTACTTTATTATTTTTTTGCTTTTTTATCTTAATTTTAAACTGTTCCTTTCATTTTTTTTTTAAATTATTTTTATTGTTATCTCAGGGAATGTAAATATCCCCTATCATGGCAATAGGTAGTGATAGGTACTCTTTTTTGAAAAAATTGGGGTCTATTAGACCCTAGATTTCTCCTCTGCCCTCAAAGCATCTGACCACACCAAGATCGGTGTGATAAAATGCTTTCCCAATTTCCCAATGGCGCTGTTTACATCCGGCGAAATCTAAGTCAGAAAATGCTCGTAGCTTCCGGTTTCTTAGGCCATAGAGATGTTTGGAGCCACTCTGGTCTCTGATCAGCTCTATGGTCAGCTGGCTGAATCACCGGCTGCATTCTCAGGTTCCCTGTTGAGACAGGAGAGCCAGAGAAAAACAAGGAAGACGGTGGGGGGGGGGGGGGGCATTCCCTCCCACTGCTTGTAAAAGCAGTCTAGAGGCTAACTAGCCGCTAGGATTGCTTTTACATGAAAGCCGACCGCTGGCTGAAAAGAATGATACCAAGATGATACCTAAACCTGCAGGCATCATTCTGGTATAACCACTCAAAGTTATGAATAGCGTACCTGAAGACAAAAAAATGGTTAACAATAAAGCACAGTAAACGGTAAAGTATAAAATATTGCATACCTGCAAAGCAAACATGATAAAACATAATAACAATAAAACATTGCAGAATAGAATACAGTAAAAAAGAGCAGAACAATAGAGAGAATAGAGAGAGAGAGAACAATAAAACGACAACTATTTTTTTTTTATTTTATATTTTTGTTTGTGTTTTTTTTTTTTTAACACTTTTTTTTGTAACTGTAACTTTTATAACTGTAACCGGTTCCAGGTTCGAGTCTCTCAAAATGCGATGGCATCTTGGGAGACCCTGTGAAAGTGTGCCTAGTCTGTGCAATGCTGTACCCTACGCTAATACTCAACTAGTGTATGGTAGCGTTCAAAACATTCACCAATGCAAAGACCAGGATTATCAGGACAGGAGGGACAATAATAGCGGGTGTCACGCCTATATCTGCGCTTGCTGCAGACACAACATCTTTTTTGGGGGGGTTCGTTGGGTAGGGGTACTCGAGAGGACATAAAGAAAAGGCCTCTCATACAGCCGACTGCATTTGGTTGGGGATGTGAATGGGGGAAGTACGGGCGCTGCAGAAGTGGTGGGTTTCCAATTAGGATTGGCGAATGCAGCAGGAAGGGCATTATGGGCACGACTGGCCTGTGTTTGTCTTTTTGGTGGCAGCGGGACACTACTTGTGCTTGCCACCTCACCAGCTTGAACTGCACTTATGGGACTCGCCACGTCACCAAGTGTTACTGCAGTGCTGGTTTGACTATGAGCGGGGTGTACTAGGGCGCTGGTGCTTGCCAGTTCACCAAAACGCTACCAAAAAAACTGTTAGCGATCACAGGGATCAGGCCTGACTCTGCGAACGCTGCAGTTATGCGTTTAGTGTTTTGTAAGTAACAGTGATCGATCGATACTGCACTTGGGTGGGCTGGGCTGGGCCGGGCGGAGGGGCAAAACGCAGGTGCTAGCAGGTATCTGGGCTTATCCCGCTAACACTGCGTTTTTGGGAACCCTAAACTGCTGGGGACGCTAGTATAGATCTGATCGGATCAGATATTGATCCGTTCAGATACTATACCACTAAGGGAGGCGTATGCTGCGTGCGTGGGTGTTAGCGGTACTGGCGCTAATCTGACGCTGCCTGGGGCGACGCATATCACCGCCGGGCAATCAGGGGGCTAAACCTTTATTCGGTAATAAACGGCGGGTGCCCTGACACTATAAAAAATAAACAAACTAACCAGCGTCAACCGTAACGGTTATACGGTGATCAGTGGTGAAAGGGTTAACTAGGGGGCAATCAAGGGGTTAAAACATTTATTAGGTAGTATATGGGGGTCCCTGACGCTATAAAACGCTGACGGCGAACCTAAATATTTACGTCCCTAACTAGCGGAACCAGTGACACTAATACAGCGATCAGAAAAATGATCGCTTAGTGACACTGGCGACGGGGGGTGATCAAGGGGTTAAAACTTTATTAGGGGGGGTTAGGGGGGTACCCTAGACCTACAGGGGGATAATACAAACTGCCCTACCACTTCTAACTGTCACAAACTGACACCATGCAGTAATCAGAAAAAAAAAAAAACACTGCTTGGTGTCAGTGTGACAGGGAGGGGGAGGGGTGATTGGGGGGGATTGGGGGGGGCGATCGGGGGGGGGGGATCGGGGGTGTAAAGTATGCCTGGCATGTTCTTCTGTGTGTGTAGTGTTGTGCACTCACATGTCTTCTCTCCTCGTCGCCGGAACGGAAACTGCCGAGCCGAGGAGAGATGACATCACATCCTCTGCCTCTGTGTACTATACAGAGGCAGGGGATGTCTCTCATTGGCTGGGAGCGATCGCGAGGGGGGGGCCACGATCGGATGGCCTCCCCCTCATCTCTAAACGCTCCCAGACAAATGCCGACCGCCGCTGGCACGGGGGGGGGGGGGGTCCGATCGGACCCCCCACCCGCGGGAAGGCAATCACGTACCAGGTACGTGATTTTGCCTGCCCGTGCCACTCTGTTCACGTATATATGCGTGAGGCGGTCAGCAAGTGGTTAATGTGCGCTGATGAGACTGCACTAATGGGCACTGATAGGTAGCACTGATGGGCACTGATAGGTGGCACTGAGAGAGGGCATTGATGGGTGGCATTGAGGGGTGGCACTGATAGGTGGCACTGAAGGGCACTGAAGGGTGGCACTGATAGGTGGCACTGATGGGTGGCACTGATGGGCACTGAAAGCACGGGTAGGTGACACCGTTAGGCACTGGTAGGTGGCACTGATTGGCAGCACTGATGGGCACTGATAGGTGGCACTGGTGGGCACTGATGGGTGGCACTGATGGGCACTGAAAGCCCGGGTAGGGGACACCGATAGGCACTGGTAGGTGGCACTGATTGGCAGCACTGATGGGCAGTGATAGGTGGCACTGGTGGGCATTAATAGGTGGCACTGGTGAGCACTGATAGGCAACACTGGTATGCACTGGTAGGTGGCACTGGTGGGCACTGATAGGCAACACTGATATGCACTGGTAGGTGGCACTGGTGGGCATTGATAGGCAACACTGGTATGCACTGGTAGGTGGCAATGGTGGGCACTGATAGGCAACACTGGTATGCACTGGTAGGTGGCACTGGTGGGCACTGATGAGTGGCACTGATGGGCACTGAAAGCACAGGTAGGTGACACCAATAGGTACTGGTAGGTGCCACTGATGGGCACTGATTGGCAGCACTGATGGACACTGATAGATGGCAATGGTAGACACTGATGGCTGGCACTGATGGGCAATGAAAGCACGTGTAGGTGACACCGATAGGCACTGGTAGGTGGCACTGATTTGCAGCACTGATGCGCACTGATAGGTGGCACTGGTGGGCATTGATAGGTAGCACTGGTGGGCACTGATAGGCAACACTGGTATGCACTGGTAGGTGGCACTGGTGGGCACTTATAGGCAACACTAATATGCACTGGTAGGTGGCACTGGTGGGCACTGATAGCCAACATTGGTATGCTTTGGTAGGTGGCACTGGTGGGCACTGATAGGCAACACTGGTATGCACTGGTAGGTGGCACTGATGGGCACTTATAGGCAACACTGATATGCACTGGTAGGTGGCACTGGTGGGCACTGATAGGCAACACTGGTATGCACTGGTAGGTGGCACATTGTGGGCACTTATAGGCAACACTGATATGCACTGGTAGGTGGCACTGGTGGGCACTGATAGGCAACACTGGTATGCATTGGTAGGTGGAACTGGTGGGCACTGATAGGCAACACTGGTAATGCACAACACTGGTATGCACTAGTAGGTGGCACTAGTGGGCACTGATAGGCAACATTGGTATGCACTGGTAGGTGGCACTGGTGGGCACTTATAGGCAACACTGATATGCACTGGTAGGTGGCACTGGTGGGCACTGATAGCCAACATTGGTATGCACTGGTAGGTGGCACTGGTGGGCACTGATAGGCAACACTGGTATGCACTGGTAGGTGGCACTGGTGGGCACTTATAGGCAACACTGATATGCACTGGTAGGTGGCACTGGTGGGCACTGATAGGCAACACTGGTATGCACTGGTAGGTGGCACTGGTGGGCACTTATAGGCAACACTGATATGCACTGGTAGGTGGCACTGGTGGGCACTGATAGGCAACACTGGTATGCATTGGTAGGTGGAACTGGTGGGCACTGATAGGCAACACTGGTAATGCACAACACTGGTATGCACTAGTAGGTGGCACTAGTGGGCACTGATAGGCAACATTGGTATGCACTGGTAAGTGGCACTGGTGGGCACTGATAGGCAACACTGGTATGCACTGGTGGGCACTGATAGGCAACACTGATATGCAGTGATAGGTGGCACTGGTGGGCATTGATAGGTGGCACTGGTGGGCACTGATAGGCAACACTGGTATGCACTGGTAGGTGGCACTGATGGTCCCTCTGACAGAAGCCAGTAATCTGCTTTTTTTTTTCCTCCTCATGCTATCCAGCCCTATAATGTGGAAACTTCTTTCACGGGGGTGGGGAGTCAAACTTCCAGCTTGTAAAACCCTGAACAGACCAGAACAAACAATCACTGCTCCCTTGACTACTAAAGCAGACAAAAAATAAATTTGCCCAGCATTCTGCCACACACAGGAGGGTGGATGGAGGAATCCTGCCCACTGGAATACACTGATCAGTGTCTATAGCCGGCTGACAAAAGTTTTCCAGCATTCCAGCGCTCAGCAGAAATCGATCTAATGATCGACTTCTGTCAAATGGGGATTACCATACATGGATTGAAATTCTGCTGGTCTCTGCTGAAGCAGCCGAATGGCATAAGATCCCTGAACTTATAAACATTGCAGAAGTGACAGGATATCTCTGATGTAGCTGATCGATGATACTCCTGTGTTTATAATGTCTAATAAATCCTTTTCTTCTCCACAGCCCTGTTCTTCTGGGTGCTCCTATTACTATACCGGAAAGTTGGGAACCACGGCGGAGGCCCCAAAGACAGCCTTGGAGTTTATAAAGGCTATTTTTTGTCATACTTACTTTCCTCTCCCTTTCCCTGCCCCCCCCCCTTTCCCAACTTCCTTTGAGAATCTCACCCCTTCGCACTGGCACATACTTGTTACTTTCACTTGGGCACCTCATGCAATTCAGATGTGATCTGTGCGTTGTTGATTCTATATATACAGCATATAGATTTTTTATTATTAACTATTATTTTCTTTACGGGGCATGCCCATATTTATTTGTCTCCAGTTAAAACAGTTTTGATGTACCTACCAACTGACACTTGAAGAGGTTGTATACGCTAAAAACAAAAATGAAAAAAAAAAACCTGTAAGACAAAGGCATAATGAGCTAGTATGCATCGCACATACTAGCTCAATAGGAAATACTTATCTTGGAACTAATTTGTTGCAGCGGTGCCCGCACACCGCTGACATTTTCCCCAGAGCTTCTTCTGGGTTCGCGGGCTCCGTCGCCGTGATTGATCGTCGCCGTGATTGCCGGAGCCGTGATGATGTCACTCCCGTGCATGCGCGCGGATGCCACCAGTCACGGCACAGGGCCCTGAGCATGAGAGGCCGTTCCTTCAGTGCGCATGCGCTGATGACTTTGGTGGTGGCGTATATAGTAAATATCTCCTAAACGATGCAAGTTTACAGTACCTACAGGCATTGGCATCGCTAGGGGGTGGCTTTTGGGGCTATAGCCCCGAATCTGGGGCCCATAGCCCCGAGTCTCTGCAGGGGTCTCCAAGGGGAGGGGAGGCTCTCTGGGGACCCTGATGTAAGTGGGGGACTCTCTGGGGACTATGATGCAAGGGGGAGGCTCTCTGGGGACCCTGATTTTAAGGGGGAGGCTCTCTGGGGACCCTGATTTTAAGGGGGTGACACTGTGCACAAGGAGAGAGAGCAGCACAGATCAGTCTTTATTACAGGAAGCTCCTACACAGAGTCCTTGTACCGGAGGGAGCACCTCCTCCCCATAGACGCATCAGAACGCCAGCACCGACCGGACCAGAACGAGTACAGTTCCTAACGGATTCATAAAGGCACTTTTATTGTGTCATCAAGGTGAGAGTTCTGGGAGCCCTTAGTGGGTATCCATTACCACGAAAGTCACCAGATCTCCTATCAACGCACTTGCACTTTTATAGTCACATTTTACATATATATTTAATTATTTACTTCACTTGATTGATCAGCACTGAAGTCACGTTATCCACTTATGGACAATCATACATATATATATTTATTTTTATTATTTGTGGATTTATAATAATGACATTTTATCACCAAGTTTATTTATATATTTAATTTTCTTCCATTGTTTATTATTAGTAGTTCATTTAGAGGTTTTGCACGAAATCACCTACACAATTGATCTTTATTGTGCAATTTTTAGTTTATAGGTAGTGAGCGGTGTTCACTATTTTTGATTTTGCAGCATTACACACTTTATTTTACATGGTTTTACCTTAGTAGCGCAGAAGTCTATCCTAGGATATCTCACAATATCTGGCAAGTACTGGCTGTGTCGTACATGTGACAACAATCTCCCGTATTCTTCATTTGTCTGGGCTATGGGGTAGAGTGGCAAGACAGAAGCTTTTTCTTACAAAGAAAAACATCCAAGCCTGGCTAAATTTTGCTAAAACACATCTAAAGTCTCCCAAAAGCACGTTGGAAAATGTGTTATGGTCCGATGAAACCAAAGTTGGACTTTTTGGTCATAGGTTTTTCCTGACATTTTTTCAGTCGCATCCTACAGCAAAAGCCATGGTCCACAGAGAGCTTCCAAAGCATGAGAGAGATCTCATTGTTAAAAGGTATCAGTCAGGAGAAGGGTACAAAGAACTTCCAAGGCATTAGATACACCATGGAACACAGTGAAGACAGTCATCATCAAGTGGAGAAAATATGGCACAACAGTGACATTACCAAGAACGGGACGTCCCTCCAAAATTGATGAAAAGACGAGAAAAAAACAGGTCAGGGAGGCTACCAAGAGGCCTTCAGCAACATTAAAGGAGCTGCAGGAATATCTGGCAAGTACTGGCTGTGTGGTACATGTGACCACAATCTCCCGTATTCATCATATATCTGGGTTATGGGGTAGAGTGGCAAGACGGAAGCCTTTTCCTAGCAAGAAAAACATCAAAACCCGGCTAATTTTTGCAAAAACACATCTAAAGTATCCCAAAAGCATGTGGGAAAATGTGTTCTGGTCTGATGAAACCAAGGTTGAACTTTTTGGCCATAAGTCCAAAAGATATGTTTGGCGCAAAAACAACACTGCACATCACCAAAAGAACACGATACCCACTGTGAAGCATGGTGGTGGCAGCATCATGCTTTGGGGCTGTTTTTCTTCAGCTGGAACAGGGGCCTTAGTCAGGGTACAGGGAGTTATGAACAGTTCCAAATACCAGTCAATATTGGCACAAAACCTTCAGGCTTCTGCTAGAAAGCTGAACATGAAGAGGAACTTCATCTTTCAGCATGACAATGACCCAAAGCATACATCCAAATCAACAAAGAAATGTCTTCACCAGAAGAGGATTAAAGTTTTGGAATGGCCCAGCCAGAGCCCAGACCTGAATCCCATTGAAAATCTGTGGGGGTGATCTGAAGAGGGCTGTGCACAAGAGATGGCCTCGCAATCTGACAGATTTGGAATGTTTTTGCAAAGAAGAGTAGGCAAATATTGCCAAGTCAAGATGTGCCATGCTGATAGACTCATACCAAAAAAGACTGAGTGCTGTAATAAAATCTAAAGGTGCTTCAACAAAGTTAGTTTTAGTTTAAGGGTGTGCACACTTATGCAACCATATTATTTTATTTTTTTATTTTTACTTCTCTCCACCTAAAATATTTCAGTTTGTTGTACAGTTTATAGGTCACATTAAAGGTGGAAAAAGGTCAGAAATTATTTATCTTTTGTCTCATTTTTTTACATTGCAGAAACCTGACATTTTACCAGGGGTGTGTAGACTTTTTATTTCCACTGTATATAGCAATAAAAGTGATTTAAAAAAAAAATATTTTTAAAGGGACAGTGTAAAAATTAAAAAAGTAATAACATTTTTTTTTTAAAAAGCGTCCCTGTGTGCGCACGTGTAGTAGTGAACGCATACCCAGGTCACGCTCACATATGTAAACAGTGTTTGCACCACACAGTGTTGCCACCCCCCGAAGTGAAATTTACTGGCAGTATGCCAAAATTTACAAACAGTGCCAATTTTTTACTGGCAAAAAAACATGACATTTACTGGCGGATCCACATTTTTTACTGGCACTGCGAAAAAAGTGCCTACAATTACTGTTTTTAGTGCGAAACAGTGAAAATATCAATAGTTGAACTATAAACACATAGCTAGTGCTATTAGCAATGTGTTTAAGTTTAAAAAAAAGTCAAAAAACATATTTCTCAATTTACATGAAGGTCAGGTTACTATAACCCGGCCAGCAGAGAGTTCCCCCTTACATCAGAGTCTGCAAGATGGTGACCAGAGACCACCTTCCGCAGAGTGAATACACTAAGGTAAGAGGGGTTACTAATATAGGGGGGAACCTTTATATCAGTGCCCCCTTACATTATTGTATTCACTCCACCCTTACATTAGTGACCCCCCCAGACTGGCCTGGCGGCACTGTCGCTGACCTCAGGTGCACCTTGCAGGGCTCAGTCAGACGGCTCCAACTTGGCGGCTATTCTATAGTCTCCTCTCCACAGTCCACACGTGTCTGTCTCTTCCCGTAACCCCCATCCTGGCGGCGCTCCCACTTTTGACTCCTTTCTAGGATCCCAGAAACTGCAGACATGATAAAAGACAAGAGATGGTCAGAGGCTGCGAACATGATACAGGAGGACAGAGGCTGCAGACATACTACAGGAGGTGGACAGAGGCTGTGGACATGATACAGGAGGTGGACAGAGGCTGCGGACTTACTACAGGAGGTGGACAGAGGCTGCGGACATAGTACAGGAGGTGGACAGAGGCTGCGGACATACTACAGGAGGTGGACAGAGGCTGCGGACATACTACAGGAGGTGGACAGAGGCTGCGGACATACTACAGGAGGTGGACAGAGGCTGCGGACATACTACAGGAGGTGGACAGAGGCTGCGGACATACTACAGGAGGTGGACAGAGGCTGCGGACATACTACAGGAGGTGGACAGAGGCTGCGGACATACTACAGAAGGTGGACAGAGGCTGCAGACATAATACAGGAGGTGGACAGAGGCTGCGGACATACTACAGGAGGTGGACAGAGGCTGCGGACATATTACAGGAGGTGGACAGAGGCTGCGGGCATACTACAGGAGGTGGACAGAGGCTGTGGGCATACTACAGGAGGTGGACAGAGGCTGCGGACATACTACAGAAGGTGGACAGAGGCTGCAGACATACTACAGGAGGTGGACAGAGGCTGCGGACATATTACAGGAGGTGGACAGAGGCTGTGGGCATACTACAGGAGGTGGACAGAGGCTGCGGGCATACTACAGGAGGTGGACAGAGGCTGTGGGCATACTACAGGAGGTGGACAGAGGCTGCGGGCATACTACAGGAGGTGGACAGAGGCTGCGGACATACTACAGGAGGTGGACAGAGGCTGCGGACATATTACAGGAGGTGGACAGAGGCTGCGGACATATTACAGGAGGTGGACAGAGGCTGCGGACATACTACAGAAGGTGGACAGAGGCTGCGGACATATTACAGGAGGTGGACAGAGGCTGCGGGCATACTACAGGAGGTGGACAGAGGCTGCGGGCATACTACAGGAGGTGGACAGAGGCTGCGGGCATACTACAGGAGGTGGACAGAGACTGCGGACATACAACAGGAGGTGGACAGAGGCTGCTGCAGACATACTACATTCTCACAGTAGCCTCCTCCTCTGCCCACCATCATATTACTTCTCCACATCATCAGTGTGCTGTGTCCTCCTCCTGTACCCCTTTCACCTCTCCACAGGTCAGGGCAGTAGTAGTACAGTGCTGCCCTGACCTGTGGAGAGATGAAAGGGGCGCAGGAGGAGGACACCGCACACTGATGAATCTGATGTGGACTGGAGAAGTAATATGATGGTGAATAGAGCACATCAGTCTCTGTCCCCTGCATATGCCATGCAGCCAGGGCCCAGGGACAGAGACTGATGTGATCTATTCACCATCATATTACTTCTCCCGGCTCCCAGTAATGTCCTACGGATATTATCCCCCTACAGCTGCTTCACTCTCCTCCGGTCCGCCTATGACAAGAAGGGTGCAGTGCAGTCATGAGGGGACAGAGTCACGCACCTGGCTGGCCGCCGTGGTCTCTCTCTTCTCAGTCTCAATGGATTCGAAAATGGCGCCGGGCGGCGCCGCGGCGCAATTACGTTACTGCGCATGCGCCGCGCAGCCGAGCATGTACGAGATTTCCCGAGCCCGGCCGGTTTCGGAAGGGCGCATGCACCGTTCCGTGGTTGGCTCGCGGCCATCATTTTTACGGGCACCCGGTGCCCGTAACGGGCTTTCACGGGCTAAATCTACGGGCGGTTGGCAACACTGGCAACACACATGTGAGATATGGCAGCGAACTTCTGAGAGAGAGAGCAATAATTCTAGCACCAGACCTCTTCTACAAGACCCCCTTTCACACGTTTTAGCATTAGAAATAGCCTCTAAATAACGCCTGAAAACCACCTACCATTCATTTCAGTGAGACTTTTCACACCAAGGCGATGCGCTTGCGGGACATTAGGAAAAGTCCTGCAAGCAGCATCTTTGGGGGCGGGTTGGGAGCGCTGTATTTAGCACTCCTAAAACTCCCTGCCCATTGAAATGAATAGGGAGCACTTCCAAAGTGCCTGAAAAGCGTTTCGGAAGCACCGCAACATGGGCATTTTTAACCCCTTTTGCGGCTGAAAAGTGACGCAAAAGCACTGCTTAACCGCTTGCCGACTGCCGCACACACATATACGTCAGCAAAATGGCACAGACAGGCAAATGGGCGTACAGGTACCTTCCTTTAAATTTGCTGCATTTTTGTCACCGGCGGCCCGCGATTGCGGTGTAGAGAGAGAGAACGGGGCGATGCCTATGTAAACAAGGCATTTTGCCGTTCTGCCTTGTGTCATGACAGAGATCTACAGCTCCCTGTCATCAGGAGCTGTGATCTCTGTCATGTTTTAGTGAGCCCATCCCCCTACAGTTAGAATCACTCCCTAGGACACACTTAACCCTTTGATTGCCCCCTAATGTTTAACTCCTTCCCTGCCAATGTCATTTACACAGTAATCAGCGCATTTTTATAGCACTGATCGCTGTATAAATGCCAATGGTCCCAAAATAGTGTCAAAAGTGTCCGATGTGTCCGCTATAATGTTGCAGTCACGATATAAATCGCAGATCGTCGCCATTACTAGTAAAAAAAAAAATAATAACAAAAATACCATAAATCTATCCCCTTGTTTGTAGACGCTATAACTTTTGTGCAAACCAATCAATATACGTTTTTTTTAACCAAAAATATGTAGAAGAATACATATCGGCCTAAACTGAGGAAAAAAATTAGCTTTTTTTTTAAAAAAAAATGGGGATATTTATTATAGCAAAAAGTGCAAAATATTGTTTTTTTCAAAATTGTTGCTCTTTTTTTTGTTTATAGCGCAAAAAATAAAAACCGCAGAGGTGATCAAATACCACCAAAAGAAAGCTCTATTTGTGGGAAAAAAAGGATGTCATATTTATTTGGGTGCAACGTCGCACGACCGCGCAATCGTCAATTAAAGCGACGCTGTGCCGAATCGCAAAAAATGGCCTGGTCATTGAGCAGCCAATTCTTCCGGGGCTGAAGCGGTTAAACAGCGCTAAAGACCCACTAAAACAAGCGGTGCTTTAGCGCTGACGCGGCCCCAGTGTGAAAGGGGTCTTACTCTAAACTGGTAATCTGTTAACATTTTTTAAAAGCGTCGCCTCTGGAGATTTTTTAAGTATCGTAGTTTGGTGCCATTCCACGCAATGCGCACGCAATTTTAAAGCATGACATATTAGGTATCTATTTACTCAGCATAACATCATCTTTTATAATATACAAAAAAGTTGGGGTATATATTATGTTTTGTTTGTTTTTTTAATTCATTAAAGTGTATTTGTTCCCAAAAAAAAATTGCATTTGAAAAACTGCTGCGCAAAAACTGTGTGACATGAAAAAAATGCAACGACTTCCATTTTATTATCTAGGGTCTCTGCTAAATATATATATATATATATATATATATATATATATATATATATATATAATGTTTGGGGGTTCTAAGTAAATTTTTAGCAAAAAAAGAATGTTTCTTACATGTAAACAACAAATGTTAGAAAAAGCCTGTGTCAGCAAGTGGTTATAGTGCACTATCACAGGGCTATCATATTATTATTCATACTATATTTTAGTATTATATAATTTTATTAGATTGTAAGCTCTTCTGAGCAGGGCCCTCTTAATCCTCTTGTGTTTTATTGTATTATAACTGTATTGTCTCCCTTTTATATTGTAAAGCGCTGTGTAAACTGTAGGCACTATATAAATCCTGTATAATAATAATAATAATTTTATTACTAGCATTGGTCAGTGATACTGAGTGCTGACAACGTGCACACTGACATTCTATATAGAGAGACCAGGCCACACTACAGTCGGGTCCTCCAGAGAAGGGCCGCTCTGGTCGTCCCCCGCACGTCTCTATGATCGGGGCACGGCTTGCGATGCCAGTACCATAGAGTGTTAGGTGGGGAGGCGGGGCCCGGGCGCGGTGCATGCTGGGGAGGGTGTGTGAATCCTCCAGGCCGCGCACAGCACTGTGGAGCCGGTGGGCCGCTCTGTCAGGGAGGAAGGCGGGGAGGGTGACCCGATATAGGGCCACAATGCCGAATTTCTGCGCCGCCCCCAACTGCACCCGCAAGAGCACGCAGTCTGACCTGGCCTTCTTCCGCTTTCCCCGGGACCCAGACAGGTGAGGAAGGGGGGAAGGGGAGGTCACCACCTCATGGGGGGCACATGAGGACAACCTGCATGATGCATGACTTCCAGTGTCCTGAATGTGGAAGGACGGGTGGTGGGTGCTGGATGGAGGCTGGTGGGTGTCCTCCTGGGTGCTGGCTGAGGGGACAGAGCCTGGTGGGTGACCTGGCAGCGAAATTGATTCTGGTGAACATCCTGAGTGCTGAATAGAAGCTGGTGGTTATTCTGGGGGTATGGAATGGAGGCTAGTGGGCATTCTGGGGGTAGGGGATGGAGGCTGGTGGGCATTCTGGGGGTATGGAATAGAAGCTGGTGGGTATTCTGGGGTTAGGGGATGGTGGCTGGCAGACATCCTAAGTGCTGAACAACAGGCAGAGGTGGCATCTTGGGTGTAGGGTGTAGGCGGGTAGGTGACTAGGGTGCTGAATGGCAGCTGATGGGCGTCCTGGGTGCAGTTCAACAGGACTTGTGGGCATCCTGGGTGCAGGCTGATAGAACTGGCAAATGTCCTGGGGGGCGAAACAGAGTCTGGCAGATATCCTGAGTGCTTTAACAGCAGCTCCCAGGCGTCCTGGATGCGGGGTGGAGGTTGGCGGGCGCCCTGGATGCGGGGTGGAGGTTGGCGGGCGCCCTGGATTGGGGGGGTGGAGGTTGGCGGGCGCCCTGGATGCGGGGTGGAGGTTGGCGGGCGCCCTGGATGCGGGGTGGAGGTTGGCGGGCGCCCTGGATTGGGGGGTGGAGGTTGGCGGGCGCCCTGGATGCGGGGTGGAGGTTGGCGGGCGCCCTGGATGCGGGGTGGAGGTTGGCGGGCGCCCTGGATTGGGGGGTGGAGGTTGGCGGGCGCCCTGGATGCGGGGTGGAGGTTGGCGGGCGCCCTGGATGCGGGGTGGAGGTTGGCGGGCGCCCTGGATGCGGGGTGGAGGTTGGCGGGCGCCCTGGATGCGGGGTGGAGGTTGGCGGGCGCCCTGGATGCGGGGTGGAGGTTGGCGGGCGCCCTGGATGCGGGGTGGAGGTTGGCGGGCGCCCTGGATGCGGGGTGGAGGTTGGCGGGCGCCCTGGATTGGGGGGTGGAGGTTGGCGGGCGCCCTGGATGCGGGGTGGAGGCTGATGGAACTGGCAAATGTCCTGGGGGGCGAAACAGAGTCTGGCAGATATCCTGAGTGCTTTAACAGCAGCTCTCAGGCGTACTGGGTGCAGGGTGGAGGCTGGCAGGATCTTGTGTGAGGGATGGAGGCTGGGATCCTAAATGCAGGCTGGTGGGTATGCTGAGTGCTTATCAGCAGCTGAGGGGCTGTGTGGGTGCGAGGTGGAGGTGACACGTGACCAGGGTTCTGTATGGCAGCTGGTTTAAATAATTATATAGATCCACCAATGGGGGCTGTGGGTTGCCAATTCCAAAGCTAGTATGAAAGAGCAAATACCCCCCAAAGGTAAGTATTAGGGACTTTGTAGGCAACAATGGAAAGGATATAAACAAAAATTGTATAAATGATATTTATTAATTTATAGAAGATATAAAATTATTCAGGTGCAAACATCACCAAGGATAGAATTGATAAAAACAACAAGTTACAATAGTAAATCGTTAGTGCGTGGTAATTGTGGATATTCAGCGTTTCAGGACACTTGTGGGGTCCTTTCATCAGGGGCGTTCAAGGCAAGGTGAGACTACCATAGCACATTCTATAAACAAAAAGCAGAACAATAATAATAAAAAACAAACAGACAAAAATAAATAACAGAGTATGCCCATCATGGACAAGGGCCAAGAGATGGGAGCGTCGTTGAGACCGAGATTGAGAGATCAACTACCGATTGGATAAACTTGATATTGCATACACCTCCAGATAGTGTGCCGACTTATGTCGTACGGCCGTGGAATCACAGCAGATGCCTTGGAGCAGTGTGAGATGAAGGTGACTACTTGGCTACGAATAACCAAGAATTTACGTGGTGAAATGCAAGTTGGTTCAAGACCCAAGTGGGGCAAATAGCATTGATGGAAGCAGAAACACTCTAAGGATTTACTATTGTAACTTGTTTTTATCAATTCTATCCTTGGTGATGTTTGCACCTGAATAATTTTATATCTTCTATAAATAAATATAATTTATACAATTTTTGTTTATCCTTTTCCTTGTTGCCTACAAAGTCCCTAATACTTACCTTTGGGGGGTATTTGCTCTTGTATGGCAGCTGGTAGGCATTCTGGGTGCAGGACGAAGGCTGGTGGACATCCTGTGTGTTGAACAGCAGTTTGCAGATGGCCTGGGTGCGGGATGGAGTCTGGTAGATTGTCGTGGGCTGAGGCTGGTGGGTGTCCTGGGTGCAGGCTGATGAGGCTGGCAGGCGCCCTGGGTGGAGGCTGAGGAGGCTGGCAGGCGCCCTGGGTGGAGGCTGGCAGGCGCCCTGGGTGGTGGACAGAGGCTGGCGGACACCCCAAGTGCTAAATGGCATCTGGGGGCTTCCTGGGTGTGGGATAGTAGTTGGTGGATGTCCTGGGTGCAGGATGGAGCCACAAAAACACTGACGCGTTTCAGCCTTAAGTACGAGCGGCTAAAACGCGTTGGTATTTTTGTGGCCATTTGCCACCTGTGTTTAATGAAGATACATGCATTTTTAAGCCGATCCAGTGGCGCTCACCTTTTCCCTTTTACGGGTTTCTAATGGAGGCTGTGGAGAGCTTTTCAGGCCCTAGTGCCCTATGTTTGAAGTGGACGTTTTCTATCGGGTGGTAGCAGCTCATTCACATCTGTTGCTGAACGGCAGCTGGCGGGCGTCCTGGATGTTAAACAGCAACTCACGGGTGTCCTGGGTGCTGGATGGAGGCTGGTGGGTGTCCTGGATGCGGGTCAACGGGACTTGCGGGTGTCCTTTTTATGCAGGACAGAGCATGGTGGGCATCTTGGATGCAGGCTGATGGAACTGGCAGGCGTTCTGGGTGTGGGGCAGAGGCTGGCAGGTTTTCCCGGGTGTGGTGTGGAGGTTGGCAGGCATCGTGGATGCAAGGCGATGGGGCTGGTGTGTGTCCTGGGTGCGGGACGGAATCTGTCATCCCATTTTGAATGTCAGCTTGTGGGCACCCTGGAGTTGGCGGGCGTCCTGAATAAAGGTGGTGTGGGTAGTAAATCTAGTAGAGGTGACTGTTGGGGAGTCTTCTGTGATGTCCACCAACCCACAATGGACATACATACTGTGTTTTCTATGTGCTCTACGCGTTTCGTCACTTCCTTTTTTTTAGTCTAATGTCGCTGTCTTCCATGTGATTTTTAGGTGCCAAAAGTGGGTTGAGAACTGCCGCCGGTCTGATTTAGAGGATAAAACCCCCGATCAGCTCAACAAGCACTACAGACTATGTGCTCAGCACTTTGAAGACTCCATGATCTGCCGCAGTGTAAGTACATGGACAGGATTATTATTCTTCTAACCTGTATAGCTCAGGGTTTGTTCTTATCATATGCAATGTCATCCATTCCTACTCCATTTTTCCACCCCTAATAAAATACATGGGCATGAGCAAATCTATTGCTTTCAGTAGAAACTAATATAAAGTATGAAACGGAACTAGCAGCCTATATCAAACAATATACATCCTAGTGAATGGTGCTTTTATACATCAATGTAATTGTAACATAAAAAAACAGAATAATATGGACAAAATCTGTAAAGTGCTTCGGTAAAAAAGTGCAATGGTGTTCCAAAACAAGTGAGGTGACTCTCCCTTCGTTGGCCCCACTCACGAGAAATATTATATCCTCAGCTTCGCAGTATGGGATCAAAAAAGCAGTGATGATCTAATGATCTAGGGATATGCCGGATGGTTCCTCAGCACACTCTTCCAAGAAGATATTTTATGACAAGAAGGATATATCACACTCCATAGCTGGGGAAACAGAGAAAGAACTCGTAGTGAAATACCGTTTAACATGAGTTATCAAACGCATTAAATGCGCAACTTGCAGGATATCTGGTAAAGACAGGCATCGGTGAAAAAACATCAGAGTTTGCTGCTGATGTGTGGCGGAAATTGCGTCACTGGTTAGCACGAACCAGAAATACGTTGACGAGTTTCGCCCCCCTCCTCCAGGGCGTCATCAAAGGACATCACTTCCGGTTCCATTACAATCCATTCATACCCGAGGGAAGATCACTCCTCCCTCTGGGGGAGACAAAGTGACCAATCGCGATCAGTGTGAAAAAAAAAAAAACACTAACATCCTCCTCTTACATCATTTCCTGTTGCCAAATAAAAACTTTAATATAAACAGAAGCCCAAACAGACAAAATTGTCTGTTCGGCTATAAAACTACAATACAACATATTGCGATAGACATAAGCAAAAGATTTCCAATAACTGATAACAATGTATAACAATTGTGAAAAATATAAAAATAAAATGAAAAAAAAAATTCAGTAGAATCTGTTCCCACCAATGCAGGATATCAGTGTGTGGGAAATGCACGCTGCATTTCAGGTTCATTGACATACGCTTTGCCACTTAAGACAAATGACAAAGACTGAGAAACCACTGCTCCCCCGCAGAGAGGGCTGCACCTCTGCAGAGAAAGCACTGCTTTCCCCTTCAGAGAGGGCTGCACCTCTGCAGAGAAAGCACTGCTTTCCCCTTCAGAGAGGGCTGCACCTCTGCAGAGAAAGCACTGCTTTCCCCTTCAGAGAGGGCTGCACCTCTGCAGAGAAAGCACTGCTTTCCCCTTCAGAGAGGGCTGCACCTCTGCAGAGAAAGCACTGCTTTCCCCTTCAGAGAGGGCTGCACCTCTGCAGAGAAAGCACTGCTTTCCCCTTCAGAGAGGGCTGCACCTCTGCAGAGAAAGCACTGCTTTCCCCTTCAGAGAGGGCTGCACCTCTGCAGAGAAAGCACTGCTTTCCCCTTCAGAGAGGGCTGCACCTCTGCAGAGAAAGCACTGCTTTCCCCTTCAGAGAGGGCTGCACCTCTACAGGGAACCCACTGCTCCCCCACAGGGAGGGCTGCGCCTCTACAGAGAAACCACTGTTTCCCCCGCAGAGAGGCTGCACCTCTACAGGGAACCCACTGCTTCCCCGTTTTGCACATCAGGCCATATTCTCATCATCCTTGTTTAACCACTTGCTGCCCACCCTATTACAGAATAACGGCGGCAAAGTGGTTTGATATTCCTGATCGGACGTCATATGACGTGATCAGGAATATCTAGCCGATGCGCGCCCCCGGGGGCGCGCATCGCGGCGATCGTTGTTGCGGGGTGTCAGTCTGATACCCTGCAACACCGATCTAGGTAAAGAGTCTCCGACGGAGACTCTTTAGCACGTGATCAGCCGTGTCCAATCACGGCTGATCACGATGTAAATAGGAAGAGCCGGTGATCGGCTTTTCCTCACTCGCGCCTGACAGACGCGAGTAGAGGAGAGCCGATCGGCTGCTCTCCTGACAGGGGGGGGTCTGTGCTGATTTATTATCAGCACAGCCCCCCCTTGGATCTTACCCAGGACCACCAGAGATGCCGCCCAGGACCACCAGGGAAGCGATCCACACTGGACCACCAGGTATGCCCCTAGACCACCAGGGAAATGTCACTGTGTGCCCAGGCAGCTGCCAATCTGTGCCCAGGCAGCTGCCAGTCAGTGCCCACTGCAATGCCTACCACTGCCAGTGCCACCAGGGATGCCCATCAGTGCCTCATTTTAGTGCCGCGTATCAGTGCCCAGCAGTGCCGCCTATCAGTGCCCAGCAGTGCCGCCTATCAGTGCCCAGCAGTGCCACCCATCAGTGCCGCCTATCAATGCCCATCAGTGCTGCATATGAGTGCCGCCTACCAGTGCCCATCAGTGCCGCATTTCAGTGCCCCCTCATCGGTGCCGCCGTATCGGTGCCTGTCAGTGCCGCCTTATCAGTGCCCATCAGTGAAAGAAAACTTACTTATTTACAATTTTTTTAACAGAAACAAAAGCAAAACTTTTATTTTTTTCAACATTTTCGGTCTTTTTTCATTTGTTTAGCAAAAAATAAAAACCGCAGAGGTGATCAAATACCACCAAAAGAAAGCTCTATTTGTGGGAACAAAATGATAAAAATTTAGTTTGGGCACAGTGTAGCATGACCGCGCAATTGTCATTCAAACTGCGACAGCACTGAAAGCTGAAAATTGGTCTGGGCAGGAAGGTGTCTAAGTGCCCTGAATTGAAGTGGTTAAGCCCCACTCATGTGTAATCTGGTAGGCACATGTATACCTAGTAGTATTGCTTACCTTCTCGAAGCAGCAGTCTCCTTACACCAGTCATAGAGGCTTTCTATTCCCAATTTCCTGTTCAGGGGAGCGGACACTTGTGGCTGCTCCATCTTCAACAGCATGACGTGTTCCCTCACCGCCCTCATGTAGTCTCAGTGGCTGTTTTGCTGGTATCATAACATCTAGTGTGGAAGGGGTTCTAATCCTTCCCTACTTTATCAAAAAAAAAAAAAAGGGTCTGTGCATACATTTTAAAGCAAAACTAAAGGGAGGACTGCACCAGAGGAAGAGAAGGAATATGGGTAAGAACGGAGAGGGTAGAGGCTGCACTGGAGGGATAGGAGAAGGAATGTTGGTGAGAATGGAGTGGTTGGGGTTGCACCCAAGGAATATTAAAAGGAAAGTCAGTAAGAACGGAGAGGGTAAGGGCTGCACCTGAGGGAGAGGAGAAGAAATCTCAGTAAGAATGGAGAGAAGTAATTTCAGTAAGAAAGGATAGGGTAGAAGCTGCATCACAGGAAGAGAAGGAATGTCAGTAACAATGGAATGGGTAGGGTTTGCATCGGAAGGTGAATTGTTGCAGTGAACTGGCTGACTAGCCATTAGGGGTTGTTCCCCTGAAGACACTGTGCCTGGTGCAAATTTGCTATTAAAGTGTAACTAAAAAACACCTGTCCCCCCACATATGTAACAGTAAAATCATATGTCCCAATGATCATCTGCGCACATCTGTACATGATCATCTGTGTACATATGTCCGTGATCATACAAACCAATTATTATACACTTGATGGGATTTTTTTTTACCAAAGACATGTAGCAAAATACATTTTGGCTTTTTTGACAAAATTAGATTCTATTGGATTTCTTTTAAAACCAAAATTAGAACATGTGTTTTTTTGTTTTTTTTTTTTAAATTTCCGCTCTTTTTTTTTTTTCGCTTATCGCTAAAAATAAAAAACGCCACCAAAAGAAAGCTCTATTTGTGTGAACAAAATGATAAAAATTTAATTTGGGTACAGTGTTGTATGACCGATAATTCTTATTGAAAATGCAAGAGCGCTGAAAGCTGAAAATTTGGCCTGGGAAGCAAGGGGGTGAAAGTGTCCAAGTATTGAAGTGGTTAAAGATATAGTCTACCGTTTGGGGAAAAATCAGTAAATGCACCGACAGTGATAAAATAAAACCACATTTTTTTTTAAATCGTTTTCTTTTATTTCAGGCGTGCAAAACATTGCAATCGCTATCAGTGTGTCGCAGCTGCAATGCGCAGGCTCTTGCAGTGCATAGTCACTTCCCCAGGTTCTTATGGAAGTACAAATCTTCTTCTGTTATGGAGCAAGCGGAAGTAGTGAATGAATTACAGGTGTGGTGATGTCGCCACCTTGGTGCGCTCTGATGACTGCCTCTTCTGCAGTGGGCAGATGTGGCTTGTAGAATGTTCATTCACAGACTCCTGGGAATGGATTATACAGCCTTGTGGGTGAAGCCACGTATGTCTGGGTTCAGTTAGACCAGTGGTCATCATCCCTGTCCTCAGGGCCCACTAACAGACCAGGTTTAATGTATTACCTTGGGGAGATGCAGACTAAAATACTGCAATCACTGAGCAGCAAATGATATCACCTGTGATGTATTTCAGTTATCTTGCAAACCTGGCCTGTTAGTGGGCCCTGATGACAGGGTTGATGACCACTGAGTTAGAGAAAAAAAAAGGACATGCACCCTGTGATGATTCAGGTAGGTAGGTGGAGGGGGAGTTGGGTTAATACAACCATGCTACATGATAGCCCCTAAATATGGATGTCAAATGCATCCTGGTCCAAAAAATGTCCTAAGCCTTTAATAAAGCAAACCCATTACTTTGCCCTGTATAGGCTGCAGTACAGGTTCACTTTAATGTTTATTACTGTCGCCGCATGTGGTTGACAGGTTCTCTTATTGACTTTTTCGGAGATGTAATGTTCTCATTTCACAGACCATTCCAAAAGTCTCATCTTCCCGAGATAATCCCCTATAGATTGCGAGGCCAGGCTTCCTCTGGTTTTCTCTCCCGGGCTGTCCAGATTCCATCTTTGAAGATGTATCATTTGAAAGGAATCAATGAATTGGGCATTTTTCATTTAGGTCATCGGGAGTCAACATGAGAGGAACAGGACATCTGCTCTTCTTCTTTTAATTTAAGGAAATAATACATCTTTTGTTTCAATTAATAATTGTGGGGATCATCAGCAGACACTTCTCATTAACATCATTGAGGCCAAATGTATCCTCCGTGACTGCTTGATTGATTGACACATCGGGGGAGGTCAGCAGTGATCTGGAGCAGATGTCTCCTAGCATATTGCCTGGATGCTTCCAGATCCATATGTTGGCACTGGATTCATGTAAAGACAAATGTGGCAGTTTATTAATACCACGGGGTAATTGTTATAGTGGTTTAATTGAGAATTCCAAAGTACACTTTGCTTTATTTAAACAGACTTGCCAGAATACAATTTTATTCCTTTTGAGTCTAGCAAGAAAAAAAACGGAGGTGTTTAAAATGCTCTGTGGAAAAATGAATGTGTTGATCCCAGAATGATGTCCAAGTGCAGTCCGCTTCAGCCCCGGAAGGATTTACCCCCTTCGTGACCAGGCCATTTTTTTGCGATATAGTACTACATAGTAGGTGAGGTTGAAAAAAGACAAGTCCATCAAGTCCAACCTATGTGTGCGATTATATGTCAGTATTACTGCGTTAATTTAACTGACAATTGCGCGGTCGTGCGACGCTGTACACAAATAAAATTGATGTCCTTTTTCTCCCACAAATAGAGCTTTCTTTTGGTGGTATTTGATCACCTCTGCGGTTTATATTTTTTGCACTATAAACAAAAATAGACTGATAATTTTGGGGGGGAAAAAAACAATATTTTTTACTTTCTGCTATAATACATATCCAAAAAAATATATATAATAAAAAAAAACAAATGTACTTATCAATTTAGGCCAATATGTATTCTACATATTTTTGGTAAAAAAAAACGCAATAGGCGTATATTGATTGGTTAGCACAAAATTTATAGTGTCTACAAAATAGGGGATAGATTTATGGACTTTAAATTTTTTGTTTTTTTTACATCTACAATTATACAATTTTTTTACAGGTTACATGTTTGGAGTTACAGAGGAAGTCTTGGGCTGGAATTATTGCTCTCGCTCTAGCGTTTGCAGTGATACCTCACATGTGGGATTTGAACGTCGTTTACATATGCGGGCGCGGCATACGTATGCGTTTTCTTCTGTGTGCAAGCTCGTGGGGACGGGGGCACTTTAATTTTATTTTTGTTTTATTTAAATTTTTTGTATTTTTACACTTTCCCTTTTTTTTTTTTTTGATCACTTTTATTCCTATTACAAAGAATGTACACATCTCTTGTAATAGGAATGGTGTGTGATGGGTCCTCTGTTGTGGAGAAATGTGGGGTCTATAAGACCCCACATCTCTCCTCTAGGCAGGAAAGGCTGAGATCAAAAATATATCTGGATGATGCCTGTAGCTGCAGGCATCATTCAGATATCCCCCCTCAAAGTCCATGACATCATATGATGTACCTTGGACGTGAGGTGGTTAAACGCATACAATTAGAGTGATTATAAAGTCTTGTTTCTGTTTCCTATAAAAATAACAAATCTGGTATACTTACCTCCTCTGTTGCAGTGGATTTGCACAGAGCAGCCCCGATCCTCCTCTTCTCGGGTCCCTCTTCTGTAATCCTGGCCCCTCCCTCCTGTTCAGTGCCTCCACAGCAGTCAGCTTGCTATGGGGGCACCCGAGCTGAGTCACAGCTCCCTTTGACCATTCAGACTTGGAGCCCCCCCCCCCCTCTCCCCTGATTGGCTAGCTGACCTTGACAGCAGCGGCAGCCAATGGTGCCTCTGCTGTGTCTTTGCCAATCAGGAGGGAGAATCTCAGATGACTGAGACGCTTGTTGAAATCGAGGGATCTCAGGTAAGTATTAGGGGGGCTGCTGCACACAGAAGGCTTTATATCTTGATAAATAGAATGCATGAAAGTGGACCTTCAGTCTTTTTTTTTTCATCTTTCCATCTATTAAATCTTCTGCCCTTTTTGTTTTAACTTTGGATAGTAAAACCATTTTTTTCTGCCAGTAAATACCTTAAACAGCCCATTTCCTGTTTCTTGTCTGGTAAAAAGCCTAGGCGTATGAAATCATGCACAGCTCTCTCTCCTGAGAGTTTGCCAGGAGGGGAGGGGGGGTGAGTTATAAGAGGGGTAATGAGAGCTGCAGAGCTGGAGGTGTGCCTCTGTGTAAATCCAGGAAGTGAACAGGCAGCAGCTTCAGCTGCCCACAGTTAAAATGGCTGCAGCCAGACTCAGTGGAGGGAGATTTCTGCAGCATATTTGGCAAGTACAGAATCACAGTATATATAAAATAATATGCAAAGTGGTTGGAGGGAAGCTTCAGAATGGCAAAGAGGTTTTCATTACAAATTATTTGAGCAGACTGCAGTTCCTCTTTAAGATAAAAAAAACTTCTGACTTTACAACCCCTTTAAAACTTTGCACCTGAATAGGTTGTTACAATTCCAATGTTACATCATATAGTTTTGAGGTCGTCAGTGCGAGGTAACGCAGCTTATCGCATCTTCTCTGTGTTATAGTTTCTATTACTTCATATTCCATATACACAGCGTGCTTCAATATTAAACATACAAAGTATGATAGAATAAACTTTTCCTCATATGAGTGTAGTATATTTACTTTTTTTTTCCTTTAAAAAAAAAAAAATCCTTAGGAACTACTGCCAATAACAAGGCTTGCATAGGAGGGTTTGGAGTTGCGTACTCAGAACACATATTTGGTTTGACTTAGAACATTATAAAGTTAACATCAGTATATACTCCTAGGTTTTGACTTTTATTTTTATTGGAATGGTTGTGTAATAAGGGCCCAGGTGTGGATCGCCACGGGTCCCGTAATTTATTAAATTTATTTAGACGTCCCCTACGCTGGACTATTATCTTTTCCCTGGGTAGAATGTTAGTGATTTGGTGTCTCTGTTCTTCAGAAGCAGGAGGATTGGGGGGTGGAATAATCACTTCAGGGCAATCAGTTTTCAAGCCGAAAATAAAAGTCTAATGCCCCGTACACACGGTCGGACATTGATCGGACATTCCGACAACAAAATCCATGGATTTTTTCCGACGGATGCTGGCTCAAACTTGTCTTGCATACACACGGTCACACAAAGTTGTCGGAAAATCCGATCGTTCTAAACGCGGTGACGTAAAACACGTACGTCGGGACTATAAACGGGGCAGTGGCCAATAGCTTTCATCTCTTTATTTATTCTGAGCATGCGTGGCACTTTGTGCTTCGGATTTGTGTACACACGATCGGAATTTCCAACGGATTTTGTTGTGGGAAAATTTTATAGCCTGCTCTCCAACTTTGTGTGTCGAAAAATCCGATGGAAAATGTGTGATGGAGCCCACACACGGTCGGAATTTCCGACAACAAGGTCCTATCACACATTTTCCGTCGGAAAATCCGACCGTGTGTACGGGGCATTAGAGACGGAAGGTTTTATTAATGGTGTCTACGACTGACCTCCAGTATGGCTACAGGAACTTTCATAGCATGTGCTATCCCTATGCCAATGGAACAGTTTTTGTCGGGTCTGATATACCCTTTTGTGTTTAGCCTTTGAGTTGGTCATAAGGATATTTTCGACAATTTTGAAAAAAAAAAAAAAAAAGCAATATTTTCTACTTTTTGCTATAATAAATATCCCCAAATAATATATATATAAAAAAATCAAAAAAAAATCGCATTAAGCGTATATTGATTGGTTTGCGCAAAAGTTATAGCGTCTACAAAATAGGGGATAGATTTATGGCATTTTTATTATTTTTTTTAGTAGTAATGGCGCCGATCTGCAATTTATTTTTCTTTTTGTTTTTTATCGTGACTGCGACATTATGGCGGACATGTCAGACACTTTTGACACTATTTTGGGAGCATTGTCATTTATATAGCAATCAGTGTTATAAAAATGCACTGATTACTGTATAACTGACAGGGAAGGGGTTAAACACTAGGGGGCAATCAAGGGGTTAAGTGTGTCCTAGGGAGTGATTCCAACTGGGGGGGGGGGGGGATAGGCTACCACTGGCATGACAGCAATCGCTGCTCCCGATGACAGGGAGCAGTAGATCTCTGTCATGTCACTAGGCAGAACAGGGAAATGCCTTGTTTACATAGATATTCCCCCGTTCTACCTCTCCACACCGCAATCGCGGGCCGCCTGCGAACATCGGGTTCCCGGGGCACGGTCCCGCGGCACGTGCGCCCGATAGGCGGCAAATTTAAAGGGACGTACAGGTACGCCCATTTGCCTGCCTGTGCCTTTCTGCCAACGTACATCTGTGTGCGGCGGTCGGCAAGCGGTTAAAGTGCATTTCCAGTCAAATACTAAGGAATCATAAACTTACTCCCACCCTTATTTTGAAGCTGGCCACGGATGGCTAACACAAAGGGTATATCAGGGGAATGCAGCTGCTGCCCCCAATTTGAGATCCGTGTGGGTGGCACGGCCCAGAATACAGACCGTGTGCTGAGGAAATAATTTGTTTGGACCAGCTTGCTCCTATTTAAAGTTAAATCAAAGCCAGCTTTAAAGTGGGCCTAAATTCAGAACGCGAAAACTTGCTGTCATATAGAGAATATCTAAACACGTTAATTGTGCCTAAGCAGTACCCTGAAAGACTTGCAATTTTTATCTTGAATTCATCCTAAAATAGCAAGTGTACTTCCTGTGCCTAGGGGGGCATTCCTGTTCTGTAGCCTCATAGCTCTATATCTGCAGTGTGAGATCTAAGACGCTCCTGCCTGTGACTACTTGTCTCATAAGGTTTGGTGTTGTCAATCTAGTAGCTTTCTGTTCTCTTTGCTGGAAAGAAAGCTGTAAAGGACCTGCAGTACAAGCATTTTTTTTTTTTTTCTGCTTCATTCATTTTGTGGACCTGTCTGGCTGACTAGAGCGTATGGAACAAGGCATGCAAAGTATGAAGAGGGGGCGGGGGGGGGGGGGATCCATTGCAGGAAGCCTACAGGCACTAGTGATTAGTCTCTTGGGGGTTTATTTACTAAAGCTAGAGAGGGCAAAATTAGGCTGGCGAATTTCGAAAGAATTTTCTTTTGAAAATCAGAAAATTTGTGCGTTTTGTGATCCAATGGTGCCACCATTGATTTCGAAATTCGGCCAACCAAGCCTTCAATTTCACCTCATGTTGTTACAGAAAAGAATTTTCGTGGCTGGGAATCCTTTTTTTTTTTTTTTTTTCCCCCCAGGAATTTTTCTTTTTTTGCACATGCGCATTTCTTTTTCGATTACATTTCTCGCACGATTTTCCCATCATTGATTAGAAAATCGCTCGATTTTCAAAAAATTTCCAACATGTCCGATTACTTAAATTTAAATTGCCGCACGAAAATCGGCTGTGACTGTAGCCCACTAATGGTGCGAAATACGAACGAAAATTCTTAGATAAGATTTTTGAAAGAAAATTCTTACGAAATTTGACCCATGCCTTAGTCACAGTTCTGCAGAGAAACCAATCCGCTTCCAGGTTTTATTGCCAAAGCTTATTAAACAAGCTGAGATTAGAAGCTGATTGGTTTCTCTGCAGAATTGTCACTAATTTTGCCCTCTCTAGCTTTAGTAAATAAATCCCTTGGCCTCTGCTTGTCATCTTTTGGGTTCAGTTTCTACAATACAGATCTCCTTTTAGGTCATCTGTGTACACTGTTTGGCACTCGGGTTTGAACTGCTTGAATCCAGAGTGATAACTGTTCTCTTTTTGTCGGTATATATTCAGCTGCATATAAAGTGTAATTGTCTTTGGGCAATGTGCTGATATTCATATGTTTCTCTTCAGAGCCCATACAGGACGGTACTGCGAGATAACGCCATCCCAACGATTTTTGATCTGACAAGTCATCTGGGAAACCCAGGGAGACAAAGGAAGAGGATAAAAGAACTGGTGGGTATTTTTTTTTTCATTGTCCCACTACAAGTTTGATTTTTAGAAGTGCTCTGTGGCAGAATCAAGGTTTGTACGAATGGAAAGGCTGAATGGCTCTGTAGCTAATGGCTAGAAATGAGCTTGGGGGGTCCTCCAAACTAATCTGTAGCTGAACTCCAAACCTGCGCTTTTCCTTTTTTCTTTTTTTCTTTTTTTCATTCTTGCCCTGCAGCTCATGTAGACAGAGGCGTGTTGCAGGGTGGTATAATGACCTCGCCCCACAGCTCACTAAGTAAATAAGAGTGCAGGTTTGTAGTTCAGCTATACAGAAGAGCTTCTCTGTCATACTAGTAGCTAGTTGCAATGGAGTGTCTGCAGTGATGGGTGCCTTTTTATTTTTTTTATTATTTTTTTATTTTTTTTATTTTTTTACATCTTTAACCACTTCAGCCCCGGAAGATTTTATCCCCTTCCTGACCAAAGCACTTTTTACAATTTGGCACTGCGTCACTTTAACTGACAATTACGCGGTCATGCAATGCTGTACCCAAACGAAACATGCGTCTTTTTTTTTTTTTTTTTCCCCCACAAAGAGCTTTCTTTTGGTGGTATTTGATCACCTCCGGCGTTTTTTATTTTTTGCTCTATAAACAAAAAAAGAGCGTCAATTTTGGGGAAAAAAAAAAATATGTTTTGCTATAATAAATCTAATTTTTTTTTTTACTTTAAGCCAATATATATTCTTCTACATATTTTTGGTAAAAAAATCGCAATAGCGTATATTGATTGGTTTGTGCAAAAGTTATAGAGTCTACAAACTATGGGAAAGATTTATGGCATTTTTATAATTTTTTGTATTTTCTATTTTTTTTTATTAGTAATGGCGGTGATCTGTAATTTTTAGTGGTATTGCAACAGACAGATTTGACACATTTTTGGGACCATTGACATTTATACAGCGATCAGTGCTATAAATATGCACCGATTACTGTGTAAATGTCACTGGTAGGGAAGGGGTTAACACTAGGGGGCGATCAACGGGTTAAATGTGTGTTCCCTGTATGTCTTTTAACTGTATGGGGATAGGACTGACTGGGGGAGGAGACATATCGTTGTTTCTACTTAGTAGGAACAAACAATATAGCTCCTCTCCTCTCCTGTGCTGGCTCAAATGCATGCGACTGCGCGTGGCCGGCGGCGGCGCGCCCTCTGGCAGCTCTTAAAGGCGACCCCGTATGTGGTTTCATGTAGCGGTGCCATTGTGGCGCAGTATAAGTACGTGAGCCGGTCAGGAACCGGTTAAAGGCTAAGTTCACCTTTTTGTTAACCCTTTTTTTTTCTTATTCTAAATTCCATCTCCCCTATGTACCAATATAACATTAATGTACTTCTTTTGCAAAAATAAAACCGTTTTCCATTTATTCTACACACAGTTACCTCACTCTCTTCATGGCTTTTTAAAAAACGCTTATCCGTTACTTCTGCCTTACTTCCTGGTCAGTCTATAGGTCATGACACAGGAAGGAGTTGACCAGCTGACCTCATTAGCACACACCATGCATCATCCACCCTGCTACCTACTCGCCTATTTCCAGCTGCACGTTTTTTAAATGACATCAATCAGTGATTGCACTTACTTCACTGTCCTCATGGATCTTTGTACAATCAGGTTGTATAGTGTATGGCCATCTTTATCTCATTAGCACACACACTCTGCTTCATCTAACCTCAGCTGGTCAACTCCTTCCTGTGTCATGACCTAAAGTCTGACCAGGATGTTAGGCAGAAGTAATAGATAAGTGTTTTTTAAACAGCCATTAAGAGAGTGAGGCAAGTGTGTGTAGAATAAATGGAAAGCTGTTATTTATTTTTGTAAAAGAAGTACATTAATGCTATATCGGTACATAGGGGAGCTGAAATTTAAAAGGGAAAAAAAGGTGAACTTTGCCTTTTTAAAGCGTTTGTTAACCCCCCCCCCCCCACCAAAAAAAAAAAAAAAAGATCCTGTTCTTTTAAAGCGTGTTATACAGCACAGTGCTTGTGCTGTGTCATTTGGCCCCCTGTAATACCTGTTTGATCCTGCCAGTTTCTAACCTGCCCCTGTACGCTGACTCCGATATATCAGGGCTGCTGAGCTCTGACACCGGAGTCAGTATGTGTGTCTGTCATCCACAACCCTGCTTTCTGTCTCCTGTGTCATCTCCTCCATCCTCTACCCCCTCCCCTCTCTGAGTGTCCCCTCGCTGCTGTCAGTCAGTCCCTGTGATGAGGGAGCAGGGGACAGGGGCCCAGCCGCACTGTCTGTATCTATAGACTCGGGCAACACGGCTCGGGATCAAGTCTGCAGTTGTGCCACCATAGGCACATAGGAAGCGGCTTCCTGTGGTGGCACCCTGAGGGGAGGAGGAGCAGCCAGGAGTTCAGACAGGGGACCCAAGAAAAGGGGGATTTGGGCCACTCTGTGCAATTCTATTGCACACAGCTGGTGAGTATAACATGCTTTTTTTTATTTAAAAAAAAAAAAAAAAAGGCTGCAATTTACTATTTCAATTTACTATTACAATTGCAAGATTTGGCTACAGTGTTTGCAATGTGCAGGGAACTCTTTTCCAATATCCTTATAGGAGAGAATTAGATTTATGCCTTCACAATGTTAAAGCGAAGCTCCACCCAAAAGGGGAAGCTCCGCTTGTTCGCACCTTACCCCTTATTATTTGCACCTTTTTTGCTCTGTTAAACCATTGAAAAAGTTTTGTCACGATGTGTGTAGGATAATTGCAAAAAATACCTGTTTATCCTGACAGAATGCACTTTAAAGCTTTACCCCGGGAATAATTCTTGAAACATACTCTTGAAGTAGGCCTCCCTGTCCTGCAAGGGTATATGCTCATTAAGGCTGGGGGTAGAGAAATATGCCTTAATAGTTTTTTTTTTTACTCACTCTGGTTCTTCCTCTGATGCTCTGGATTGTGGGCAAGCCTTAGCTGTCCTCATGTACAGTTGATCCGGAAAGTATTCACAGCGCTTCACTTCTTCCACATTTTATGTTAGTCTTATTCCAAAATGTATTAAATTATTTTCTCAAAATTCTACACACAATACCCCATAATGACAACATGAAAAGTTTGTTTGAAATCCTTTGCACATTTATTAAAAAAAAAAAAAAAAAAAAATTCACATGTACATAAGTATTCACAGCCTTTGCCATGAAACTCGAAATTGAGCTCAGGTGCATCCTGTTTTCACTGATCAATCAAGTTGGAAAGACATCTCAATGATGGATTCCACCTGTGGTAAATTCAGTTGATTGGACATGATTTGGAAAGGCACACACCTGTCTATATAAGGTCCCACACTTAACTGTGCATGTCAGCACAAACCCAGCCGTGAAGTCCAGGGAATTGTCTGTAGACCTCCGAGACAGAATTGTATGGAGGCACAGATCTGGGGAAGGGTACAAAAACCATTTCTGCAGCCTTAAAGGTCCCAATGAGCACAGTGGCCTCGATAATTCATAAATGGAAGAAGTTTGGAACCACCAGGACTCTTCCTAGAGCGGGCCGCCTGGCCAAACTGAGCGTTCAGGGGAAAAGGGCCTTAGGGAGGTGACCTGATAGTCACTCTGACACAGCTCCAGTGTTTCTCTGTGGAGAGAGGAGAACCTTCCAGAAGAACAACCATCTCTGCAGCACTCCACCAATCAGGCCTGTATGGTAGAGTGGCCAGACGGAAGCCACTCTTCAGTAAAAGGTACATGAACAGCACTGCTCAGACATCGCATGTGATATGCACAGGAATGCGGTGTGAATCACATGCACTGTCTGCAATCGCATTAGTGTGAACCCAGCCTACGTCCTGTAGGTGTCATCAGCAGCTTTTCCTTCCCTCACATACACTTTTTTTTTTTTTTTTTACAATGGGAGCATGGGCAAAACTGTATTGGCCATACTTCTCATGTGGATCACAGGAGTACACTTATGCTCTCCTGTGACCCATAACCCACCACTGACAGATTAAAATATCAGTTGACGTCTCAAAGCCTGGATCCACCTAAGTGCCTGACAGCCAAAGCCAGCTCCTACTGGCCCCTCTCCAATCTGGTTCTCCAGCGAGCAATCGGCAATCATTTGATTGCTCAGTTCTCGGTCTTCGAGCCGGCAGGTGACAGCTGCAGCATCAGATCGATTTGCTGCAGCATCGGTCTGATTTTTATTTTTTTTGGTGCCCCAAACTTTTAGGCCCCTTTCACACTTTGACTTTGGACATCAGAGCCGCATGACAAGTCTGTACTCCATGATTCCCAATGCTAACCATTCATAGCTGTGCGACATCAAAGTAGTCCCTGTACTACTTTGACCCAATTTTCATGCGAGTTGGTCCGTAGACCTCAAGTTTTCACAGGCATTCTCTGAAATCGCATTAGAAACACATGTGAAAGTAGCCTTTATGGGCCACATTGTTGCTCGTTAACTCTGCAGTGCTTTTCTTGTTTTGTTCATGTAAACCTTGGCAGATCAACAAGAATTTTTTATACTTTCACATCTTAAAGTAGAACTTTACACATAACAACTTAATAAAAAAAATGATGTTCTTTAGCAAGAAACATACATTCCACATTAATAATTATGCTACCAAAATGGCGTGTGCTGTAAATTGCCTCCAGCATTGTTCCCCTTTTTTTCATGCTGGAGGCCACCATTTTGCTGAAGCCCAGAGCCCCTGCTGTAAATCATAAAGCAGAACTAAACCCACCAATTAATGATGTGCAGCACCATGGCAGCTGTAGATGAAAAAAAAACAAAAGCGGCTTACTTGGCTGTAAGACCCCTTTCACACTGGGGCGTTTTTCAGGCGCTTTAGCGGTAAAAAAAAGCGCCTGTAAATCGCCCGAAAGAAGCCTCAACTTAAATCCCAATGTGAAAGCCCGAGTGCTTTCACACTGAGACCCCTTTCGCACATGGGCTTTTTCAGGTGCTTTAGCGTTAAAAAAAGCGCCTGTAAAGGACCTGAAAGAAGCCTCAACTGCAATACCAATGTGAAAGCCCGAGTGCTTTCACACTGAGACCCCTTTCGCACACGAGCGTTTTTCAGGTGCTTTAGCGTTAAAAAAAGCGCCTGAAAGAAGCCTTATCTGCAATCCCAATGTGAAAGCCCGAGTGCTTTCACACGGGGGCGCTGCGCTGGCAGGGCGTCAAAAAAAAGTGCTGCAAGCAGCTTCTTTGCAGCGCTTTCGTGTTTTTGCCACCGGTCTGGGTGCGCCGATGGCCCGAGCCCTTTCACACTGCCAGCGCCTGAAAAACGCCCCATTGTGAAAGGGGTCTTAAGCGGTGCTTTACCAGCGTTTTTCGGGCGCTGGCAGTGTGAAAGGGCTCAGGCTTTCACATTTGGGATTGCAGATGAGGCTGCTTTTTACAGGTGCTTTTTTTTAACACTAAAACGCCTGAAAAACGCCCCAGTGTGAAAGGGGTCTAAAGGTTAGGAGGATTTAATTAAAGGCTGACAACAGATCGGCCTCTACAAACTCAGCAGTGCCTAAAAATGGAGAGCTACTGAGCATGTGTAGAGCAGGGTATTACTGGATTTTAACTACTTCCAGACCGCCCGCCATCATTCTACGTTGGTGCTTTGACGTTGAATACCGTGGTTATGGCAATGATCCCATTTTTTTTTTTTTTTTTTTTTTAAAGGGACAGTCTAAAAATAAAAAGTAAAATAAATAGGAAAAAAAAAATTTAAAGCGCCAAGTCCCTCCGTGCTCGTTTGCAGAAGCAAACGCATATGCAAGTCGTGCCCGCATATGTAAATGGTGTTCCACGAGCGGGCGTAATTTTGAAACATGACGTGTTGGGTATCAATTTACTCGGCGTAACGTTACCTTTCACAATATAAACAAAACATTGGGCTAACATTTACTGTTTTCTTATTTTTTAATTCAAAGTGTATTTTTTGAAAAAAAAAATTGCGCTTGTAAGACGCAAATACGGTGTGACAAAGTACTGCAATGACCGCCATTTTCATATTCTCTAGGGCGTCTGAAAAAAATAAATATATATATTTGGGGGTTCTAAGTAATTTTCTTGCAAAAAAACCCCCTGATTTTAACTTGTAAACAACACGTTTGAAAAATAGGCCTGGTCCTTAAGTGGTTAAACTCTGTGTGTGTGTGTGTGTGTGTGTGTGTGTGTGTGTGTGTATATATATATATATATATATATATATATATATATATATATATATATATATATATATATATATATATATATATATATATATATGTATATATGTGTGTATATATATATATATATATATATATATATATATATATATATATATATATAAAAAATTACACTTATTTTTAATGTTTTACTTGGAAAGACTTTAATTTTCTGACTAAAGTTCCACTTTAGCAGGGTAAAACATGGAGATTTTTCTTTTTGTAGCTTGACATACACTTAACTATTTATTTATTTTTTTATTTTATTTTAATAGAGTGAAGAAGAAATAAGGGCAATAAAAGAAAGAAAACGTAAGTTGTCTTAAACTAAAGATCTTGAGTGATGACATTATAGTGACATTTGCTTCTAGAGGCAGCATATAGGAAGACTTATTTTCCAAGGAAGATGGTAAAATGCAATTACACTGCCAATCAGCCTGTCCAGTTCTTCCTTCAATGACCCATTAGTGAAAACTGGTTACTTTTGTGTTTTAGTATATTACACCCCACTTTAATTGCTGGATTAAACAAACCAGGTAACAGTTAAATACTTTGTGCATTTAGAATGCAAAGTTTACATCAGTCTAACGAATATGGATCTAGCTAGACATCCATCTAAATGTAATATAGCACAAACTATTTCAAAAAGGTTACAACTATTATAATGTCTTTAACAGGATTGTGGCCAGTTCACACTAGAAATCGCACAGGAAGGCAGTGTGTGTTCCTGTGTGATTCACATGCATTTCTATTCGGTGCAATTTCAGCTTATTCATTTTGAATGAACTGAAATCGCACCACACCAAAAGTAGAGCATGCACTTTTTTTTTTTTTGGAAACACACTGCAACTGGATTGCGTAGTACCATGAGATTTCGTGTGGGAAAATGCATTGCGTTTGGGGTGTTGTTAACATTGCACTTTATACCTGCTGCAGATTTCAAGGGCTGTGCGCTTTGAATGCGGTGCAGGAAACGCGCGCAGATCGCGTTCTAGTGTACGGGCCTTACCCCCCCCCCCCCTTTTTTTTTTTTTTTTTTTTTTTTTTTTTTTTTAAAGTGTTTGCCAACTATCCTTTGTCTGGTGAAGGAGGAGGTTGCTAGCTGGGGGGGGGGGGGGGGGATTTTCGTAAGCGAAATGTTAAGTGTAAAGTAAATTTTTTTTTTTTTTTTTTTTTTTTTTTTTTTTTTTTTTGTTCTTCCTCTTAAAGCAGATTTCCATGCAAGTGGTTAAATGTACATTTGTGTAGAAAAAAAGTTATCTACCAAACAATCTGTAATTCGGCTGAACAGCACTTGTAATGTAGGCACCCCTGTCAAATGACATAGCCAGGCACAAGGTCTGTATGAAGTCTGCACTACATCCAGTTCAAGACTTGCCCCAGTCTGTGGTTGGACACAAAGGGAACTGCAGCATAGTAATGTTTTGCCTAGAACAGCCTTGATCCTCCTTTTCTGGGGTCCCCTGCCAGCGCTCCAGGCTCTGCTTTTTTGGCGAGTGCCTCTATGGAACGCGGCTTTCCATGGGGCACCTGTGCGGGCTTGCTCCTGAGCTGCTCTGTCTGCGTCTATTGACACAGACCAGGCCACTCCGCCCCCACCTGTGCTCCCTTGTCACAGCATTTAATTGACCGCAGCAGGGGCCAGTGGCTCCATCTGCTATCAATCTGCCCAATGAGGAAGGAGACAGTGCCGAGAGCCACTGCTCTTGTGCATGTCGTTGGATCGGGCTCAGGTAAGAAAGCATTAATGTAAAAAACCTTGAGGCATTAGAACCACCTTAACTAGATGGTGCTTTTTTGATATCTTCCTGAAGTTCAGTTTTACAGAAACTCCGTCATTAACCACTTGAGCCCCGGACCATTATGCTGCCTAAGGACCAGAGGTCTTTTTCCAATTTGGCACTGCGTCGCTTTAACTGCTAATTGCGCGGTCATGCAATGCTGTACCCAAACGAAATTTGCGTCCTTTTCTTCCCACAAATAGAGCTTTCTTTTGATGGTATTTGATCACCTCTGCGGTTTTTATTTTTTGCGCTATAAACGGAAAAAGACCGAAAATTTTGAAAAAAAATGATATTTTCTACTTTTTGTTATAAAAAAAATCCAATAAACTAAATTTTAGTCATACATTTAGGCCAAAATGTATTCGGCCACATGTCTTTGGTAAAAAAAATGTCAATAAGCGTATATTTATTGGTTTGCGCAAAAGTTATAGCGTCTACAAACTAGGGTACATTTTCTGGAATTTACACAGCTTTTAGTTTATGACTGCCTATGTCATTTCTTGAGGTGCTAAAATGGCAGGGCAGTACAAAACCCCCCCAAATGACCCCATTTTGGAAAGTAGACACCCCAAGGAAATTGCTGAGAGGCATGTTGAACCCATTGAATATTTATTTTTTTTGTCCCAAGTGATTGAAAAATGACAAAAAAAAAAAAAAATATTTACAAAAAGTCGTCACTAAATGATATATTGCTCACACAGGCCATGGGCCTATGTGGAATTGCACCCCAAAATACATTTAGCTGCTTCTCCTGAGTATGGGGATACCACATGTGTGGGACTTTTTGGGAGCCTAGCCGCGTACGGGGCCCCGAAAACCAATCACCGCCTTCAGGATTTCTAAGGGTGTAAATTTTTGCTTTCACTCTTCACTGCCTATCACAGTTTCGGAGGCCATGGAATGCCCAGGTGGCACAAAACCCCCCAAAATGACCCCATTTTGGAAAGTAGACACCCCAAGCTATTTGCTGAGAGGCATATTGAGTCCATGGAATATTTTATATTTTGACACAAGTTGCGGGAAAGTGACACTTTTTTTTTTTTTTTTTTTTTTCATAAAGTTTCATAAAGTTGTCACTAAATGATATATTGCTCACACAGGCCATGGGCATATGTGGAATTGCACCCCAAAATACATTTAGCTGCTTCTCCTGAGTACGGGGATACCACATGTGTGGGGCTTTTTGGGAGCCTAGCCGCGTACTGGACCCCGAAAACCAATCACTGCCTTCAGGATTTCTAAGGGTGAAAATTTTTGATTTCACTCTTTACTGCCTATCACAGTTTCGGAGGCCATGGAATGCCCAGGTGGCACAAAACCCCCCCATTTTGGAAAGTAGACACCCCAAGCTATTTGCTGAAAGGCATGGTGAGTATTTTGCAGCTCTCATTTGTTTTTGAAAATGAAGAAAGACAAGAAAAAACATTTTTTTTTCTTTTTTCAATTTTCAAAACTTTGTGACAAAAAGTGAGGTCTGCAAAATACTCACTATACCTCTCAGCAAATAGCTTGGGGTGTCTACTTTCCAAAATGGGGTCATTTGGGGGGGTTTTGTGCCACCTGGGCATTCCATGGCCTCCGAAACTGTGATAGGCAGTGAAGAGTGAAATCAAAAATTCACGCCCTTAGAAAGCCTGAAGGCGGTGCTTGGTTTTCGGGGTCCCGTACGCGGCTAGGCTCCCAAAAAGTCTCACACATGTGGTATCCCCGTACTCAGGAGAAGCAGCAGAATGTATTTTGGGGTGTAATTTCACATATTTCCATGGCATGTTTGAGCAATATATCATTTAGTGACAACTTTGTGCAAAAAAAAAAAAAAAAAAAAAAAATTTGTCTCTTTCCCGCAACTTGTGTCGCAATATAAAATATTCCATGGACTCGACATGCCTCTCAGCAAATAGCTTGGGGTGTCTACTTTCCAAAATGGGGTCATTTGGGGGGGTTTTGAACTGTCCTGGCATTTTATGCACAACATTTAGAAGCTTATGTCACACATCACTCACTCTTCTAACCACTTGAAGACAAAGCCCTTTCTGACACTTATTGTTTACATGAAAAAGTTATTTTTTTTTGCAAAAAAATTACTTTGAACCCCCAAACATTATATATTTTTTTAAAGCAAATGCCCTACAGATTAAAATGGTGGGTGTTTCATTTTTTTTTTTCACACAGTAATTGCGCAGCGATTTTTCAAACGCATTTTTTGGGGAAAAAACACACTTTTTTTAATTTTAATGCACTAAAACACGCTATATTGCCCAAATGTTTGATGAAATAAAAAAGATGATCTTAGGCCGAGTACATGGATACCAAACATGACATGCTTTAAAATTGCGCACAAACGTGCAGTGGCAACAAAATAAATACATGTTTAAAAGCCTTCAAAAGCCTTTACAGGTTACCACTTTAGATTTACAGAGGAGGTCTACTGGAAAAATTACTGCACTCGATCTGGCCTTCGCGGTGATACCTCACATGCATGGTGCAATTGCTGTTTACGTTTGACGACAGACCGCCGCTTGCGTTCGCCTTAGCGCGAGAGCAGGGGGCGACAGGGGTGTTTTTTTTTTTTTTTTTTTTTTTTTTTTTTTTCTTATTTTTTTGCTTTTTTAATCTTACTTTTAAACTGTTCCTTTCATATTTTTTTTTTTAATCATTTTTATTGTTATCTCGGGGAATGTAAATATCCCCTATGATAGCAATAGGTAGTGACAGGTACTCTTTTTTTGAAAAAATTGTGGTCTATTAGACCCTAGATCTCTCCTCTGCCCTCAAAGCATCTGACCACACCAAGATCGGTGTGATAAAATGCTTCCCCAATTTCCCAATGGCGCTATTTACATCCGGCGAAATCTAAGTCATGAAATACTCGTAGCTTCCGGTTTCTTAGGCCATAGAGATGTTTGGAGCCACTCTGGTCTCTGATCAGCTCTATGGTCAGCTGGCTGAATCACCGGCTGCGTTCTCAGGTTCCCTGTTGAGACAGGAGAGCCAGAGAAAAACACGGAAGACGGTGGGGGGGGGGGGCATTCCCTCCCACGGCTTGTAAAAGCAGTCTAGAGGCTAATTAGCCGCTAGGATTGCTTTTACATGAAAGCCGACCGCTGGCTGAAAAGAATGATACCAAGATGATACCTAAACCTGCAGGCATCATTCTGGTATAACCACTCAAAGTCGTGAATGGCGTACCTGAAGACAAAAAAATGGTTAACAATGGTTAACAATAAAGCACAGTAAAGTGTAAATAATTACACACCTGAAAAACAAACATGATAAAACATAATAACAATAACAATAACAATAAAACATTGCAGAATAGAATACAGTAAAAAAGAGCAGAACAATAGAGAGAGAGAATAGAGAGAGAGAGAACAATAAAACAACAACTATTTTTTTTTTATTTCTTATTTTTTTTTTTTTTTTTACACTTTTTTTGTAACTAACTTTTATAACGGTAACCGGTTCCAGGTTCGGGTCTCTCAAAATGCGATGGCATCTTGGGAGACCCTGTGAAAGTGTGCCTAGTCTGTGCAATGCTGTACCCTACGCTAATACTCAACTAGTGAATGGTAGCGTTCAAAACATTCACCAATGCAAAGACCAGGATTGTCAGGACAGGAGGGACAATAATAGCGGGTGTCACGCCTATATCCGCGCTTGCTGCAGACACGACATCTTTTTGGGGGGGTTCGCTGGGTAGGGGTACTTGGGAGGACATAAAGAAAATGCCTCTCATGCAGCCGACTGCATTTGGTTGGGGATGTGAATGGGGGAAGTACGGGCGCTGCAGAAGCGGTGGGTTCCCAATTAGGATTGGTGAATGCAGTAGGAAGGGCACTATGGGCACGACGGGCCTGTGTTTGTCTTCTTGGTGGCAGTGGGACACTACTTGTGCTTGCCACCTCACCAGCTTGAACTGCACTTATGGGACTCGCCACGTCACCACGTGTTACTGCAGTGCTGGTTTGACTACGACCGGGGTGTACTAGGCCGCTGGCGCTTGCCAGTTCACCAAAACGCTACCAAAAAACTGTTAGCGATCGCAGGGATCAGGCCTGACTCTGCGAACGCTGCAATTATGCGTTTAGTGTTTTGTAAGCGACAGTGATCGATCGATACTGCACTTGGGTGGGCTGGGCCGGGCCGGGCGGAGGGGCAAAACGCAGGTGCTAGCAGGTATCTGGGCTGATTCCGCTAACACTGCGTTTTTGGGAACCCTAAACTGCTGGGGACGCTAGTATAGATCTGATCGGATCAGATATTGATCCGTTCAGATACTATACCACTAAGGGAGGCGTATGCTGCGTGCGTGGGTGTTAGCGGTACTGGCGCTAACCTGACGCTGCCTGGGGCTGGCGCTTGCCAGTTCACCAAAATGCTACCAAAAAAACTGTTAGCGATCGCAGGGATCAGGCCTGACTCTGCGAACGCTGCAGTTATGCGTTTAGTGCCTTGTAAGTGACAGTGATCGATCGATACTGCACTTGGGTGGGCTGGGCGGAGGCACAAAACGCAGGTGCTAGCAGGTATCTGGGCTGATCCCACTAACACTGCGTTTTTGGGAACCCTAAACTGCTGGGGACGCTAGTATAGATCTGATCGGATCAGATATTGATCCGATCAGATACTATACCACTAAGGGAGGCGCATGCTGCATGCGTGGGTGTTAGCGGTACTGGCGCTAATCTGACGCTGCCTGGGGCGACGCATATCATCGCCGGGCGATCGGGGGGCTAAACCTTTATTCGGTAATAAACGGCGGGTGCCCTGACACTATAAAAAATAAACGAACTAACCAGCGTCAACCGTAACGGTTATACGGTGATCAGTGGTGAAAGGGTTAACTAGGGGGCAATCAAGGGGTTAAAACATTTATTAGGTAGTATATGGGGGTCCCTGACGCTATAAAACGCTGACGGCGAACCTAAATATTTACCTCACTATCTAGCGTCACCAGCGACACTAATACAGCGATCAGAAAAATGATCGCTTAGCGACACTGGTGACAGGGGGTGATCAAGGGGTTAAAACTTTATTAGGGGGGGTTAGGGGGGTACCCTAGACCTAAAGGGGGGTAATACTCACTGTCCCAACACAGTAACTGTCACAAACTGACACCATGCAGTAATCAGAAAAAAAAAAAAAAAAACTGCTGGTGTCAGTTTGTGACAGGGGGGGGGGGGGGGGGGGGGGGATCGGGGTGTTTTGTGTGCCTGGCATGTTCTACTGTGTGTGTGTGTGTAGTGTTGTGCACTCACTCACATGTCGTCTCTCCTCGGGCCGGAACGGAAAATACCGACCCGAGGGGAGATGACATCACTTCCTTTGCTGCTGTTTAGCATACAGCAGCAAAGGAGTGTTCTCATTGGCCGGCGGCGATCGCGAGGGGGGGGGCCACGAACGGATGGTCTCCCCCCTCATCACCGATCGCCGCTGGACAAAAGACGACCGCCTCGGGCACCGGGGGGGGGTCCGATCGGACCCCCCACCCGCGGAAGGCAAATCACGTACCCTGTACGTGATTTTGCCTGTCCGTGCCACTTTGCCGACGTACATTGGCGTGAGGCGGTCGTCAAGTGGTTAAGAAACCGTTTTTTCATTTCTGTTTTTGTAAATAAAATGTCACTAAGTGGCCCTTACTAATGCTGCCTTTGCATAGCAATTCGTTAATACCTTTCGTCAATAAGGGCAATGCTGTTTTCTTCAACCTTTAACACTTCTGTGCAGCTGTACTGTTTCCTCCTCTTGACCTTATAGGGCAGTGATGGTGAACCTTGGCACCCCTGATGTTTTGGTACTACATTTCCCATGATGCTCATGCACTCTGCAGTGTAGTTGAGCATCATGGGAAATATAGTTCCAAAACATCTGTACAAACACTGTAGCTGCTGACTTTTAATATAATAATAATAATAATAATAATAATAATAATTTAATATAATACAATCAGTCTGACACCCCGCAACTCCAATCTAGGTAAAGAGTCTCTGATGGAGACTCTTTACCACGTGATCAGCCGTGTCCAATCACGGCTGATCACAATGTAAATAGGAAGAGCCGGTGATCGGCTTTTCCTCACTCGTGTCTGACAGACGCGAGTAGAGGAGAGCCGATCGGCTGTGCTGATTGTTTATCAGCACAGCCCCCCCCCTCGGATCCCACCCAGGACCACCAGGATGGCCACCACACTGGACCACCAGGTATGCCCCTTAGACCCCCAGGCAGTTGCCAATCAGTGCCCACTCCAATGCCTACCACTGCCAGTGCCACCAGGGATGCCAATCAGTGCCGCCTATCAATGCCCATCAGTGCCGCCTACCAGTGCCCATCATCAGTGCCTGCTCATTGGTGCCGCCGTATCAGTGCCCGTCAGTGAAAGAGAAAACTTACTTATTTACAAGTTTTTTTTAACAGAAACAAAAGCAAAACTTTTATTTTTTTCAACATTTTCGGTTTAGCAAAAAATAAAAACCGCACAGGTGATTAAATACCACCAAAAGAAAGCTCTATTTGTGGGAACAAAATGATAAAAATTTAGTTTGGGTACAGTGTAGCATGACCACGCAATTGTCATTCAAACTGCGACAGCGCTGAAAGCTGAAAATTGGTCTGGGCAGGAAGGTGTAAAGGTGCCCTGTATTGAAGTGGTTAATTGAACAAGCTGAAATGAACAGCTGATTGGTTACCATGCACGGCTGCACCAGATTTTGCAACTCACTGCTGTAACTGATAATGTGCCCTTTTCTTCTACATGCATTGAAAGCGTCAGAGGCAGAAAGTCACCTAGATGTTTGGGTCAATACAGAGCCTATTACAGAAAGCCTCTGACACTCTTCTAGCATAGGGCCTGCTTGTAGGGCAGATAATGTGGACCAGAGTTGTATGACCCCCCCACGCTCCTTTATGTTAAAAAGTATCTCCGTATTAGATGTGATTCTTGTTAGAGTTAGGGATGTAGATACTATACCTGTTTTTCTGAATAGTTTTAAAAAGATTGGGGTCATCAGGCAAAAGCATCTTGATAAGGCCGTATCAAGTTTAGGAGGGAAGTTTAAGGAAAAAAAAAATTACATTTAAATGCCCACCAATGCAGCCTTATCGTGTCCATCTGCAGCCTTGTCAGTGTCATTGCAGCCTTTTCAGTGTCAGTGCAGCCTTGCCCCAGTGTCCAGTGCAGCTTTGCCCCAGTGCAGCCTTGTCAGTGCAGCTTTGCCCCAGTGCAGCCTTGTCAGTGCAGCTTTGCCCCAGTGCAGCCTTGTCAGTGCAGCTTTGCCCCAGTGCAGCCTTGTCAGTGCAGCTTTGCCCCAGTGCAGCCTTGTCAGTGCAGCTTTGCCCCAGTGCAGCCTTGTCAGTGCAGCTTTGCCCCAGTGCAGCCTTGTCAGTGCAGCTTTGCCCCAGTGCAGCCTTGTCAGTGCAGCTTTGCCCCAGTGCAGCCTTGTCAGTGCAGCTTTGCCCCAGTGCAGCCTTGTCAGTGCAGCTTTGCCCCAGTGCAGCCTTGTCAGTGCAGCTTTGCCCCAGTGCAGCCTTGTCAGTGCAGCTTTGCCCCAGTGCAGCCTTGTCAGTGCAGCTTTGCCCCAGTGCAGCCTTGTCAGTGCAGCTTTGCCCCAGTGCAGCCTTGTCAGTGCAGCTTTGCCCCAGTGCAGCCTTGTCAGTGCAGCTTTGCCCCAGTGCAGCCTTGTCAGTGCAGCTTTGCCCCAGTGCAGCCTTGTCAGTGCAGCTTTGCCCCAGTGCAGCCTTGTCAGTGCAGCTTTGCCCCAGTGCAGCCTTGTCAGTGCAGCTTTGCCCCAGTGCAGCCTTGTCAGTGCAGCTTTGCCCCAGTGCAGCCTTGTCAGTGCAGCTTTGCCCCAGTGCAGCCTTGTCAGTGCAGCTTTGCCCCAGTGCAGCCTTGTCAGTGCAGCTTTGCCCCAGTGCAGCCTTGTCAGTGCAGCTTTGCCCCAGTGCAGCCTTGTCAGTGCAGCTTTGCCCCAGTGCAGCCTTGCCAGTGCAGCTTTGCCCCAGTGCAGCCTTGCCAGTGCAGCTTTGCCCCAGTGCAGCCTTGCCCCCAGTGTCCATTACATGCTTGCCTTGGACAGATCGCCGCCGACATACACAAAGCGTGTAGTTTTAAATATGGCGCCGCGGAGTTCGGAGGGACTCGGTGACTGGGCGGAGCCGAGATACACATAGCTGAGTGTACTCGGCTCTTCTCGTTGCCGCTCACAGTCACGCCCAGTCCCGCCCTATGATGGACATAACAGGTCCAATGGCGAGACTGGGCGTGACTGCGAGCGGCGCATGGATCTTCAGAGAAGAACTACAAGACAGACAGATATATTGGAACCTGTCCTGGGCAAAATTTCAGTCCAATCTTGTCAAAGCACATTAAAGGCACAGACAATTGGCAAGCCGATTTCCTTAGCTGATAGCGCCTGTACCCAGGGAATTACTTTCTGCACTCTCTGAAGTGTTCAGCATGTGTGCCGCATGTCGGGTATGCCGGGTGTGGACCTCCAGGCTCAACAACAAACTGGAAACATTTATTTCCAGGTACATGCTTGAGTAAAAGCAATAGTTGCTCTGATGGCTGCTTGGAATTGGAGCACCCTAATCTGTCTTTTCTCCCCTGAAACTTAGGTTGTTGTGGGTAGGGCAGCTGGGTCTGGTCTGGGCCAGCATTTTGCTGTGAACAATATCAAGAGTCAGGTTTCTGCCCTTTCCATTCTGTCTGAGACCATTTGCCCCTCACTCTTTAAGACCTTGGTACAGGTGGTCTCTCCCCCATCTGTCCCCCTGTGACTCAGAGGGATCGGACTCTGTTACTTTCTGTTCTTCAAAAACTACCATTTAAACCCATTACAGATATTTCTCTATTCTAACCCACAAAGTTTTGTGTCTTGTACCCATCACCTCGGTGAGGGAACCCTTATGGTTTTGCATAAGGACAAGATGGTGTTCAGGCCAATAACTTTCTTCTTGCCTAAAGCAGTTTCTGCTTTTTATCTAAACAAGGACGTTGTCTTCTGTCCCTCTGCCCAGCTCTGGTTCATCAAAAGAAAATTTCCTCCATTGTCTGAATGTCTTTTGTGCTGTGAGAGTCTATCTCTACCTCCTAGCTTTTTTTTCAGAAAGACTGGTTCCCTTTTTGTCACCCCTGAAAGGGTGCATTGGCTTCTCGTTCCATCATCTCTAGTTGACTCAAGCAAACCTTCCCTAAATCCTATGGTCTCAGGGATTGGGTTCTACCCTTTCTTGTCAAGGCACTCTTTACTAGATCTGTGAAAGCTTCTTGGGCTTTTCAACATCAAACAACTGTTTCCCATATTTGAAAGGTTGTCATCTGGTTATCTGCTCACACATTGTCCAGGTTCTACCAGCTGGCTGTTTCGGCCTCAACTGTTTCCAGCTTTAGGTGTAAGAACCATCAGTTGGCTCTTTCACCTCCAGGCAGTCCTCCAGTTTTTTTGTTTTTTTTTCTTTGGCCTGTTGGCAATTATTTGCTGTTTTTGCCCATTTCTTAGTTGGACTGTTTTTGGATTTTCTGAAGGTTAGATTTCTGTGTCCCTCCAATGGATGGGAAAGAAACCCAAATTTTTGTACTTGCTGTAAACTCCTTTTCTTGGCATCCATGTATGGATACAGATCTCATAGCTCTGTGTTTCTGGGCTGTTTAGACTACTTTGATACAAACCTGAGGCGTGCTGGTAGTAGGAGGGGTTATCCTGAGCTAGCTACAGTTTTCCTATTTGCCAGTGTCTAGAACTCCTGCTATTGGCGGTAAAAATTGAAGTTTAAAGACTTTTTGTGTCCGTCAATGGACTCTAAGAAAAGGATTTGACAGCGAGTATAAAAAAATCAAATTTTTTCTGACTACATTTAGAAACATGTTTTATTTATTTTTTTTAAAAAATGTTTTTTTTTCCTTCATTAATAACGAAAAAACTTGCATTGGGTTGATCATGTTCACATATTCACACAGATGTCTAGAAATCTTTAAAGTGGAGGTCCGCCCACCCCACGAAAAATTAAGTCAGCAGCTGCTATTTCTGCAGCTGCTGACTTTTAATATGTGGACACTTACCTGTCCAGGGAGCTCGTGATATCGGCACCCCAGCAGATCTTCAAACCGGCTGTCGGGTGCAGCCGTCGCCATTGCCAGTAAGGGAACCCGGCAGTGAAGCTTTTCGGCTTCACAGCTGGATCTGTCCCGGCGGCAGAGGAGGAAGGAGGAGGAGGGGACTGAACTTCCGAGAGATGGCGCTGTGGCCCCGTCTCCCGGAAGTGGGTAAGGGGACCTGTCCAAAAACAGGCCCCCCCCCCCCTGAAAGGTGCCAAATGTGGCACCGGAGGGGGGAGCAGATAAACAAGCAGAAGTTTCACTTTTGGGTGGAACTCTGCTTTAAAAAGGCTGTACTTACTCATGAAGTACCATATTTCACATGTTACTTTGGTGAGGAGGTAATGGAAAGTCCAAATTCAAACCATGCTGTTACTTGTAGTTCTACTGCAACTGATCAGCCAAAAGTTAGACAGCCAAGTTTGATGATTTATAATCCTCGTTGTAGTCCCCATCCCCCCCCCCCCCTTCTTTTATTTTTATTTTTTTTAAATTAAAGTTTGATTTACATCTACATACAAATAACATGGCATACCCTCCTCCTCCCTTCCCGCACATGCATTGGTGTTATTGTAGTCCATTTTGAATATTGAATATATTTGTTTACTCATTGTTTATGTGCTGTTTTGATTTTTAGGCTTGGTTCACTTATGAGCAAACCAGACTGTCTTCGAATGGAGCCGGTTCACATGTATGCTGGCGGGTTGCGGTGCGTATTTTAAAGGGGTCCTATGCGTTTTTCAGTTCAGCTTCCATTTCAGTGTCAAATTCGCACCTGAATTGCACCTAAACTGCTGAATGGAAACCGCACTGGTTGCTGCGCCAAAAACTGGACCTGCATATATGTGAACCCAACCTTAAAGCTGCAGATGGAATGATTTAAAATAATGTTTCCTCATCTATTATTAACTGTGCTCTTGTTTTTGTGGAACATCTGTGGACGTATTCAGAAACCTTTAAAACCTCACAAGGAGAAAAGCGCTAAGTCCAAGCTTTGTTTTACTGCACTTTGCACCATGTGCTTTGCTCCATTTACTGTTCATGGATTAGGACAGTACCTTGAGCTAAAACCACGTGTGTATTAATTTTATGGTTTCTAAACATGAGAATGTGTTTGTATCGAACAATAGAAATGTATTTGATTTGCAGTGCTAAAGTCAGAGCGTTTTTTACTTCTTAATGCATTCCCTGCATTAAGGTATAAAAAAAGCACCTAGTTTCAACCATGCCTTCATCAGTGTCATATCCTACTACAATTGATACTTGGGGTCGCACCACACAATACACGTATACAGGACACTAGCAGCTTAATAAAAACTAAAAAAAGGCTTTTAAAAAAATAAATAAAATGTTAATCTTATGTTTTAATATTTATACCAGACAAATCTAGCATTCTAAAAAAAAAAGTGCAGTTAGGTAGGCACTCTGAAATATCAGTATCTTGTATCAAGCATATTGTGTAATATGTCTCTCTGGTTCTCCTGGTTGCTTTTATGTGTTCCGGTGTGATTTACAGCTCAATCAGACAAATAGGCTGCAGAATTGCACTGCAGGGGAAAACACACTAATCGGACACGTAGACCGAGGTTCTGTGTGCTTCTGGTGTGAACCAACCCTAAAGAAACTTGCCACCTTATCAGTTCTGGGCAAAATGACTGGCTGCTAGACCTGAGAATTGCATCATAGGCGAAGCACCAGGTATTTTTTTTTTTTTTTTTTTGGAGGAAGCCATGGAATAAAGAACAGTTGGGGAGCCCTGTGAAGGTAAAGGTTGTTGGGGCTTGGATTTAAGCAGACCACATCACTAAGTGGCCCCGGTGATGGGATCTTTAACCAAAATGTTCTTTTGGCGTAGATTTAAGGTTAATGAAGCTCACTAGCATTGCATTGTCAGCAATTCGCCAGTCTGCTTTTTTTTAGAGATGCCTTGCCGATCTGTTTTTAAAATTGTGTAAGCAAATGTTCAAAGAAACGGATAAAGAGGTGCGTTTTTTGACGCGCTCGCACCGTATTTCCTGTTTGTACAGGAGCGGAAATGGGGTTTGGATTGAATCACAATTTCGACATGGCTTCAAAGTCTTTCCTTGATATTGAGCTTCTGATAGCGCTCGTACGCCTCCATCCCGTACTGTATGATCCGCAGAACACGGCACACATTGACCCGCGTGAGAGAAAGAAGTTGTGGTGTCAGATCTCATCTGAGATTTTTGTGGACTGGAACGACCTGAACCCTTTACAGAGATCAATGAAAGGTGGGTGTTGTATATAGTATTTGTGTGTGTGTATGTATCATTTATTTATTTTTCTGATGTGTTTTTCTTGAGGTGTTCAGGAAATGAGGTACTTTTTCAACTTATGGGTGCTATTCAGTGATGACCCTTCATCTATAGCTAAACTCCCCCCCCCCCTTTTTTTTTTTATTTTAATATTTATTTTAAATTATGTATTTGTTTGGGTATATATTTGATTTGGGGATAAAGAAAGGAATGGTGAGAACTTGGGTACAGGTGTCCCCATTGGAAGTTTTCCTTTTCTGAGTACAGACTGTAATAAAAACCTGACCGAAAATCTAACCAGTCCCTACTCTATCCAAAACTTGGTTGGAGTGGGAAACCACCTTGAAATGTATCTCTAGGCAGAACTTTTCTTTAGTTTGGGATAGTGTGTACGGTTCGATCCCCTGTCAGGTTTTTAGTGCTTTTTGAGTTCCTATTGAGGAGATTCACCCCTGTATTTGTCCCTAGTAACCATTATAAGAAAGTGAGGGGGAAGCCAGCATGTTGGAATTCCCCAGAGCAGAACGACAGGAAAGGGGAAATTTTTCCAATGGGGACAACGGTCCCCTCGCTTTGGGAGCTTTCCTCTGACTTCCTGTAGTGTCTCTCTGATGGGAAGTGAGGTAAAATTTCCCCAAGTGGTACAGACACAGCAAAAACAAATTGCATAAACCTTAACTTCCACACAAAAGCGGAATACTTTATCCCCATCATTCATAGATTTACTGCCATGTGAACATAATAGAGATAGCTGTAGATAAGTAGGTTGTACAAGTCTTGTTTCATGCTTGCTTAATGTAGACTTTACACTTATTTGCAGTTATTCTGGGTAGCATTAAAGACTAATTTAACCCCGAAACAAAAATGTGTTTTTTTTCCTTCTTTCATTGGAGGAAATCAGGATGGTTATACTGCTGTCTACAGGAGGAATTGGTAAAACCCAGGTTAAAGTGGTTGTAAACCCAATAAAACCTGCAAGACAAAAGCATAATGAGCTAGTATGCATAGCATCCTAGCTGATTATGTATTGCTTACCTTAGATCGAAGCCCCCGCATCGGTCCTCATTCAGCGCTCCGGTGACATTTCTCCCCGGAGTTACTTCCGGGTATCGCGGCTCCAGCGCTGTGATTGGCCGGAGCTGTGATGACATCACTCCCGGTAACGGCACAGTCTAACTGAAGCAACGGCACGTACGTGCCATTACTTTAGTTTGCTTCAGTGCGCATATACCGATGACATTGGCAAATACAGGAGATATCTCCTATACCATTCAGGTTTAGGAGATATCCAGGGTAGCTACAGGTAAGCCTTATTATAGTCTTACCTGTAGCAAAAAGTTTGCTGTAAGGGTTTACAACCACTTTAATGCCTCCTCTAACCAGCATGTCTCCGTTTTTTTTTTTTTTTTTTTTTTCTCTAGTGTCTTAGGAGGAGGGCTGTATTTTGTTTAGCTCTGCTTAGAAAAGTCTAACCAGTTTTTTGCTAGCCTTTATTTCTTTGATTTTTATTACGGCCTTATTTATTGTGGGACACTCATGCCACCTCTTGTGAAGAGGGTAGGCATCATGGATCCTAGTGGGCAACATCTCCCTCAAAAGGATAAGTTCACCTTTGGAAACATGTTCCTCCTGTTTTTAGGGTGGAACGTCTAACACATTCCCACTGCTGTAGCCTCTCCCCGCTGCCCCCCTCCCTGTGACAGAAGTACAGGGAGAAGTTCCCCGTATTAGCTGTCACTTTTTGAAAATCGTGTAGGGCTGTGTCATTCGTTCGCAGAACTCTGTGCATGAATGAACTACAAGTCCTGACATCCTTTGCGGCTGTCAGCTTGTAGATTTCAGTGAACTACCACAGCACTGTTGAGTGTAGTTCATGTGATGTACAGGGCAGACAGCTCACACTGACAGTCTGCAGGACTTATCAGTCTTCAAAAAAATATATATATATATATATATAGTGAACTCATCCTTTAATGCCTATGAGATCCAGCTGCATCTGACCTTGTCAGGTTTTCTCATTGGAGATGGACAGCAATAGGTGAGGGGAACTGCCATGGCTCCTCATCACTAAGTCCCACAGTATGGCTCCTCCTCATTAAACAGAGAGGTGGTACTCTGTCCTTCATTGCAGGAGTGTAGGGTGTTTGGGGATCCTTCTGTCAGAGATGTCTCTACTATGTCAGTCTACTTTAGCCACTTTTAACCACTATTTTAGGTCTAACATGTCTGCCTCTATGGGCTGGGTAGGCTTTGTTATGACTACTTAGCCTTTCCATCTGGCGGCTGCTAAAGATTCTTCTTCCCTATAATAGGGGGTTTTTATTACTGAAGAATCATTATCTGTGGGACTGCTTTCTGGTCCCTCCAGTACAGGTGTTTTTCTCCAAATCGGGGGATCTTGCTTTGGGCAGGTCTCCTGGTTTGAGCAGCATTTGACATTATTGAGGTGCTGTACTTCCTGCGTCAAGTGAGATTGTCTTATTTCTACACTGGATAATACCACGAGTGTGTCTTACATGCAACGTTCCCTTTAAGGGCAATCCCCTGGAAACCAGTTCTTCTAGACATAGTGGTGTGTCTCAGACCCAGGGTGACAGGTCAAGTTTGCTGAAGGAGGACCCTGCATCTTCCTGTATTGTCAGCAGGCGGAGCACACCAGTCTGCTATTGCATATATTCTTAGAAGCAAAGAATGCCGTAATGATTTTGGAGTACCTGTGCTTTAGGTCTTCTTTCTTTAGCTGATTCACAGCCTATCGAGGAAGGTTTTTTTTGAGGTGTTTACATTGTTTTTGCTCAGGCTGTACCTCTCTCTCCTGAATCAGTTCTTTGCTGTGATGATAGAATTCCTGTTCCTTTGTCTACAAAGGCTGACACTTTCTGAATCAAGGGAATCAGGCACATTCTTAGGTCTACGTCTTACAGGTCAGGGATAGGCAGAGATCTTTCTGGTGTTGTCCCAGGGGCCCCATATTCATATCACAGAGGATGTTCAGCTTCACCCCAAGCTCTTTCTGGTTGTTTCCATCTCACTAATCTGGGGTCTACCTCCCATATCTTGCTTACCCTTGTTGGGAACCCCGTTCCTTGTTGACGAGATTAGGCCGTGTCTCTTTTCTAAAATACATGGGAAATTATTGTTGGGCCTTTTTGTTTTTGGTGGGTTCTGGTTGATCAGCTTCATGCTTAATCTAGGTTTCAGTGTTATCTTCCGTGCAGAGTAATTCCGTTCTGGTGATGGCCTGCCTATGGTCTTTAGCCTCAGGTTTATACTTGGTTGATTTATTAAATCTGGAGAGTGCAAAATATGGTGCAGCTGTGCATGGTTCCCAATTGGCTTTTAACTTCAGCTTGTTCAAGTAAGCTTAGACAAAAAAAAAAAAAAATGGAAGCTAATTTTTGGTTTTTATGCAGGTGTCCTTCTGTTGAATGGCTGGTACCCATATTGGGTAGGGGACTTGGCCCCATCCGATTCAGGCGTTAGTCCTTTAAATGTCTCTTGGACTGCAAGCAGTCCCCAGTTCTGTTCCATTGGGCATATTAGTGGTTGTAGCTCTGCTGCCCACCCTTCAGTTGGACTACTTTTGTATGTCCTGACTGTATCTGATTTCCTGTGCCGCTCAATGGATAAGAAAGAAAATAGGATTTTTGTACTCGTAGTAAAACCATTGATGGGTACAGGTCCCACCTGTGTCCCAAGGGGGAGGAAGTATAGAGGAGACATTGATGAAACTGGCAGCAGAGGAGGGGATTCAGTATTTGGATGGGATGCGCTGAGCTTTTGAGCATTTCTATGTCCATATAAGTGGAAATCATGTGGAACATCTGAGCATTATTAAACTTTTCAAGAGGCTGTGTTCTGGAATGGGAGATGTTTGAGATTTTGGGGACGGAATATACGCTTTTCGCCTTGATGGCACCTCCAAAGCTCATGCATTGGTGCGCTGCATTGACACAAATGTTGCTTGTGCCTTTTTTTTTTCTTTTATGTTCTGGCATGTTGGCAGCCTTTTCAAATGAATGGGGTCCCCTTAACGTAATGCATGACACAACATTCATGAACACTGTGCATCAGAACAGCCAAGTGTGAATGGGCCCTAAATGCCGTACTGCCTTGAAATAAATTAAAAATTCCATTGATATGTTGATTTTAAATAGAAATTAAGTAACCTTTATGCATTAAGTTGAAGCCTCTGTTCCCAATTTACCAGTTCAGTATTCTATTTTTATACATACAAGACATTGGATTGTTTTTAAATTAGAATTTTTTATTTTTTTTCCAGTAAAGGAGGTGCAAACTCAGTGGCAGTCACTCTGGGAAAACTTCAGACGGGAGCTTCATTACCAAATGTTCAGAGAAAGAGGCTTACAGTATGCAGAAAAACCCACCTTCTCTCACTTTAAGGATTTGTTATTTCTTAAACCGCTTATGATACCAGGGTAATTGTCTTCGATTCTTCTTTGTTGGGGTTATGCATTAGTGCAGTGAACAGCCAGACCTCTCTGTACGAAAAGATGTATTCAATATAGTTAGGAGTTGCTAAACTTTGCTTAGCTTTTGGGGAAATATCTTGCATATGTTTGCAATTTGCTGGAGTTCTAATATATTTTCCATTCTAGGACAGAAAGCAGAATTGACCATCCAACTTCTTCTGAAGTCCACGAGGAGGACGTGACAACAGAAGATGATCTTAAAATAATTTATATAAAGGATGAACCATCGCCTGATGTCACGTCTTTACATGCAGGCGAGACGCCGGAACCCGTGGATTTCATCCAGTCAGATGATGAATCGCAAATCACTCAAGATGAGCTGAGCCAAAACGTGGTGATGGAATCGGCACATCAAAGCCAGGAATTTGAAGGCTCTCATATGGCCTTTGCCAAAAGCCTTGTCCCTTATTTGGCCCAAGTGCCATATAGCCGCCAGAAAAGCCTCAGGATGACACTGACTAACATTATCTTTTGTTATATAGAGAATGTTCGTGGACAGGCCCCTAAAGCTAGCCCAGAACTTCTGCGGTACATCTCATCCTCTGCTTTTCAGCAGCCCCCGTAGTCATGCAAAGCCAAGTTCTTGTACACAGCATATGCATTTCAATCAGGGCTCGGGTCTTACTGGTACTTTCTCTACAACTTTAGATGGACAAAATTGACCTGGCACAGCAGGTTTTCCAGCATGTGGCCTGCAAGCAGTATTTTCTAGTAGAGGTCCTACAAGGTGAAAGTGGTTCTGGACTTTGCCCTACGGAGCCAACCATTTCCCCTGAAATATCTTGCAATGTAAATGAGAGAGGCTCCACAGTACCACCTTACTTTAGCCCTTCCTTTTATTTGTGTTTGTTCTGCCAGTAGTGAGCAGGCTGCTTAATGCGGTACAGATTAAGGGCGTTTAGGTAGTTGCCTCCTCCCTGTTTCTGTTATCTTTAAAAAAAAAAAAAAAAACTTCTAGTTTCGGGGTTGTGAACTCTCACATGCCATAAGCTGATTACATTTGCAGCTTTAAAGTAACATTTCCGGTGCTTAGAGGCTTTGTGGGGCAGATCTAATTGATGGTGTTAAAGATTAACTGTAAGCCTATGTTCACACTGATGTGGTGCAGGATTCGTAGTGATTCTTGTGCATTTCTCGCACTGCATCACAATCGCACTCTGTTCATGTGAACTGCTGCAGTGTCAATGTTAAAGAGGAGTGTCTCCCCCCAAAATGAAAAGTCAGACGCTACAAATACTGTAACTGCTGACTTTTTTACTATTAGGGCACTTGCCTGTCCCAGCATCAAGCAGTGTCTTCTTGTATCGGCTCTCGGGTGCTGGTGCCGCCATCTCAGGCTAAGGGAGACTGACAGTGAAGCCTTGCGGCTTCACAGCCGTTTTCCTACTGCGTGTGTGCGTATCGCACTGCGTTCTGTGAATGGGTCGGTGCCAAATGTGGCAGTGTAGGGGTGGTGAGGAGGCAGACAAGCGAAGCTTTCTCTTTTGGTTGGAGCTCGGCTTTTTAAGTTGACACCCCAAAAATGGTTTGCAAAACGCAGTGTGATTTGCAGAATACACCCAAGCAATCCAATTCCAGTGCGGCAACAAAAAAAAAAAGGTGCATGCAACTTTTTCATGCAGGTGCGCTGCGATTTGAGCCATACAAAATTAATGGGCTCAAATTGCACTGCATAGAATTGCATGTGATTTGAACACGAATGCGGTGTGATTCCTTTCCAAATTTGCATGCAGTTAAGTGCACCAGTGTGAACCTAGGCTAAGGCAGCAGATTGCAACTCAAACTGGTCCACCATGTTTAATGTTAAAGTGACCCTCACACTGTTATAAAGTGATGAAAATAACATATGCATCTAATAGTAAGTGCAATATGGAGAATGCACAAACTGTTACAAGATAGATATTCTTTGCTTTCTTGGGATCCCTAAGCTCCTGTGTTGTCTGTATGCAAATGAGAATTCAAGCATGACTCCTACTATACAGAGTTTTTACCTGATCTCTTCAACAAAGGCAACGGCAGCAGTGGCCAGGAGCAAATAGTCGGCCACATGGGTCATTTACAAACATAGTACAGGCTTCTTACTCAGCTGTGTGCTGCAGAAATTTAGAAAATGGAGGTCTGACGTATTTTCCACGCTATTGCACATGGATGAGCTGTATTTGTGGTATGAAGAATAATGAAGGCATTCTCTTCTGAATCTCAAAATTTAAAATATGCACTTTAATAAATTTATGTAATAAAAATTTGATTAAGCAGTACATGTATGTGGTGTGTGTGTTTTTTTTTTTTTTTTTTTTTATCATGTAAAAAACAATTTAGTTATAGTAAACCCATGCTATGTTTGAATATACATACACTAAACCGACCACTTTCTTAGGTACACCTGTTCAATTGCTTGGTAACAAATTGCTAATCAGCCATTCACATGGCAGCAACTCAATGCATTTAGGCATCTAGACGTGCTGAAGACGACTTGCTGACGTTCAAACTGTGCATCAGAATGGGGGAAAAAAGGGGTTTAAAGTGACTTTTAAACTTGGCATGGTGGTTGTTGCAAGGCTAGCTGCTCTGAGTATTTCAAAAACTGCTGATCATCTGGGATTTTCACACACAACCATCTCTCGGGTTTACAGAGCATGGTCCGAAAAAGAGAAAATATCCAGTGAGCGGCAGTTGTGTGGAGGAAAATGCCTTGTAGATGTCAGAGGAGAATGGGCAGATTGGTTGGAGATGATCGAAGGGCAACAGTAACTCAAATAACCACTCGTTTCAACCAAGGTATGCAGAATACCATCTCTGAATGCACAACACATCGGACCCTGAAACAGATGGGCTACAGCAGCAGAAGACCACACCAGTTGCCATTCCTGTCAGCTAAGAACAGTAAACTGTTCGGACAGGATTACCAAAATTAGACCACAGAAGATTGGAAAAACGTTTCCTGGTCTCGATTTCAGCTGTGACATTCAGATGGATGGGTCAGAATTTGGTGTAAACCCCATGAAAGCATGGATCCATCCTGCCTTGTATCACCGGTTCAGGCTGGTGGTGGTGTAATGATGTGGGGGGGGATTTTTTCTTGGCACACTTTGGGCCCCTTAGTACCAATTGAGCATCGTTTAAATACCACGGCCTACCTGAGTATTGTTGCTGACCATGTCCATCCCTTTATGACTACAGTGTCCCCATCTTCTGATGGCTCCTTCCAGCAGAATAATGCACCAGGTCACAAAGCTCCAATCATCTCACCACTGGACAATGAGGTCCCTGTACTTTTTTTTTTTTTTTTTTTTTTTAATTTCCATAATCTTTATTATTTTTTTCACATTATACGAAAAAATTTTTTAAAAAACAAGCATACCAATTTTTAAATATATCTACTATACATACATTTATAAACACATATTGCTATAGCAGAAAAGGTATACTCTAATTACTTTCCCCTCCTGTATTTCTCCCGCCCCCCCCCTCCCCCAAGCATGTCTCACTATTTCTTACTTAATTTAGCTACCAAAAGGCTGCTTCTCTTATCATTCCCTCACATTGGGTATCCCAATTCTTCTAGCCAAGGGTTCCATAATCTTTTAAATTCTTTCAGGTTCTTTCTCTTCGTGTATACTACTTTTTCCTTCCACATTGTTTCTATTACCGTTTTAATCCAATCTTCCTTCGTGGGGGGGGTTCTTGCCTGCCATCTTAAAGCTATCAACTTCCTTGCTTGGAATAGGCATCTTCTTACTATTTTAATTTTAAAATTTCCTCTTCTTATATTTCCCTCTACCCCCAAGATGCATAGTTTTGGCTCTATTTTAAGTTCTAAAGCGAGGATCTTATTTAACGTTTCCACCACTTCGTTCCAATAGCGGAATAGCTTCGGGCATTTCCATATCATGTGGATTAGATCCCCCGATTCCTGACATCTAGGGCATTTGTCATCTTTCCTCCCTCCAAACCTGAATAACCTTTTATGCCGCGTACACACGGTCGGACTTTTCACCTGCAAAAGTCCGACGGACGCCGCCGGCGGAAAGTCCGACCGTGTGTGGTCTCCATCGGACTTCCGACGGACCGTTTCGGTCGGATTTTTGCGGAAATCCGACGTACTTTAGATTTGAAGCCTGCTTCAAATCTTTACGTCGTACCTCCGCCGGACTCAGTTCCTGACGGAAAGCCCGTTCGTCTGTATGCTAGTCCGAAGGACCAGATACGACGGAGGAGCAGGTTACTGCATCTCGCGCTCGCTGCAATAGGAAAAACAAATCTTCCTATTGCGGCGAGCGCGGGGCATACCAGGCCCTTAGGTCTGGTATGGATTATAAAGGGGAACCCCTACGCCGAAAAAACGGCGTGGGGTCCCCCTAAAATCCATACCAGACCCCGATCCGAGCACGCAGCCTGGCCGGTCAGGAAGGGGGGTGGGGACGAGCGAGCGCCCCCCCCCTCCTGAACCGTACCAGGCCGCATGCCCTCAACATGGGGGGGTGGGTGCTTTGGGGGAGGGGGGCGCCCTGCGCCCCCCCCCCCAAAGCACCTTGTCCCCATGTTGATGAGGACAAGGGCCTCTTCCCGACAACCCTGGCCGTTGGTTGTCGGGGTCTGCGGGCGGGGGCTTATCGGAATCTGGGCGTGGTCGACCACGCCCCCTAAAACGTCACAGTCCCAGCATGCCCAGGGACTGTGACATCATATGGGGGCGGGGTCTCCGCCTATATAAGTCACAACGCAGCCCTCAGAGACCAGTCCAGCCGGAGAGAGCGTCGTGTCAACATCTGGGGGAAGAGAAGAGAACACAAGAAGCCAAGAAGCCCAGAAGTCCGGACCTCCGCTGGCAATAGAGCTACCTGAAGAAAGCGGAGGGGCCGGCCGAAGACCTGGGACACCGGGAGAAGAGGCCGGAGAGCGGAGAAGAACCAACCGGACGCCGGGAGAAGATGAACCGGAGGGACCCCCGAAGACGGAAGAAGACCCCCCCCCCCCGGAGCTGTTTAATAAATTATTTTAAAAACCTGTGTTGTGTTTTATTACTGACACTTTTTACCTAGGTAAATGGGTAGGGGTACCATGTACCCCATACTCATTTACATAGGGTGGGGGGCCGGGATCTGGGGGCCCCCTTATTAAAGGGGGCTCCCAGATTCCGATAAGCCCCCGCCCGCAGACCCCGACAACCAACGGCCAGGGTTGTCGGGAAGAGGCCCTTGTCCTCATCAACATGGGGACAAGGTGCTTTGGGGGGGGGGCGCAGGGCGCCGGGCGCCCCCCTCCCCCAAAGCACCCACCCCCCCATGTTGAGGGCATGCGGCCTGGTACGGTTCAGGAGGGGGGGGGCGCTCGCTCGTCCCCACCCCCCTTCCTGACCGGCCAGGCTGCGTGCTCGGATCGGGGTCTGGTATGGATTTTAGGGGGACCCCACGCCGTTTTTTCGGCGTAGGGGTTCCCCTTTATAATCCATACCAGACCTAAGGGCCTGCGACGGGGCTCGCAAGGTTTCAATCTCGCCAAAAAAAGTGGCGAGATTGAATTCCTTTTCTAGTCCCGTCGTACCAAAGTCACGTTCAAAATGAACGGACTTGTCCGTGTGTGGGAAAGTCCGTTCGTTCTGAAAGTCCGGCGGAAGTCCGTCGGGAAGGCCGGATTCCGGAAAGTCCGGCCGTGTGTAGGCAAGTCCGGCCGTTCAGAAAGTCCGGCGGTAGTCCGCCGGAAGTCTGGCGGCAAGTACGTCGGACCTAGCTTTCTAGAAAGTCCGACCGTGTGTACGCGGCATTAGGAGTGTAGTATGTCCTATGTAGTAGCATTAATTGTGAGACTTTCTGAGCTGGTGAGACTGAAACCTGGTGACCTCCCGCCAATATCTCTTTCCATTGTTCATCCGATATTACTCCCAGATCTTCTTCCCATTTAGTTCTACATTTCAATTTTCCTGGAGTCTCTATAATGCTTTTACATATATCTGGGTACATTTCGGCTATGGACCCCCCGTGTCCACCCTGCATGTCTAATTTTTGAAATATAATAGACCTATTCCAAACTGGCCCTTGTCCTCCAAACTGTCTGCTCAAGGCATGTTTGATTTGTTGGTAACTAAAATATGAATGGTCTGGGATACCAAATTCCTCCTTAAGTGATCCAAATGTTTTTAAGGTATTTTGATTGTACAACTGGGATAATTTATTTATCCCTCTCATTTCCCATGATTTTATTTTCCCTATTTCTTTTAATTCCTCTAAGTTCTTATTATTCCATAGTGGAGTACATTTCATCAGTCCTCCCATTCCCTTCATAGCCTTGATGGTGTTCCATACTTTTTTCATCAATTTTATCGTTGGGGATTTATGCAAAAAGGAGTTCGCCTCAAGTACTTCCGTCACTGTCCCATGGGGTGCTCCCATGATCATCAGTTCTCTCCTATTGTGGCCGTTAGGACCGGAGTCTCTCCCCAGTTGCTGCATCTGTGCCGCCAAAAAATAGCCCCTTGGGTGAGGCACCGCTAATCCCCCTTCTTGTGATGGCAGTTGTAGGGTTTGTAGTCCTATCCTAGAGGGTCTCCCCTTCCAGATGAGATCTCTCAGTAGTGTATCTATTTTTTTAAACCAGTTCCGGCTTATCCATATTGGGGAGTTATGCATAACGTACAGTAGCTGGGGAAGCCACAACATTTTAGTCAGGTTGCATCTCCCCGCCACTGACAGAGGCAAACCTCTCCAAATTTCAATCTTGCTTTTAAATTTCCTCAACAGGGGAGTCAAGTTATTATCTAAATATTCCCCTTTCACATACTCCTTCTCTGCCTCCATTAACTCTCTCCTAGTCTTATCCTCCCAGTCCCGTGAAGCTTTTTTGATTTTAGACACTTTCTGAATCAGTAGACCCCTCAAATATGCCTTTAACGTATCCCACATCACCCCCTTTGTGACAGTATCCGAGTTGAACCTTATGAATTCGTCCAGCTCAGATGCCATCCCTTCTGACTCCTCAATAATTTCCAACCAGGCCGGGTTTAGTTTCCATACTCTACCTTCTTTTTTGTTTCCTGGGTTTACTTCAACTGTCATTAAAGATTGATCTGACACCCCTCTAGGATGATACTCTATATTTTGTATTACTTGCCCTGCTAGATCATTACCCAGTACTATGTCTATCCTTGATAAGGTAGAGTAGGAACTCGAGTAACATGAGTATTGTAATGTTCCTGGGTTCCGTAATCTCCAAATGTCGGATAATCCCGCTTCTTGTAGATATTGACACATCCGATTTTCTTGTGCTCCCTGGCTCTGCTTTCCTGGAGGAAATCTGTCTATTTTTTTATCCATAACTACATTCAAGTCCCCAACCACTATAACTGGCAGGCCCGGCTTGTCCATTATAAATTTCAAGAGGTCATACAATATCTCCATTCTAAAGGGGGGTGGAATGTATATATTAGCTAGTACCCATTCTTGACCCTCTATTGTACAATGCATGAAAATATATCGCCCTTCTTCATCTAAAACGCAGTGTCTGCAGGAGAATACCACCTCCCCATCAATTAGTACCGCGACCCCTCTCGAGTATGAGGTATGCACAGAATGAAACTGATACTTATACCTCCTATTCCTCATATGTCCTTTAGTATCTTTTGTTAGGTGCGTCTCCTGCAGGCAGGCTATTCTTACTTTGTATGTATCCAAGCTATCAAATATCGCTGCTCTTTTAACAGGGGTTCCCAGACCCCTAACATTCCATGATCCAATATTCAACATCATCACTCAACCTGATTTTTACTGTATATAGTCCTTACTAGAAAGGGGATTTTAAATTTTACCAGTCTTACCAAAAAGAGTACAATAGAAAACAATAAGACATTATATCCCATTAATTTGTGCAACGTATTTACCCTGTGTGTTTTAGTGCTCAGACCCTTCCTATCACTATTAATAAAACAACTAAAAGTTACTCTAACTCCACCTTTAACCAAATGTTTTAAACTCATATCTCAGTTCCTTGACCTATACTCATCCTAACTATGCTGTGCCTGGTGTGCCGTCCTGTGAGCAAATGTAATAAATAGTGTACAAAGCATTTCCTTACATTCTTAAGCGTTATATACTCCCTTGTTTTGTGTTCTTCCCCCCCCCCTTCCCACCAAAAACCCTCCCCCACCCCCCCCCCCACTCCATTCTAGGTTACCATTAGAGGCTTTTTTAGTGACCGTCCCATACCCTCCCTTTATTCCAGAACCAACTCTACACACACCCCTATCTTCCTTACTCTTACCCTCCACCCTTCCCACCCTTCCTCCATTCACATTCAAACTTATTTTCTGATTCAATCCAACCATGTGTATTCCCCACCTCACTCCCCTCCCCCCATGATGGTTCCAATTTTATTATATATATCTTGTATTTACGTGTATATATTTATTCCCCTGTTTTATTCTCTTTCTGTTCTACTCCCTTTCTATTTCAGTGGTAACTGATCCTTCTTTTGTCAGTGCCTTCTCGGGGGAGTCAAAAATCTGACTTCCTCCAAGTGCATTCACTCGTAGTCTGGCAGGATAAAGAAGCGCATATGTTACATCATACCCTTGGAGGCTACGCTTAATTTTTAAAAATTCCGCTCTACGCTTTTGCAGTCCCGGGGAGAAATCAGGGTATATTGAGATTCTCGCACCATTGTGGAATATGTTCCCTTTTTCTCTAGCCCTGCGTAAGAGGTTTATTTTATCCCTATTGTTTAAAAATTTCAGCAGTAGGGCTCTTGGGGGATTTCCTTGTTGTGGGGGCCTGAACGGGACTCTATGCGCTCTTTCAATAGAGAACTGCTGCGAGAATGTCTCTCTTCCGTAGGTTTCAATCAGCCACTTTTCGAAAAAGCCTATTGGATCTGCACCTTCACTCTTCTCTGGCAGGCCCACTACCCTCACATTGTCTCTGCGCAGTCTATTTTCCATCTCGTCCATTTTTTCCGTGAGCCTATTTAACTGTTCTTCCTGGGTCTTGACTCTTTGTTTCATAGGGTATAGCTCATCTTCTATAAGGCTTATTCTCCCTTCTATTTCTGTTACTCTCTCCGCTGTTTTTTTTAAATCATGACGTACTAGGGCAATTTCTTTAATGTCTTGCATCTGTCCTGACATTTCACCCAAGGATTGTTTACAGGCATTAATTGCCAGAAGGATGTCTTTCAGGGATGGCTCCCCCTCTGGAACTTGACTCTGGGTATTAGCTGTTTCCATCGTTTTCCCTGCTCCTCCTGCTCCTTTAACTGGTGGATTCTTTGCTGTAGTTCCGCTGGCAAATGCAATTGAGCCCCCCTGGCTCTTTCTATCTGCTGTTATCTTGCTCTGTACTAGCTGCCCCCCTTTCGTTGGAGTATGATCGGTCACGTTAACCATTTTTTCCAGTTTAGCGGTTGCTGCAACTGCCGCCGCTGTTGCTCCTGCCACTGTAGACGATATCCCTTTGTCTTTAGCCGACCGCAAGGACTGGACCCCCATAGGTCCCTGTACTCTAGTGCTGAAACAACTAATCGATAGTTGACAACTATTTTCATAATCGATTAGTTGGTCAGCCGATTAGTTGGCCTGCATACAGAATGCATTATTTGTTTACATATCAGGAAATACAGTGCAGCACACGTACAGCTCAGTACACCGTCCATACATGTCGATAAGTGCCTGACAACTTGTGAATGTGTGAGGAGCAATGCCTCATGGGACATGTAGTCCTGGACAGGGAGTGAGGCAGACTTTTTGTTGCCTTGCTATAGGGGCACTCTATACTATACTTTGCAGCTTGCTATTAGGGCACTCTGAAGGCAGGAGGAGCCAGAAGCATCAGAGGGGGACCCGAGAAGAGGAGAATCAGGGCTGCCCTGTGCAAAACCATTACACAGAGCAGGTAAGTAGAACATGTTTGTTTAAAACCACTTAAGCCCCAGAAGATTTACCCCCTTAATGACCAGGCCATTTTTTGCGATACGGCACTGACAGGCCATTTTTTGCGATACGGCACCTTAACCACTTCAGCCCCTGTAAAAACTAGGTACCCGCTCCCCCCCCCAAAAAAAAATTACATGACAAATGTGGCATGTAAGGGGGCACAAGGAGTGCTTAAAGCGGAAGTTCCACTTTTTTGGGTGGAACTCCGCTTTAAGAATAAATTTCCGCCTTCTTTTTTTTTTTTTTTTTTTTTTCCAGCTCTTAAAACGCTCATCTCAAAAGATCAAAAACGCCCAATAAGCAAAATCCCATTCATTTAAATGGCCCCTGTTCACATCTGAGTGTTCTGTCACCTGAAGCTCAAAGTACATGAGCTTCTTTTTGGGCAGATTACAGGCGTGTTTCTGCTTTTTACATTTGGTGACCTTTTTGACCTGTACAAAATCGCGGCAAAAACCGAAACTGCTCGGGTGTGAGTGCAGCCTAAACGTTACATATTAACTAAATTGCATAACCTTTTTTTTTTTTTTTTTACATTTTTTATTATCCGATTAATCAAAACAACGGCCAACTAATCGATTATGAAAATAATCGTTAGTGGCAGCCCTACTGTACTCCAATGGCCTCCACAGTCACCAGATCTCAATCTAATAGAGCACCTTTGGGATGTGGTGGATTGGCATCATGGATGTGCAGCCGACAAATCTGCAGCAACTGCGTGATGCTATCCTGTCCATAGAGAGCCGGTCGCAATCTCCTGACATGCGAAGAAAGCCGCATCCAATTCGCAATAGTGTGAAACCCATCCTCAAATTACACTTCTAGAATGTGACACCTGTAGCTGTTGAATGTCGTGCTTTTATTGGGATTTGTTTGGTCAACCTGTAAGTTAAACTAGGTTTACACTGCTACGTTTAGATTTTGATCCGACTTTCAGTGCAACAAGTAGAAGGTCTACATATTCTGTGAGGACAAAATCACTCTGAAATCACCCCAAAGTATTACAGAAACCTTTCCCAAATCTGCACCGTGCGGAGTTGCATTGATGTGAATGGGCATCATTGAAAACATTGTGATTTTCTCCATCAGCCCATCCCCCACAGCTATTACGTTTTTTGTATCTCTTGACTCTCCCCCTTAGATTGTAAGCTCTAATTCCTACTGTATTAAACTGTATTGTACTGTCCGCCCTTATGTTGTAGAGCGCTGAGCTATATAAATCCAGCATAATAATAATCTTCAATGTCATGCGATTCTGTGCGACTCAAGTGTAGCTATTTGCCAGTACACCACGGATTTTCAGATTATAAGTGCAAACTGTTTTGTTTTTTTTTTATTATTGAATGAACATCAAGAACAAATGCAACGTTTTGAAGCGGGACCCCTTTGTCGGCTGTCGGATTACCACCAAATTACTTTCACACACCCTGGGAACATCTCTCATTAAAGAGAACATGTCAGGAAAAAAAAATCACATAGGGGATCCTTTTGTCCCTTTTTAGGTTATTAAAAAAAAAAAATAACACACCCAAGCACTTCAAACCCCCCCCCCCCCCCCCCTCAAAAAAATAAATAAAAAAAAAACACACATTGGGGGGGTTGCTACGCACAAAACTTTTGGTTATGTTGCATTTGGCCGTACATGTGAGAGCAATAATTCTAGGCCCATTATTCAAGGCTAAACTGATGACCTTGGGGGGGGGGGGGGGGGCTTTTAATGTGTCGCCTATAGAAAATTGTGTGTACCAAAGTTTGTCACCGTTTCACAGCTATTTTAAAAGCGAAGTTCAACTTTGGAACATGTTCCACCCATATTCAGAGTGGTACATGTAACATGTTCCAACTCCTGCCCCCCCCCTTTTTGTGACAGCTGGAGGGGGATCCTCTCTCCGCACCTGCTGTCACCATTTAAAAACAGTGCGGCATCATTCATTCAGCGTTCTAGAGCAGTGGTTCTCAACCTCTGTCCTCAAGTACCTCCAACGGGCCATGTTTTAAGGTTTTTCTTTACTTTGCACAGCTGCTTTAAATCAATAATCAATGACATGGTATTGAGAAGAGCTATTTTATCTAAGGGTAGTTCCCAAAAAATGGCCCCTTGGGGGTACTTGAGAACCACTGGACTAGAATACAGTCAGCCACTGTGACCAATGGCTTGACGTTCTCAGTGACCTGCAAGGCCGATGGTGAGCGCTCTCGTTGTTCATTTATTCTTATTGCAATTCAGCAACTGCCTGATCGTATCGGAGGTACGTGTACTGAGATTCTACAGTATCCTTGCATTGCACCTGCAATCTGCCAACATTTCTCTTTACTGGACTTTTATAAGTTTTATCTCTCCAAAGAGAAATCTCCCACTCTTCACAATCCCACCTTATTCATGTCATCAGTTTTCGGCAGCACCTATATATTGTGAGCAACTATTTTCAAGGATGACGCACACGAAGGGCAAAATTAGAACCAAAAATATCTTATGAGCACCTTGAGACTTCTTTGAGAATTTCTATTACATCCATCGAACCAGATATTGATTTTTAAAGAGAAAAGGGACTGGAGGTCACAAGCCTCTGGACTTTTGGGGTGATATAGATAGATAGATATATATATAGATATATCTAGATATATATATATATATATATATATATATATCTATATATATATATATATATATATATATATATCTATATATATATATATATAGTTGGAGTATTGAATTCGCCACTAGCATTAGATAAAACATATAGGTTTTATTACAAATATTTAAAAAACATGAGACAAATTCATATTACAAATACAATTATTCCACTGAGATATGATGCATAGATAATATCACTTTCTCAGCATGTTTTGCTCGGCAGAGCTTCCTCAGGTGACTTTAGGTGTGGCATCTATTAAGCTATGGATAACAAAAGAATTGGTAAATGCTCATTTTGAAATATAATGTGCATCTACAAAGTACCAATTGGCATACATGATTTGTTATGCGGGGAGTGTCAAAATATATTAAAGATGTATCAAGTTTAGGGCATAGAGAAAACATTTACATCACAAATGACCATGGGGTAAAAAATAATGAATAAAAAATGCAAATGAAAAAAATCAATGAACCTTACCAACACTGCTTCAGATCTATATATAGCTTATAAATGGAGGTAGAAAAATAAAGATTTCAATTGTGCAAATACACTGTGCTTCTTCACCTTGAAATCCCATCAGGGTTTGCAAAGGACAAAAATTCGGTTTGGAAGTTTTTTCTATTAGAAAAAAACAACACCGCATAATAGAATAGGGAAATTATGTATTTAAATCAGCAAAAATCATGCAAAAAAAAGCCCAATTATTAATAATGGGAAGGGGAAATTACCTTCAATGAATCATTACGATTGAATCAATTGTGTGCTTAAATCGCATCCAGTCCCTTTTCTCTTTAATTAGTTACTAATTGGGATGGGATGTGGTGTTTTGTTTGATTCCTCTCTTCCATTCTTATTCAGATATTGATATTAGTTTAGCAAAAACCGTGTCAAATATTGCACTAGTTTTAGGTCACCTTCTTTTAGTTTTTATAATGAAAAATATTATTAAAAAATGACTTTTTTTCTTACTCTGGTACGTTTATCTATATCAGTGATCGTTAACTTGTGATCTGCGAGACTTTTTCTGCTCGTCGGCTATCCTTATTAGTGTAGTGTATGTGCGGCTCAAGACAATTCCTCTTTTCTCAATGTGGCCCAGGAAGGTCAAAAGGTTGGACACCCCTCCTGTGATTTTTATATATATATAATTATATTTTCTCTCTAATTGATATATACTTTTTTTTTTTTATATATATATATATATAAAAGCTGAACTTCTTTTAATGTTTGACATGTTGAGTATCAATTTACCCGGCACAACCTCATAATTTATATTTTACCAAAAGTTTTTGGGTGATTTTATTGCATTTGTGTGTCGTAAAATTAACGTTGGTTAGATTTTGCACTTGATAAACCATTGCACGAATCTTCAGATCTAAAATTATTTTTCAAATTATGCAAAATATGAAAAAATTATCCGTCAGTGAAAGGAAACCTGTCATGGTATAAATACTGTCGATGCTGGTCTACTGAAATTGCCAAGCTTTATGCATGTGTCCTGATTTAAAGAGAACCAGCCTTAATTGGCATTTGCATACATGTGAAAATGAAGGGTTTTATTTTTTTCTTGTTGGCACCTTGTTTAGCTTTATTTACTTTGTCAAGGACTGACACTTCTGCTTGTGCTAGAGGGGACTGAAGTCTAAAACTTCCTCCCCTGTAAACTGCCTGACCCCCACACCCAGTTTGCTATCTTTTTGTCTGGGCGCAGGCAGTTTTACATGTGAGTAGTTCTACCTAAGGTCATCTTTGACCCCCATGAGGCAAGCTGAAGTGTCCGGTTCACACATAGAGATTAAAGTAGATGGCAAGTCATTCCTAACTAAGCTTAAATCTTCTCCCAGCCCCATTTTAAGCTTATTCTAACCACCCTGTAAAAGGAAAGATATCTGTACTTACCTACCCTGAAGACGGTCAAGTCACATGATCGGGTCCCAGCGGCAGCTTCAGTGAAGAGGAGGGATAGCTGGCATTAGTTGCATCGTAGTAAGCCTATAGGCGACATCATTGCGCAGGCTCTGCAGCTGTTACCAACTATTTCTCCTCCCCACTGAAGCTGCTGCTGGAGAGATCACGTGATCGCACCGAAACTACTTCAGAATAGGCAAGTATTGACTTCTTGCCTTTTTACAGGGTAGTTAGAATAGGCTTACAATGAGTGGGAACAGGTTTAAGCTTAGTTAGGTTTTGCCTTCCACTTTAAACATAAATAAGGGGCAAATATAAACTTTTTTTTTTTTTTTTTTTTTTTTAATTAGACCAAACCGTACACTAATTTAAAAGTGAAACCTTCAAACACTGATTTTTTTTTTTTTTTCAAATTTCTAGTGGACGCAGTTGTACCTGAACAAGAGAACCATCAAACCAACAACAACAATGACATGGACGTACAAATTGTGGAAGTAGACCAGGCTGATGGCAACATGGCATTAACGACAGAGGAAAGGGAGCATAAAGACTACATCAGATCGTTGTTCGAGACTGTGCTGCTTATGGGCAAGCAGAACGTATCTTTAGAGGGTCGAAATTGCAAAGTTCCTGAAGGGATTTATACCCCTGACAACTTCCAGGCTCTTCTAGAGTACAGAATAAATTCTGGGGATGATGTACTCAGAAGGCGTTTCGAATTGCTTGCTGTAAACCAGGAATATTGTTCTCGGCTCCAACAGGAGCAGATCTTGGAAGTATGTGAGAGCTGCATAAGGGAAGAAGTGCTCCGTGAAGTATGGAGCTCCCAGTTCTTCTCCATAATGTGCGAAGATGCTGTTGATTTAGCAGGAGAGGAACAAATTCCTGTTTTCATAAGACATATTGATAACACCTACAGCCTACGAGAAGAGTTTATTGGGTTCCTCCCTTGCGTTGCAGATGCCGAAGTCTTGGCTATCAACTTCCTTTTGACTCTTACGGAGAAATGGGGCTTGAATATGGAATTCTGTCGTGGAATGTCTTGCAACGCTTCACGCAAATATTCTGCTAAAATGAAAGTTGTGGCTTCACGGTTGCTACAGAAGTACCCAGAAGCCACTTATACTCTTAGTTCTAATTGTGCCTTAAATTTATGGCTGTCAAAATCCACACCTGTTCCTGGAGTTTCTGTAGTACTGGGCATCCTAGATGATATTTCTTTATTTTTTCAAAGCTCTGCTCAACTGCAGGAAGAGCTGAAAAATACTATCAATTCACTTTTTCAGGACAATGTAGAGAAGGGTTCTGAACTTATAGAGCTCTTAAAATCAGACTGGGCAAGCAGACATGATGCTTTTGAGATGATAGTGACTCTCCTTCATTCACTGATTGTTTGCTTGGACAAAGTGTCTTGTGATAACAGCTGTCGGTGGGATGCCAAGATCAGCAGCCATGCATTTATCCTCTCAAGTGCCATGACTGATTTTGATTTTGTGGTTACCATTGTGATTTTGAAAAATGCACTCTCTTTCACTCGAGCTTTCGGAAAGAACTTGCAGGGCTCATCGTCGGATGTTTTCTCTGCCGCCAACAGCTTAACGGCGGTGTTGCACGCTTTGAATGAGGTGATGGACAACATTGAAGTTTACCATGAGTTCTGGTTTGAGGAGGCCACTAATCTGGCTGGCAAACTACATATCCCAGTAAAACTCCCAGGCCAATTCCGAGAATGCAACATGCAGCATGACTTGACTTCTGAAAACTTTTACAAAGATGCCCTTAGCATACCCACAGTCCAGCACATCATTCAGGGGCTGAAGGACCTTTTTTCAGAACAACACCTTAAGGCCCTTAAATGTCTATCGTTGGTTCCCGCTGTGATGGGCCAACTGAAATTCAGCACCAGCGAGGAACACAACGCTGATAAATACAAAAGTGACCTTCCCAACCCAGACACCCTTTCCGCAGAACTTCACTGTTGGCGAGTCAAATGGAAACATCGGGGCAAAGACGTTGAACTTCCTACCAACCTATTTGAGTCTCTTCAGCTACCTGATATCAAGTTTTTCCCGAACGTTCAAGCCGTTCTAAAAGTCTTAAGTGCTCTACCCATCTTCAAAATGGAAAACAAATGTGATACAAGCAGGAAACGTTTGAGTTTCTACATAGAGAAAACGCCAAGAGAACAGCGTTCGAGCCATCTGGCATTTCTAAATGTAAACTATGACACAAAACATGACTTGGATTTAATGGTGGACACATATTTGAAGGCGGTGGAGAGTAAAGACAAACTTGATTCCATCCCACAGCACACAGATATTGCAGAGGAAGTTTGATGTCAATAGACTTTGTTTGTTTTTGTACTTTATTTTTCTTTGTTAATAATCTGTTTTTAAAGAGAACCTTTTGAGGTTAAACATGTGGAACCTGATGTTAAGTTGTGTTTTTTTAAGGGTGCTTAAAGGATGGGAGGTTATACTCAGATTTCACTGGCTGCATTTTTGGTCCAGGTAATGACACTGAGTGATGAAGCAAGAGACAGGATGACAGGTCCCAATTCCACACTTAACTGCAAGATAACAATGGCAGCTCCCATAGACCTTGTCTTTAAAGTGCTATGAAAGGCACATTTTTATTTTATTTTTTTAAACAACAAACATGTTAGACTTACCTGCTCTGTGCAATGGTTTTGTACAGAGCAGCCCAGATTCTCCTCTTCCTGGGGTTCTCCCGCCGGTACTTCTGGTCCCTCCCTCCTGCTTAGTGCCTCCATAGCAAGCTGCTTGCTATGGGGGCACCCGAGCAGGATCATTCCAGAACCAATGCTCTGTGTGTCCATTCACACATGAAGGGTGGCTTGGCCCAAACCCCACTCTCTCCATTGGCTGTGATTGACAGCCAGTGGCTTCTGCTGCTGTCTCAGCCAAGGGGGAGAGATCTGGAAGAGCTGCTGCTCTCGTGCACATCACGGGATAGAGAGGGGGGTGTCTGCGGCTGCTGCATACAAGGTTTTTTACCATCATGCATAGAATGCATGAAGGTAATAAAGAATATTGAGCCTTTACAAACAGATGCTGTCATTTTAATTTTGTTGGGCAAAGTGAACGTGCATCCTGATGGCACCTCCCAGTAAGGGTATACTTGCCAATCCATTCTCCCTCACCTCCGCTAATGGAGCAACACTCTTACATGAAGGAGCAATAATGTCATCCACCCAGGTAAGAAAACGACTCGGGAAGCTCGCCCAAGGTGGACTTCTGCAGCAAGAGGTGGAGAGAGCATGTGGATTGGTAGGGCATACCTTGCTTGCTGTGTGTGAGGTGAGGATGGGACACTTTTTTAGAAGGCGCTGCCACTGCCCTCAATATGCAAGGTTGGCCTAAAAAAAAAAAAAAAAAGGTTTTTTTCTTAACAGATACCAGGCACCCCGCTGTACCTGCTGAGTTTGCTAGTGTTATAAAGGGAAATGGTCGTCCAGTGAATCCCATTTTCTGGGCGCAGTACTGCTTTCAGCTTGAGGCACGTTGCTGTTCCTGGAGCTTCCCTGGAACCAGCACTACTTCTTGGAGTCAAAGTGACAACCTTCGCGGAAGTTTTGACTATGACAGGTATTAACCATCTGGACAGTTTCTGTTTCAGTCCTTCCTAATTTCCTGGAGGACCCTAAATCCAGATCAACTATTGTATGTACATAAGCCAATTTTGTAAATGTTTTGTTACTACCCCTTTTCCTCTGAGCCTACCCATAATTTCCATTTTTTTATTTTTGTTGTCTGTAGAGTGCACATATAGAAATCGATGCTGAACAGCACTCTTTAAAAGTTGTTACACGTTCTCCCACTTTTTCCTTCTTGGGGGGATCTTTAAATATAGCTTTAGTTTTGTTTAAACTGATCAAAAGTTTATAATTGCCATTTTGAGCATTGTTATTAAAAAAAGACTTTTTTTCCAAGCTTCTGTCATATATAATTGTTTCTTATGCTCCGATTAAAGCTGAACTTTGAGCAGATATAAAAGACACAAATTAAGGTATAACTAAGCAAACCTTTTTTATACACTTTTTTTTTTTTTTTTTTTTCGTTTGGATAGAGCGGAGTAAGATTAGAACCCCTCTGTTTTTATTGCTTTCTGCCGCCCCCCCCCCCCCCGCCCCCCCGTAGAGAGATTCCTGTTCTCGATTTTGTCCTGTTTACCATTATCATTGAAAGTAAAATAAAATCCAAAATTTTGGGTTGTCCCCAGAAAAGTAATAGGGGGGAAATCTTCCAATGGGTACACTGGTTCTGGTGACCTGGGGGTTCCCAAGGTATTCCCTTAATTTGCAGGGATTTCCTCTCACTTCCTGTTTGGCTATGGGACAGGAAGTGAAGGGAAATCTCCACAATGGGACACAGATGGCCAAACAAAAATATCCAACAGAGGTTATAACCATTCCTTACTCTATCCAAAATGGGGGGGGGGGGGGGAGTTTTGATATAGTTCTACTTTAATGCAACTAGTGTTCATTAATACAGCCTTAAATTAATTTAACCACTTAGCGACCACCCTATAGCAGTTTTACTGCTACAGGGTGGCCGCTGTGTGCAGGATCACGTGTGTGTGTGTATATATATTTATGTATATATGTGTGTGTGTGTGTGTGTGTATATATATAATATATATATTTTGTGATCCTACACCTCGGTAGCGGGGGCGAAGGCGCTCCACCGCTGGCTTGCTCCCTCTGTGATTATTCACAGCGGGAGCCGATGGGTGGGTACCGCGGACTAGGTAAACAAGGCAGATTGCCGTTCTGTCAAGAGGTAAGGCATTTCGCAGGGACAAGGATCCATGTCTTCCCCCAGTAAAAGCACCTCCCACACAGTTAAAAAAAAACAAAAAAAAAAAAAACACAGTAAATAACCCTTTGATCGCCACTGATAACCCCTTCCCAGCCAGTGTCATTAGTACAGTGACAGTGTATATTTTTAGCACTGATCACTGTATTAGTGCCACTGGTTCCCAAAAAAGTGTCAGTGTCCACCGCAATATCGCAGTCCTGCTAAAAGTCGCTGATCGCCACTATAACTAGTAAAAAAAGAAAAAAAATTATAAATACAAATATCCCATAGTTTGTAGACACTATAACTTTTGCACAAGCCAATTAATGTACTCTTTTTTGGGAATTTTTTTAACCAAAAATATGTAGCAGAATATTGTCCTACATTTATGAAGAAAGTTGTTTTTTTTTTTTTCCTTTTATTGGATATGTTTTATAGCAAATAGTAAAACATATTGTGTGTTTTTTTTTTTTTTTGTTTTTTTTTCAAAATTGACTTGTTTTGGAGCCCAAAAAATAAACGCAGAGGTGATCAAATACCACCAAAACAAACCCCTATCTGTCGGGAAAAAAGAACACTTTTTATTTGTGTACAACGTCGCATGACCGTGCAATTGTCAGTTAAAATAACACAGTGCCGTATCGCAAAAAATGGTCTGGTCAGGAAGGCAGTAAATCTTCCAGAGGTCAAGTGGTTAGTGCCAGCAGTGTAAATATCTGACAGTGATTTGGTATTAGATATTTGGAATCTCTGTATAGCAGAACTTAGACTGGTAGGAGAAGCACCACAAGGAACTAGGTTCCATGCTACTCCGACTGGAAGAAGAACACACAAGGTGTACACAGGTGTGAATGCATGAAGGTGAAAAAACCTTCAGCCTTTAGACCCACGTTAAGCCTCGGTGGGTTGGGCAAAACATGCCAGGGGTCATGGTCCAAGAAGCAGAATTGTCTGAGACTTTCTTATGTATACATACATGCCAGGATCGGTTATGGCGAGTGGTGGTTTCAAGCTAACTAGTAAAATTTGCCAGTAAAATCTGATAGGCTAGTTGTACCCAAGTTTATAAACTGATCAATTTGGATGTACTCAGCCTGCCCATACATGGTTTGAATCTCTGCCGGCTCAGCGAGGACTGACCGAGGATCAAACTATGTATGGGCAGGCTTAAGGTCTAATTATGTGCCTTTTGGGGATGGGGGGACAGCTCGCAGTTTGAATTAAACGTTCCAATAACCATATCTTCCACTGTTAGGGAATCTATCAAGTTGTCCATTCAGGGTAAAAGTACTGGTTCTCGTTATAACCAACCAATCCCACCTACCAATATATACACTCCCTGTGCTCCCCCTGTCAGGGCTTACACATGGTTAATGCTCTCCACCCCTCCATGTGACAGTGTTTGAGCCTAGGGATTGGCTGCTTGGGCCTGAGAACTAGTATGGGGAAGAAGACCTATAGGAAGTGCCAGTATCTCCAAGGGCTCTAGACAAATCTGTAAAATGCTACTTCTAGTCAAGTTATGTATTCTAAATCAGTAGAAGTAGATACAGTCAGGTCCATAAATATTGGGACATCAACACAATTCTAATCTTTTTGGCTCTATACACCACCACAATGGATTTAAAATGAAACAAACACGATGTGCTTTGACTGCGGACTTTCAGCTTTAATTTGAGGGTATTTACATCCAAATCTGGTGAACGGTGTAGGAATTACAACAGTTTGTATATGTGCCTCCCACTTTTTAAGGGACCAAAAGTAATGGGAAAGTTGGCTGCTCAGCTGTTCCATGGCAAGGTGTGTGTTATACCCTCATTATCCCATTTATAAGGAGCAGATAAAAGGTCCACAGTTCATTTCAAGTGTGCTATTTGTATTTGGAATCTGTTGCTGTCAACTCTCAATATGAGATCCAAAGAGCTGTCATTATCAGTGAAGCAAGCCATCATTAGGCTGAAAAAACAAAACAAACCCATCAGAGAGATAACAAAAACATTAGGTGTGGCCAAATCAACTGTTTGGAACATCCTTAAAAGGAAGGAACACCAAAAGACCTGGAAGACCACAGCAAACAACTGGCGGATGATCGAAGAATTCTTTCCCTGGTGAAGAAAACACCCTTCACAACAGTTGGCCAGATCAAGAACACTCTCCAGGAGGTAGGTGTATGTGTGTCAAAGTCAACAACAAGATATAAACCATTGGTGAGCCTCAAAAACAGGAAGGCCAAATTAGAGTTTGCCAAACAACATCTAAAAAAGCCTTCACAGTTCTGGAACAACATCCTATAGACAGATAAGACCAAGATCAACTTGTACCAGAGTGATGGGAAGAGAAGAATATGGAGAAGGAAAGGAACTGCTCATGATCCAAAGCATACCACCTCATCAGTGAAGCATGGTGGTGGTAGTGTCATGGCGTGGGCATGTATGGCTGCCAATGGAACTGGTTCTCTTGTATTTATTGATGATGTGACTGCTGACAAAAGCAGCAGGATGAATTCTGAAGTTTTTCGGGCAATATTATCTGCTCATAATCAGCAAAATGTTTCAGAACTCATTGGACGGCACTTCACAGTGCAGATGGACAATGACCCGAAGCATACTGCGAAAGCAACCAAAGAGTTTTTTAAGGGAAAGAAGTGGAATGTTATGCAATGGCCAAGTCAATCACCTGACCTGAATCCAATTTGAGCATGCATTTCACTTGCTGAAGACAAAACTGAAGGGGAAAATGCCCCAAGAACAAGCAGGAACGGAAGACAGTTGCAATAGAGGCCTGGCAGAGCATTACCAGGGATGAAACCCAGCGTCTGGTGATGTCTATGCGTTCCAGACTTCAGGCTGTGATTGACTGCAAAGGATTTGCAACCCAATATTTATGTACCTGACTGTATATTGTCAAAATGGATGACCGCTTATCCTAGTGGGAAATTTTGGTGTTTGATCCACTCAGACTGTATTAGTGCTGCCTGTCTAAGTTTCAAGCATGAAACCAATTGAAAAGCAAAAGGTGGGCTTTTAGGGTGCCCAAGGAATGCATGTACACATTAAGTATTATACCTTTTAAAAAGTGAGGGGGTTGCTACCCCGCAAACCCCATGCGGAGTGATACCAACTACACTCTACCTCTTATCCCTACTAGCGGTCTCCAGAGTGGTGACAGCAGCAGTAAAGAAGGAATCTTCAGGTCAGTGTGAAGCAATACACTGGGCATAATAGTATAGGGCTGCTTTCACACTTATGTGCTGCGGTTTACCCACACCGTGGGTGAAGTCTAACTGCAGCTTTCCTGTGGGTTTACTGCGCTTAGCCATATACTTTTGTATCCTGTTTGTGTTTGTGGCCTTCCAATGCCTCTTACTGCAATAGCCAGCTATAAGTGAGGGTGGTGGCAAGTTTTTTGCAATCACGTGGGTGTGTGTACTGGTCCAGCAACGCACCAGCACCTTTGCAGCCATTGTGCTACCTGCTGGGTGTTTGGTGTGCCCTGTACCTTTTAAGAAGGGGTGGGCTCCCTTCAGTCCACCTGCCCTCACTTATCCATTAGAATGCATGTGCCTCCACTGTGGGGACACCCAAATTTTAGTGTTAGGACCACAGATTACAGGGTGCCGTGACGTGGCTCTGTGGCTTACGCATGCGTTTGCAAATGCGTGCGGACTGAACCCCTGTTTTTAACGCATACTGTTAGACAGGTCAATTGGTTGTCTGCGAGTTGGTGGTAAGTAGGCTTGGAATTTTTTCCTGGGCATTCCCCAGGTTTCTTTGGTATACTTTTGTATCCTGCCAGTTTGGTGCACTTTCTGAATGCAGGAGTTTTGGTGAACTTTCCGAAAGTGCACCACACCTGCAGGACATAATAGAAGGTCTATGGCAAAGCGCAGCTAACCGGGGGGGGGGGGGGGTTCACAGAGGCACCGCGCTGCACATCAGTGTGAAAGCAGCCTTATTTGGGGGCTCAGAACGGTAAGGGTTCATTTACATTTTTAGTTTTGGGAGTGATAAAACCCCGTAGTTGAGATGTGTTTTCACCACCCCTGCCCCAACCGCACCCCTTTTAGCTGCAGTGGCCAGGGGTGTACGCATGCTGCAGCAGGAGTTATACGCCCTGTCGTGGTTGGTGGGTGTAGCACCTGCCAAGCGTGACCCATTCAAGTGAATGAGGCCACTCTGCAAGTGGCCTGCAACCTTGTGCAGTACAGCAAACGAGATTAAAGCAGGCAGCGTTGTTGCTTTCCCACCGCCTGCTTTAATCCCTTGGACCCTGCAGAAGCATGCAGTGCAGGGCGCTTTCACATTGGCCCCATTTACTTGAATAGGTTGCGTTTGGCAGGCGGTAGCACCCACCAAAAGCAAAAGGGGGTTTAATGCCTGCTGCGGCATGTGTACACCTTCTTTTTTTTTTTTTTTTGCTGCCTCAGCAGCTAAAGGGGTTAGGGATTGGGGGCGGTATAGCCACGAATCAACAACAGGGTTTTGCCACCACCCAACTTTGTGTGAACGAGCCCCAAGGGTGCTGCTGCCGAATGCAACTAAGGGCTCATTCACAAGTGCAGCAGGCACTGCTGCTCCTCCTCTGAAAAGTGATCCGAGGGTGTGTTTGACAGGTGGTAAGGAGGCGATATGTTGCTTCCTCACGGCCTGATCTAAAACCCTGATTGCTGTGCAATGCACACAATTGTGTCAAGGTAGTACGGCAATTATACGTTTAAATCAAGTGTGAGGAGGGGTGCCGATCATCTTTGACTTCTCCCATGTTGTTCAGATCGATCTCTACCTCTTTATGGTTTCCTACCCCTGGTTTGCTGGTAGATGCCTGCTGTGTTTCTCAGGACACACCACTTGCTTCTTTTGGAGGATGATAGGGGAGAAAAAAATGCTTTGCAGCGTGTACCTGGGTGAGTGCTCCACATGAACTCATCCTCATTAAATCCATATGTATGTACTCTCTGTTATTGCTTATAGGTTGTAATGTATATTTTTCACGATGAACATTTGCTGATAATTATCCACTATTACCAATATCTCTTCCATTGTAACCAGGTACACACTGCAAAACATAATCTCCCCTATTATCCTCCCTGAAGAAGCAAGTGGCAGTGGTCCCTGTGAAACGCATAGAGGCATCTACCACAAAATAACTTCTTTATTCTGATGAACCCTTGCTGTTAGTGACAAGTGTTTTATATAAAGGAAAGGTGTATTTGCTATGTATACAGTGCCTTGAAAAAGTATTCATACTTGAAATTTTCCACATTTTGTCATGTTACAACCAAAAACATTAATGTATTTTATTGTGATTTTATGTTATAGACCAACACAACGTGGCACATAATTGTATAGTGGAAGGAAAATGATAAATGTTTTTCACAATTTTTTACAAATAGGTGAAGAGTGTGGCGTGCATTTTGTATTCAGCCCCCCCCCGAGCCAATACTTTGTAGAACCACCTTTCACTGATATTACAGCTGCAAGTCTTTTTGGGGATGTCTCTACCAGCTTTGCACATCTAGAGTGAATTTTTGCCCATTCTTCTTTCCAAAATAGCTCAAGCTCTGTCAGATTGGATGGAGAGCGTCTGTCAACAGAAATTATCAAGTCTTGTCACAAATTCTCAATTGGATTTAGATCTGGACTTTGAGCAATTCTAACACATGAATATGCTTTGATCTAAACCATTCCATTGTAGCTCTGGCTGTATGTTTAGGGTCGTTGTCCTGCTGGAGGGTGAACCTCCACCCCAGTCTCAGGTCTTTTGCAGACTCTCTAACAGGTTTTCTTCTAAGATTGCCGTGTATTTGGCTTCATAGTAGGTGAGGTTGAAAAAAGACACAAGTCCATCAAGTCCAACCTATGTGATTATGTGTCAGTATTACATTACATATCCCTGTATATTGCGGTCATTCAGGTGATTATCTAATAGTTTCTTGAAGCCATCAATGCTCCTCGCTGAGACCACCGCCTGTGGAAGGGAATTCCACATCCTTACCGCTCTTACAGTAAAGAACCCTCTACGTAGTTTAAGGTTAAACTTCTTTTCTTCTAATTGTAATGAGTGGCCACGAGTCTTATTAAACTCTTCTGCGAAAAAGTTTTATCCCTATTGTGGGGTCACCAGTACAGTATTTGTAAATTGAAATCATATCCCCTCTCAAGCGTCTCTTCTCCAGAGAGAATAAGTTCAGTGCTCGCAACCTTTCCTCATAACGAAGATCCTCCAGACCCTTTATTAGCTTTGTTGCCCTTCTTTGTACTCGCTCCATTTCCAGTACGTCCCTCCTGAGGACTGGTGCCCAGAACTGGACAGCATACTCCAGGTGTGGCCGGACCAGAGTCTTGTAGAGCGGGAGAATTATCGTTTTATCTCTGCAGTTGATCCCCCTTTTAATGCACGCCAATATTGTTTGCTTTATTAGCAGCAGCTTGGCATTGCATGCCATTGCTGAGCCTATCATCCACTAGGACCCCCAGGTCCTTTTCCATCCTAGATTCCCCCAGAGGTTCTCCCCCCAGTGTATAGATTGCATTCATATTTTTGCCACCCAAATGCATTATTTTACATTTTTCTACATTGAACCTCATTTGCCATGTAGTCGCCCACCCCATTAATTTGTTCAGGTCTTTTTGCAAGATTTCCACATCCTGCAGAGAAGTTATTGCCCTGCTTAGCTTAGTATCGTCTGCAAATACAGAGATTGAACTCTTTATCCCATCCTCCAGGTCGTTTATGAACAAATTAAATAGGATTGGTCCCAGCACAGAACCCTGGGGAACCCCACTACCCACCCCTGACCATTCTGAGTACTCCCCATTTATCACCACCCTCTGAACACGCCCTTGTAGCCAGTTTTCAATCCATGTACTCACCCTATGGTCCATGCCAACGCACCTTATTTTGTACAGTAAACGTTTATGGGGAACTGTGTCAAATGCTTTTGCAAAATCCAGATACACCACGTCTACGGGCCTTCCTTTATCTAGATGGCAACTCACCTCCTCATAGAAGGTTAATAGATTGGTTTGGCAAGAACGATTCTTCATGAATCCATGCTGATTACTGCTAATGAGATCATTCTTATTACTAAAATCTTGTATATAGTCCCTTATCATCCCCTCCAAGAGTTTACATACTATTGATGTTAGGCTAACTGGTCTGTAATTCCCAGGGATGTTTTTTGGGCCCTTTTTAAATATTGGTGCTACATTGGCTTTTCTCCAATCAGCTGGTACCATTCCAGTCAATAGACTGTCTGTAAATATTAGGAACAACGGTCTGGCAATCACCTGACTGAGTTCCCTAAGTACCCTCGGATGCAAGCCATCTGGTCCCGGTGATTTATTAATGTTACGTTTCTCAAGTCTAATTTTTATTCCGCCCTCTGTTAACCATGTAGGTGCTTCCTGTGATGTGTCATGAGGATAAACACTGCAGTTTTGGTTACTGAAGCCCCACGATTCACTTGTGAAGACTGAGGAGAAGAATAAATTCAATACTTTTGCCATCTCCCCATCCTTTGTAACCAGATGTCCTTCCTCATTCTTTATGGGGCCAATATGGTCTGTCCTCCCTTTTTTACTGTTTACATACTTAAAGAATTTCTTGGGATTTTTTTTGCTCTCCTCCGCTATGTGTCTTTCATGTTCTATCTTAGCCATCCTAATTGCACCCTTACATTTCTTATTGCATTCTTTATAAATTCTGAATGCTGAGGATGATCCCTCAACCTTGTATTTTTTGAAGGCCTTCTCCTTTGCTTTTATATGCATTTTTACATTGGAGTTAAGCCATCCAGGATGTTTGTTCGCTCTTTTAAATTTATTACCCAATGGGATACATTGGCTAATGCCCTTATTTAATATGCTCTTAAAGAAAACCCATCTCTCCTCCGTATTCTTTGTTCCTAATATTTTATCCCAATTTATGCCTTTTAGCAAGGTTTGTAGTTTAGGGAAGTTGGCTCTTTTGAAATTCAGTGTCTTTGTGTTCCCTTCATGTTTCCTATTTGTGTGATTTATACTGAAACTAATTGACCTGTGATCGCTGTTACCTAAATTGCCCTTTATTTCCACATCTGTTATCAGGTATGTATTGTTGGTAATCAGTAGATCTAGTAATGTTTTATTTCTAGTTGGTGCGTCTACCATCTGACCCATAAAATTGTCCTGCAAGACAATAAGGAACTGGCGAGCCTTAAATGAATGCGTGGTTCCCTCCGCCCAGTCTATGTCTGGATAATTAAAATCCCCCATTATGATAACACTTCCCATCCTTGCTGCTAATCCAATTTGTGATAGGAGATCCGTCTCCACTTCCTCCCTCAGGTTTGGGGGCCTATAGCATACTCCCAGTATTATTTTCCCCTTAGCTTCATCCCTTTGGAGCTCTACCCATAAAGTTGATTGGAAGATTCATCCATCTTCCAATCAACTCTGACCAGCTTACCTGTCCCTGCTGAAGAAAAGCATCCCACAACATGATGCTGCCACCACCATGTTTCACAGTGGGGATAGTGTATTCAGGGTGATGTGCAGTGTTAGTTTTCCGCCACACATAGAATTTTTCTTTTAGGCCAAAAAGTTTAATTTTGGTCTCATCTGACCAGAGCACCTTCTTCCACATGTTTGCTGTATCCTCCACATGGCTTCTCGCAAACTGCAAACGGGACTACTTGTGGCTTTCTTTCAGCAATGGCTTTCTTCTTGCCACTCTTCCATAAAGGTCAGATTTGTGGAGAGCACGACTAATAGTTGTCCTGTGGACAGATTTTCCCACCTGAGCTGTGGATCTCTGCAGCTCCTCCAGAGTTAGCATGCTTCTCTGATTAATGCTCTCTTTGCCCGGCCTGTCAGTTTAGGTGAATGGCCGTGTCTTGGTAGGTTTGCAGTTGTGCCATACTCTTTCAATTTTCGGATGATGGATTTGACAGTGCTCAATGAGATGTTCAAAGCTTGGGATAATTTTTATAGCCTAACCCTGCTTTAAACGTCTCCACAACTTTATCCCTGACCTGTCTGGTGTGTTCCTTGGCCTTCATGATGCTATTTGTTCACTAAGATTCTCTAACAAACCTCCTGAGGGCTTCACAGAACAGCTGTATTTTTATACTGAGATTAAATTACACACAGGCGAACTCTATTTACTAATTGGGTGACTTCTGAAGGCAATTGGTTCCACTAGATTTTACTTAGGGGTATCAGAATAAAGGGGGCTGAATACAAATGCACACCACACTTTTCAGATATTTATTTGTAAAAAAATTTGAAAACCATTTATCATTTTCCTTCCACTTAACAATTATGTGTCACTTTGTGTTTGGTCTATCACATTAAATACCAATAAAATACATTTAAGTACTTTTGTTGTTACATGACAAAATGTGGAAAATTTCAAGGAGTATGAATATTTTAAGGCATTGTATATCTACATGTCTTCCTATGGGGGAGTAGTCTATGTAGTTACGTTTTTATCTTTATATACAGTTGTGCTCATAAGTTTACATACCCTGGCAGAATTTATAATTTCTTGGCCATTTTTCAGAGAATATGACTGATAACACTAAGCCTTTTCTTTCACTCATGGTTAGTGTTTGGCTGAAGCCATTTATTATTAATCGATTGTGTTTACTCTTTTTAAATCATAATCACAACAGAAATGACCCTGATCAAAAGTTGTCATACCCTGGTGATTTTGGCCTGATAATATTCACACAAGTTAACACAAAGGGGTTTGAATGGTTATTGAAGGTAACCATCCTCACCTGTGATCTGTTTGCTTGTAATTAGTGTGTGTGTATAAAAGGTCAATGAGTTTCTAGACTCCTGACAGACCCTTGCATCTTTCATCCAGTGCTGCACTGATGTTTCTGGATTCTGAGTCATGGGGAAAGCAAAAGAATTGTCAAAGGATCTGCGGGAAAAGGTGGTTGAACTGTATAAAACAGGCAATGGATTTAAAAAGATATCCAGGGAATTGAGAATACCAATCAACAGTGTTCAAACTCTAATCAAGAAGTGGAAAAAGAGGGGTTCTGTTGAAACCAAACCACGGTCAGGTAGACCTAAACTAAAGTTTCAGCCACAGCTGCCAGGAAAATTGTTCGGGATGCAAAGAAAACCCACAAATAATTCAGGTGAAATACAGGACTCTCTGAAAACATGTGATGTGGCTGTTTCAAGATGCACAATAAGGAGGCACTTGAAGAAAGATGGGCTGCATGGTCGAGTCGCCAGAAGAAAGCCATTACTACCCAAATGCCACAAAGTATCCGGCTTACAATACGCCAAACAGCACAGAGACAAGTCTCAAACCTTCTGGCACAAAGTCATTTGGAGTGATGAGACCACAACCATAAACACTACGTTTGGAGAGGAGTCAACAAGGCCTATGATGAAAGGTACACCATTCCTACTGTGAAATACGGAGGTGGATCGCTGATGTTTTGGGGATGTGTGAGCTACAAAGGCACAGGAATTTGGTCAAAATTGATGGCAAGATGAATGCAGTATGTTATCAAAAAATACTGGAGGAACATTTGCATTCATCAGCCATTAAGCTGCGCACGGGGCATTCCAACGTGACAATGATCCAAAACACAAGGCCAAGTTGACCTGTCATCGGCTACAGCAGAATAAAGTGAAGGTTCTGGAGTGGCCATCTCAGTCTCCTGACCTCAATATCATTGAGCCACTCTGGGAAAATCTCAAACGTGCAGTTCATGCAAGACAGCCCAAGAATTTACAGGAACGGGAGGGTTTTTGCCAAGAGGAATGGGCAGCTTTACCATCCTGAGAAGATAAAGAGCCTCATCCACAAATGCCACAAAAGACTTCAAGCTGTCATTGATGTTAAAGAGGGAAATACACGATATTAAGAACTGGGGTATGTAAACTTTTGATCAGGGTCATTTGGGTAGTTTCTGTTGTCCTTATGATTTTAAAAGAGTAAACACAGTTGATTGATAATAAATGGTTTCAGCCAAACACTAACCATGAGTGAAAAAAGTTTTTGTGTTATCATTCATATTCTCTGAAAAATGGTCAAGAAATCATAAATTCTGCCAGGGTATGTAAACGTATGAGCACAACTGTGCGTGTGTGTGTGTGTATATACAGTATCTCATAAAAGGAAGTACACCCATCACATTTTTGTAAATATTTTATTATATCTTTTCATGTGACAACACTGATAAAGTGACGCTTTGCTACAATTTAATGTAGTGAGTGTACAGCTTGTATAACCATGTAACTTTGCTGTCCCCTCAAAATAACTCAACACACAGCCATTAATGTCTAAACTGGTGGCAACAAAAGTGAGTATACCCCTAAGTGAAAATGTCCAAGTTGGGCCCGATTAGCCATTTTCCCTCCCTGGTGTCATGTCAAAGTCTCAGGTGTGAATGGGGAGCAGTTGTGTTAAATTTGGTGTTATCACTCTCACTCTCTCATACTGGTCACTGGAAGTTCAACATGGAACCTCATGGTAAAGAACTCTTTGAGGATCTGAAAAAGAAGAATTGTTGCTCTACATAAAGATGGCCTAGGCTATAAGAAGATTGCCAAGTCCCTGAAACTGAGCTGCAGCATGATGGCCAAAACCAAACAGCGGTTCAAAAGGACAGGTTCCACTCGGAACAGGCCTCGCCATGGTCGACCAAAGAAGTTGAGTGCAAGTGCTCAGCGTCATATCCAGAGGTTGTCTTTGGGAAATAGACATATGAGTGCTGCCAGCATTGCTGCAGAGGTTGAAGGGGTGGGGGGTCAGCCTGCCAGTGCTCAGATCATACGCCACAGACTGCAACAAATTGGTCTGCATTGCTGTCGTCCCAGAAGGAAGCCTTTTCTAAAGATGATGTAAAAGAAAGCCCGCAAACAGTTTGCTGAAGACAAGCAGACTAAGGGCATGGATTACTGGAACCATATCCTGTGAGACCAAGATAAACTTCTTTGGTTCAGATGGTGTCAAGCGTGTGTGGTGGCAGCCAGGTGAGGAGTACAAGGACAAGTGTGTCTTGCCTACAGTCAAGCGTGGTGGGAGCGTCATGGTCTGGGGTTGCATGAGTGCTGCTGGCACTGGGGAGCTACAGTTCATTAAGGGAACCATGAATGCCAACATGTACTGAGACATACTGAAGCAGAGCATGATCCCCTCCCTTCGGAGACTGGGCCGCAGGGCAGTATTCCAACATAACGACCCCAAACACACCTCCAAGACGACCACTGCCTTGCTAAAGAAGCTGATGGTAAAGTTGATGGACTGGCCTAGCATGTCTCCAGAGACCTAATCCCTATTGAGCATCTGTGGGGCATCCTCAAATGGAAGGTGGAGGAGAGCAAGGTCTCTAACATCCACCAGCTTAGTGATGTCGTCATGGAGGAGTGGAAGAGGACTCCAGTGGCAACCTGTGAAGCTCTGGTGAACTCCATGGCCAAGAGGGTTAAGGCAGTGCTGGAAAATAATGGTGGCCACACAAAATATTGAAACTTTGGGCCCAATTTGGACATTTTCAATTAGGGGTGTACTCACTTTTGTTGCCAGCGGTTTAGACATTAACCACTTGAGCCCCGGACCATTATGCTGCCTAAGGACCAGAGGTCTTTTTCCAATTTGGCACTGCGTCGCTTTAACTGCTAATTGCGCGGTCATGCAATGCTGTACCCAAACGAAATTTGCGTCCTTTTCTTCTCACAAATAGAGCTTTCTTTTGATGGTATTTGATCACCTCTGCGGTTTTTGTTTTTTGCGCTATAAACGGAAAAAGACCGAAAATTTTGAAAAAAAATTATATTTTCTACTTTTTGTTATAAAAAAAATCCAATAAACTAAATTTTAGTCATACATTTAGGCCAAAATGTATTCGGCCACATGTCTTTGGTAAAAAAAATGTCAATAAGCGTATATTGGTTTGCGCAAAAGTTATAGCGTCTACAAACTAGGGTACATTTTCTGTAATTTACACAGCTTTTAGTTTATGACTGCCTATGTCATTTCTTGAGGTGCTAAAATGGCAGGGCAGTACAAAACCCCCCCAAATAACCCCATTTTGGAAAGTAGACACCCCAAGGAAATTGCTGAGAGGCATATTGAACCCATTGAATATTTTTTTTTTTTTTTGTCCCAAGTGATTGAATAATGACAAAAAAAAAAAAAATATTTACAAAAAGTTGTCACTAAATGATATATTGCTCACACAGGCCATGGGCCTATGTGGAATTGCACCCCAAAATACATTCAGCTGCTTCTCCTAAGTATGGGGATACCACATGTGTGGGACTTTTTGGGAGCCTAGCCGCGTACGGGGCCCGAAAACTAATCACTGCCTTCAGAATTTCTAAGGGTGTAAATTTTTGATTTCACTCTTCACTGCCTATCACAGTTTCGGAGGCCATGGAATGCCCAGGTGGCACAAAACCCCCCCAAAATGACCCCATTTTGGAAAGTAGACACCCCAAGCTATTTGCTGAGAGGCATATTGAGTCCATGGAATATTTTATATTTTGACACAAGTTGCGGGAAGTGACACTTTTTTTTTTTTTTGCATAAAGTTGTCACTAAATGATATATTGCTCACACAGGCCATGGGCATATGTGGAATTGTACCCCAAAATACATTTAGCTGCTTCTCCTGAGTATGGGGATACCACATGTGTGGGACTTTTTGGGAGCCTAGCCGCGTACGGGGCCCCGAAATCCAATCACCGCCTTCAAGATTTCTAAGGGTGAAAATTTTTGATTTCACTCTTCACTGCCTATCACAGTTTCGGAGGCCATGGAATGCCCAGGTGGCACATAACCCCCCCCAAATGACCCCATTTTGGAAAGTAGACACCCCAAGCTATTTGCTGAGAGGCATGGTGAGTATTTTGCAGCTCTCATTTGTTTTTGAAAATGAAGAAAGACAAGAAAAAACTTTTTTTTTTTTCTTTTTTCAATTTTCAAAACTTTGTGACAAAAAGTGAGGTCTACAAAATACTCACTATACCTCTCAGCAAATAGCTTTGGGTGTCTACTTTCCAAAATGGGGTCATTTGGGGGGGTTTTGTGCCACCTGGGCATTCCATGGCCTCCGAAACTGTGATAGGCAGTGAAGAGTGAAATCAAAAATTCACGCCCTTAGAAAGCCTGAAGGCGGTGCTTGGTTTTCGGGGTCCCGCACGCGGCTAGGCTCCCAAAAAGTCTCACACATGTGGTATCCCCGTACTCCGGAGAAGCAGCAGAATGTATTTTGGGGTGTAATTTCACATATCCCCATGGCATGTTTGAGCAATATATCATTTAGTGACAAAAATTAAAAAAATGTCTCTTTCCCGCAACTTGTGTCACAATATAAAATATTCCATAGACTCGACATGCCTCTCAGCAAATAGCTTGGGGTGTCTACTTTCCAAAATGGGGTCATTTGGGGGGGTTTTGAACTGTCCTGGCATTTTATGCACAACATTTAGAAGCTTATGTCACACATTACCCACGCTTCTAACCACTTGAAGACAAAGCCCTTTCTGACACTTATTGTTTACATGAAAAAGTTTTTTTTTTTTTTGCAAAAAAATTACTTTGAACCCCCAAACATTATATATTTTTTTTAAAGCAAATGCCCTACAGATTAAAATGGTGGGTGTTTCATTTTTTTTTTTCACACAGTATTTGCGCAGCGATTTTTCAAACGCATTTTTTGGGGAAAAAACACACTTTTTTAAATTTTAATGCACTAAAACACACTATATTGCCCAAATGTTTGATGAAATAAAAAAGATGATCTTAGGCCGAGTACATGGATACCAAACATGACATGCTTTAAAATTGCGCACAAACGTGCAGCGGCAACAAAATAAATACATTTTTAAAAGCCTTTAAAAGCCTTTACAGGTTACCACTTTAGATTTACAGAGGAGGTCTACTGCAAAAATTACTGCCCTCGATCTGACCTTCGCGGTGATACCTCACATGCATGGTGAAATTGCTGTTTACGTTTGACGACAGACCGCCGCTTGCGTTCGCCTTAGCGCTAGAGCAGGGGGCGACGGGTGCCTTTTTTTTTTTTTTTTTCTTTATTATTTTTTTGCTTTTTTTATCTTATTTTTAAACTGTTCCTTTCATATTTTTTTTTTTTTAATCATTTTTATTGTTATCTCGGGGAATGTAAATATCCCCTATGATAGCAATAGGTAGTGACAGGTACTCTTTTTTGAAAAAATTGGGGTCTATTAGACCCTAGATCTCTCCTCTGCCCTCAAAGCATCTGACCACACCAAGATCGGTGTGATAAAATGCTTCCCCAATTTCCCAATGGCGCTATTTACATCCGGCGAAATCTAAGTCATAAAATGCTCGTAGCTTCCGGTTTCTTAGGCCATAGAGATGTTTGGAGCCACTCTGGTCTGCTCTCTGGTAACTTTTGTAACTGTAACCGGTTCCAGGTTTGGGTCTCTCAAAATGCGATGGCATCTTGGGAGACCCTGTGAAAGTGTGTCCTAGTCTGTGCAATGCTGTACCCTACGCTAATACTCAACTAGTGAATGGTAGCGTTCAAAACATTCACCAATGCAAAGACCAGGATTGTCAGGACAGGAGGGACAATAATAGCGGGTGTCACGCCTATATCCGCGCTTGCTGCAGACACGACATCTTTTTTGGGGGGGGTTCGCTGGGTAGGGGTACTCGGGAGGACATAAAGAAAATGCCTCTCATGCAGCCGACTGCATTTGGTTGGGGATGTGAATGGGGGAAGTACGGGCGCTGCAGAAGTGGTGGGTTCCCAATTGGGATTGGCGAATGCAGCAGGAAGGGCATTATGGGCACGACGGGCCTGTGTTTGTCTTTTTGGTGGCAGCGGGACACTACTTGTGCTTGCCACCTCACCAGCTTGAACTGCACTTATGGGACTCGCCACGTCACCAAGTGTTACTGCAGTGCTAGTTTGACTACGACCGGGGTGTACTAGGCCGCTGGCGCTTGCCAGTTCACCAAAACGCTACCAAAAAACTGTTAGCGATCGCAGGGATCAGGCCTGACTCTGCGAACGCTGCAGTTATGCGTTAAGTGTTTTGTAAGTGACAGTGATCGATCGATACTGCACTTGGGTGGGCTGGGCTGGGCCGGGCAGAAGGGCAAAACGCAGGTGCTAGCAGGTATCTGGGCTGATCCCGCTAACACTGCGTTTTTGGGAACCCTAAACTGCTGGGGACGCTAGTATAGATCTGATCGGATCAGATATTGATCCGATCAGATACTATACCACTAAGGGAGGTGTATGCTGCGTGCGTGGGTGTTAGCGGTACTGGCGCTAATCTGACGCTGCCTGGGGCTGGTGCTTGCCAGTTCACCAAAATGCTACCAAAAAAACTGTTAGCGATCGCAGGGATCAGGCCTGACTCTGCGAACGCTGCAGTTATGCGTTTAGTGTTTTGTAAGTGACAGTGATCGATCGATACTGCACTTGGGTGGGCTGGGCGGAGGGGCAAAACGCAGGTGCTAGCGGGTATTTGGGCTGATCCCGCTAACACTGCGTTTTTGGGAACCCTAAACTGCTGGGGACGCTAGTATAGATCTGATCGGATCAGATATTGATCCGATCAGATACTATACCACTAAGGGAGGCGTATGCTGCGTGCGTGGGTGTTAGCGGTACTGGCGCTAATCTGACGCTGCCTGGGGCGACGCATATCACCGCCAGGCGATCAGGGGGCTAAACCTTTATTCGGTAATAAACGGCGGGTGCCCTGACACTATAAAAAATAAACGAACTAACCAGCGTCAACCGTAACGGTTATACGGTGATCAGTGGTGAAAGGGTTAACTAGGGGGCAATCAAGGGGTTAAAACATTAGATAGTATATGGGGGTCCCTGACGCTATAAAACGCTGACGGCGAACCTAAATATTTACGTCCCTAACTAGCCTCACCAGCGACACTAATACAGCGATCAGAAAAATGATCGCTTAGTGACACTGGTGACGGGGGGTGATCAAGGGGTTAAAACTTTATTAGGGGGGGTTAGGGGGGTACCCTAGACCTAAAGGGGGCTAACAGTAACTGTCCTAACACTGTAACTGTCACAAACTGACACCTAGCAGTAATCAGAAAAAAAAAAAAACCTGCTTGGTGTCAGTTTGTGACAGGGGGGGGGGTGATCGGGGGGGGGGGGATCGGGGTGTTTTGCATGCCTGGCATGTTCTACTGTGTGTGTAGTGTTTGTGCACTCACATTGATGTCTTCTCTCCTCGGCGCTGGAGCGGAAACTACCGAGCCGAGGAGAGATGACATCATTTCCTTTGCTGCTGTTTAGCATACAGCAGCAAAGGAATGTTCCCATTGGCCGGCGGCGATCGCGAGGGGGGGGGGGCCATGAACGGATGGCCTCCCCCTCCCCTCAGATCGCCGGGGAACAAAACAGGACCGCCTCGGGCACCGGGGGGGGGGTCCGATCGGACCTCCCACCCGCGGGAGGCAAATCACGTACATGTACGTGATTTTGCCTGCCCGTGCCGCCTTACCGACGTACATCAGTGTGAGGCGGTCCTTAAGTGGTTAATGTCTGTGTGTTGAGTTATTTTGAGGGGACAGCAAATTTACACTGTTATACAAGCTGTACACTCACTACATTACATTGTAGCAAAGTGTCATTTCTTCAGTGTTGTCACTTGAAAAGATATAATAAAATATTTACAAAAATGTGAGGGTTCTACTCACTTTTGTGAGTTACTGTATGTGTGTGTGTGTCTATGTATGTGTGTGTGTGTCTATGTATGTGTGTGTGTGTCTATGTATGTGTGTGTGTGTGTGTCTATGTATGTGTGTGTGTATGTATGTGTGTATGTATGTGTGTATGTATGTATGTATGTGTATATATATATATATATATGTGTATATATATATGTATGTGTGTATATATATATATATATATATATATAGAGATGCACCGAAATTTCGACCTAAAATGGTGCTGTCGGCATTCAGCCAATAAGAAAAAGGTGCCGATAATGCCACCGAAAACGCACCGCGTTTTTGCTGCAAATTTGTGCTGATTTTTACATGGAATTCAGGCAATTTGAGGCTGATTTTACCATGATTTACTGTGCTCATGGTGTGTTTTTTTTTAATAGGTCATGTGACTCAAACACATCAAAAACATAACACAGGTGCGTTAACTATGCATTCTTGCATAATTATGCATTGGAACTGGGAGGTGCTTTATTTGTGCGTATGTTTATTAACTGACCAAAAATGCACCAAGCTGGATTTTTAACACCACAATGGCCCAACGGACCAGTGTGCAAACATACATAGAATTTAAAGGGATTCATTTTTCTTGAGCTTTTCTTGTGCTAAAGGTACCAATAATAGCTGCAATTAAATTCATTTAAATTGATGATATTAATTAAAAAGTTGAATATAACACGATTGTATATACGTGTTGTCTTTTGTTTTTTAAAACTGTCGTTTTCGGTTTTGGCCTTCGGCCAAGCGTGTCCTGCATTTTTGGTTTCGGCACCAAAATTTCCATTTGGGGTGTGTGTGTGTGTGTGTATATATATGTATATATATGTATATATATATATATATATATATATGTGTATATGTGCGTATATATATATATATATATATACAGTGGCTTGCGAAAGTATTCGGCCCCCTTGGACTTTTCAACCTTTTGCCACATTTCAGGCTTCAAACATAAAGATATAAAATTTTAATTTTTTGTGAAGAATCACCAACAAGTGGGACACAATTGTGAAGTGGAACGAAATCTATTGGATATTTTTAAACTTTTTTAGCAATTAAAAAACTGAAAAGTGGTGCGTGCAAAATTATTCGGCCCCTTTACTTTCAGTGCAGAAACTCACTCCAGAAGTTCAGCGAGAATCTCTGAATGATCCAATGTTGTCCTAAATGACTGATGGTGATAAATAGAATCCACCTGTGTGTAATCAAGTCTCTGTATAAATGCACCTGCTCTGTGATAGTCTCAGGGTTCTGTTGAAAGCGCAGAGAGCATCATGAAGCCCAAGGAACACACCAGGCAGGTCCGTAATACTGTTGTGGAGAAGTTTAAAGCCGGATTTGGATACAAAAAGATTTCCCAAGCTTTAAACATCCCAAGGAGCACTGTGCAAGCGATCATTTTGAAATGGAAGGAGAATCAGACCACTGCAAATCTACCAAGACCTGGCTGTCCCTCTAAACTTTCAGCTCAGACAAGGAGAAGACTGATCAGAGATGCAGCCAAGAGGCCCATGATCACTCTGGATGAACTGCAGAGAACTACAGCTGAGGTGGGAGAGTCTGTCCATAGGACAACAATCAGTCGTACACTGCACAAATCTGGCCTTTATGGAAGAGTGGCAAGAAGAAAGCCATTTCTCAAAGATATCCATAAAAAGTCTCGTCTAAAGTTTGCCACAAGCCACCTGGGAGACACACCAAACATGTGGAAGAAGGTGCTCTGGTCCGATGAAACCAAAATCAAACTTTTTGGCCACAATGCAAAATGATATGTTTGGCGTAAAAGCAACACAGCTCATCACACTCAACACACCATCCCCACTGTCAAACATGGTGGTGGCAGCATCATGGTTTGGGCCTGCTTTTCTTCAGCAGGGACAGGGAAGATGGTTAAAATTGAGGGGAAGATGGATGCAGCCAAATACAGGACCATTCTGGATGAAAACCTGTTGGAGTCTGCAAAAGACCTGAAACTGGGACGGAGATTTATCTTCCAACAAGACAATGATCCCAAACATATAGCAAAATCTACAAAGGAATGGCTCACAAATAAATGTATCCAGGTGTTAGAATGGCCAAGTCAAAGTCCAGACCTGAATCCAATCGAGAATCTGTGGAAAGAGCTGAAAATTGCTGTTCACAAACGCTCTCCATCCAACCTCACTGAGCTCGAGCTGTTTTTCAAGGAAGAATGGGCAAGAATTTCAGTCTCTCGATGTGCAAAACTGATAGAGACATACCCCAAGCGACTTGCAGCTGTAATCGCAGCAAAAGGTGGCTCTACAAAGTATTAACGCAAGGGGGCCGAATAATTTTGCACGCCCCACTTTTCATTTTTTTATTAGTTAAAGTTTCAAAAATAGAAAAGATTTCGTTCCACTTCACAATTGTGTCCCACTTGTTGGTGATTCTTCACAAAAAATAAAAATTTTATATCTTTATGTTTGAAGCCTGAAATGTGGCAAAAGGTTGAAAAGTTCAAGGGGGCCGAATACTTTCGCAAGCCACTGTATATGTATATGTGTATGTGTATATATATATATATATATATATATATATATATATATATATACACACACACACACAGTGGGGACGGAAAGTATTCAGAACCCCCTTAAATTTTTCACTCTTTGTTATATTGCAGCTAAAATCATTTAAGTTCATTTTTTTCCTCATTAACCCTTTCATGACTAAGCCTATTTTTGAAATTTGGTGTTTACAAGTTAAAATCCGTATTTTTTGCTAGAAAATTACTTAGAACCCCTAAACATTATATATATTTTTTTTAGCAGAGAATCTAGAGAATAAAATGTCGATTGTTGCAATATTTTATATCACACGGTATTTGTGCAGTGGTGTTTTAAACGCAAATTGTTGGGAAAAGGGACACTTTCATGAATTTTAAAAAATCCAAACAGAAAAGTTACCCCAATTGTTTTGTATAATGTGAATGATGATGTTACGCCGAGTAAATAGATACCAAACATGTCACGCTTTATAATTGCACGCACTCGTGGAATGGCGACAAACTACAGTACCTAAGAATTTCCATAGTCGACGCTTTAAATTTTTTTTTTTTACGGTTACCAGGTTAGAGTTACAGAGGAGGTCTAGTGCTAGAATTATTGCTCTCGCTCTGGCTATCGCGGAGACACCTCACATGTGTGATTTGAACACCGTTTACATATGCGGGCGCGACTTCCATATGCGTTTTCTTTGCTGCGTGAGCTCGCGGGGACGGGGACGCTTTAAAAATTTTAATTTTTTTTTCTTATTTTATTTATTTTTATAAATTGTGTTTAAAAAAAAATTTTTTTTTTTGATGACTTTTATTGCTGTCACAAGGAATGTAAACATCCCTTGTGACAGTAATAGGTGGTGACAGGCACTCTTTATGGAGGGATCGGGGGTCTAAAAGACCCCCGATCCCTCCTTTGCACTTCACAGTATTCAGATCGCCGAAAACGGCGATTCTGAATACTGTGTATCTTTTTAAAACCGGCACCATTGGCAGCCGAGTAAACGGGAAGTGATGTCATGACGTCGCTTCCGCTTTTACAATTAGAAGGCTGGAACAAAGCCGCCCATAGCTTTGTTCCAGCCTGCCCCCAGACGCCGGAGGCACCCGATTGGTCACCGGGCCTGCAGCTCCGGGCATCATCCCGGTATAACCCCGGAAAGCCGAGTACGCACATATGCGTACGCTCGGCGGGAAGGGGTTTAATGTACACACAGCACCCCATATTGCCAGAAAAACACAGAATTGTTGACATTTTTGCAGATTTATTAAAAAAGAAAAACTGAAATATCACATGGTCCTAAGTATTCAGACCCTTTGCTGTGACACTCATATATTTACTCAGGTGCTGTCCATTTCTTCTGATCATCCTTGAGATGGTTCTACACCTTCATTTGAGTCCAGCTGTGTTTGATTATACTGATTGGACTTGATTAGGAAAGCCACACACCTGTCTGTATAATACCTTACAGCTCACAGTGCATGTCAGAGCAAATGAGAATTATAAGGTCAAAGGAACTGCCTGAAGAGCTCAGAGACAGAATTGTGGCAAGGCACAGATCTGGCCAAGGTTACAAAAACATTTCTGCTGCACTTAAGGTTCCTAAGAGCACAGTGGTCTCCATAATCCTTAAATGGAAGACGTTTGGGACGACCAGAACCCTTCATAGAGCTGGCCGGCCGGCCAAACTGAGCTATCGGGGGAGAAGAGCCTTGGTGAGAGAGGTAAAGAAGAACCCAAAGATCACTGTGACTGAGCTCCAGAGATGCAGTCGGGAGATGGAAGAAAGTTGTAGAAAGTCAACCATCACTGCAGCCCTCCACCAGTCGGGGCTTTATGGCAGAGTGGCCCGACGGAAGCCTCTCCTCAGTGCAAGACACATGAAAGTCTGCATGGAGTTTGCTAAAAAACACCTGAAGAACTCCAAGATGGTGAGAAATAAGATTCTCTGGTCTGATGGGACCAAGATAGAACTTTTTGGCCTTAATTCTAAGCAGTATGTGTGGAGAAAACCAGGCACTGCTCATCACCTGTCCAATACAGTCCCAATAATGAAGCATGGTGGTGGCAGCATCATGCTGTGGGGGTGTTTTTCAGCTGCAGAGACAGGTTGACTGGTTGCAATCGAGGAAAGATGAATGCGGCCAAGTACAGGGATATCCTGGACGAAAACCTTCTCCAGAGTGCTCAGGACCTCAGACTGGGCCGATGGTTTACCTTCCAACAAGACAATGACCCTAAGCACACAGCTAAAATAATGAAGTAGTGGCTTCACAACAACTCCGTGACTGTTCTTGAATGGCCCAGCCAGAGCCCTGACTTAAACCCAATTGAGCATCTCTGTAGAGACCTAAAAATGGCTGTCCACCAACGTTTACCATCCAACCTGACAGAACTGGAGAGGATCTGCAAGGAGGAATGGCAGAGTATCCCCAAATCCAGGTGTGAAAAACTTGTTGCATCTTTCCCAAAAAGACTCCTGGCTGTATTAGATTAAAAGGGGCTTCTACTAAATACTGAGCAAAGGGTCTGAATACTTAGGACCATGTGATATTTCAGTTTTTCTTTTTTAATAAATCTGCAAAAATGTCAACAATTCTGTGTTTTTCTGTCAATATGGGGTGCTGTGTGTACATTAATGAGGAAAAAAAATGAACTTAAATGATTTTAGCAAATGGCTGCAATATAACAAAGAGTGAAAAATTTAAGGGGGTCTGAATACTTTCCGTCCCCACTGTGTATGTGTGTGTATGTATGTATGTGTATGTATGTATATAAATATATATATGTATGTATGTGTGTGTGTATATATATGTGTGTATATATATATATATATATATATATATATATATATATATGTATGTATGTGTGTGTGTGTGTGTGTATATATATATGTATGTGTACACATTCGCTTCATTCTTTATTCCACCGCTAAAATATACACCGCATTGACCTTGTATAGCGCTTTTCTCTCTGATTAGAAATTGGAGATGGCGTTGGCCAGGAATTGAACCCGGGTCAGCTGCTTGAAAGGCAGCTATGCTTACCACTGCACCACCAATGCAAGGTAGCATGTCTTTGTAGTGTGGGAGGAAACCAGAGTACCCGGAGGAAACCCACGCAAGCACAGGGAGAACATGCAAACTCCATGCAGATAGTGTCCTGGTCAGGATTTAAACCATGGACCCCAGTGCTGCAAGGCTAACCCCTAAGCCTCTGTGCTGCCTGTATGCAGCCTTTGTTCTCTAAGGCTCGCCCCCGCTGAGCGGAGTACATCAGTTATGTCCACTCAAAGCGCCTCCAGAAGAAATCCAAACTTAACCTAAACTACAATCATATATATATATATATATATATATATATATAACACTCCAAAACACACCTAAAAGAATAACACACATCTCCACAACATATACAAACTTATCCTAATCTACAATATATAACACTCCTATAATAAAACGCACCCAAATAACGATAAAGAGGGGTACAGTGGTCCCCAAATTAGCAACACAATTGAGCTAGTTATTCCATTCACACTTAGGTCTTATTCACATGGAGGATATGAATCCGTATCCCATGGGAGGGCCGTGTTTACCGGAATGGGGATGCACAGGTGTTCCCAGCATCCCGTGTAGGCAGTCCCATTGCTGTCAACTGGGGTGCAGCGGCTGTACCCAATGTGACATCTGTGTGGGTGACTGTGCACGGCCCTGAACGCACTGAGGGTGCGTCCGCGCAACTGCACCCACATGGATGTCCTTTTTGGGGTAAAAATAACCCCCACACAAGGTACAAATTCATACACCCCGTGTGAGTGAGGCCTTGGACTTTTCCATAAAGGACCTCACTAGCAGGAAGAGTTCTTATTTCTCCAGCAGAGAAAGCCTAAATAAAGCTGGAAAGACTCCTCCCACCTCTGAAGACAAAAAGAGTTCCAACCTCCCCTCATAGCCGGTCCAACACACGCCTCAAAAATATGCCGGCCTCCAACCTCCCCTCATAGCCGGTCCAACACGCCTCAAAAACATACCGGCCTCCAACCTTCTCTCATAGCCAGTCCAACACATGCCTCAAAAATATACCGGCCTCCAACCTCCCCTTATTGCCGGTTCAACACACGCCTCAAAAGCCTATCAACCTCCAAACTTCACGACATACTCGATAACTTAATGTCAATCGACAATACATCGATCAAACATAATCACCTGTAAAAAAGTGTCTGAGATGTTGGTGGTAAACAGCCTGCTAGGCCCGGGGGGAACCAAACCAAGTCCTCCAAAAGCTACCTCATACATATCCAAAAGTTGCCATGAGTGTAAATGTAGACCTTAGGCTTTAAGGTTAATCAAAAATATCACTTTCTAAAGGTAAAGGTATAACAAGGGGGAGGGGGAGTATGCAAGGGGAGAAAAGGAGGGGGAGAGGGGAGGTTGGGGGTAAGGAAGGGGTGTGGTGGTTCTCCCCAACCCTCACCCCCTTCTTCCTCCAACCTCCCCCCCCCCCCTTTTTTCTCCCTCTCTGCCTCTTCCATACTCCCGCTTGTTCTACCTTTCCCTTTTAGAATGTGATATTTTTGATTAACCTTAAAGCTTAATGTCTACATTTACACTCTTAGCAACTTTTGGATATGAGGCAGATTTTGGAGGACTTGGTTTGGTTCCCCCCGTGCTTAGCAAGCTGTTTACCACCAACATCTTGGGTACTTTTTTACAGGTGATTATGTTTGGGCGATGTATTGTCGTACCTTAAAGCTTCTGCAGAAAGGTAAATAGAGGGCTGATGGGAAGACCCTCAGGTTACTGAAGTGGCAGTCGCCACCAGTGTAGGGACCTGTGTTGGTACAGCCGTACCTGGTCCCTGAGAGGGTTCCTCAGACTTTTTGTTGAGTCTTCTTCTAGGAAAAAGCCAATTATCTTCTTTGTCCAACTACATTGATAGTTAGTGATTCAGAAGCTACAGAAAGGGGAATATAGAGCTGATGGGAAGACCCTCCGGTTACTGAAGTGGCAGCTGCCAACAGTGTAGGGACCGGTGTTGGTACAGCCGTACCTGGTCCCTGGGAGGGTTCCTCAGACTTTTTGTTGAATTTCTTCTAGGAACAACCAATTGTCTTGTTTGTCCAACTACATTGATAGTTGGTGATTCAGAAGCTGAAGAAAGGGAAATAGAGGGCTTATGGGAAGACCCTCTAGTTATTGGAGTGGCAGCCGCCACTGGTGTAGGAACCTGTGTTGATACAGCCGTCCCTGGGAAGGTTCCTCAGACATTTTGTTAAATTTCTTCTAGGAACCGCCAATTGTCTTGTTTGTCCAGCCACATTGATAGTTGGGGATTCAGAAGCTGCAGAAAGGGAAATAGAGGGCTGATGGGAAGACCTTCCAGTTACTGGAGTGGCAGCTGCTACCAGTGTAAAGACCTGTGTTGGTACAGTCGTACCTGGTCCCTGGGAGGGTTCCTCAAGCTTTCCATTGAGTCTTATAACTCTCTATCCCCATGCACAAAACTTGGACTATGCAGAAAATGTGGCACTCCTGTTGAAGATAGCTGAAGGTATTGCTCTCTTGAAGATAGGTGCTGATGAGAATCTTTCAAGAGAGTGATGACGTAGTGGACTCCGGTGATGATGGCTTGACTTGAAGATCTTCTTCGTCATGTTCACTAGCAAATCATTCTCTGATCATTCTCTGAAAAAGCTGCACCCCTTTCATTTAAGTGCATTCCATCACTGCTATAAAGACAGTAACTGACTGAAAAGTCAGCCCAGTTCGCCATGTGGCTCGAGGTACAGGCAATATTTCTGAAAATACTGCCTTGGAGTTCCTATTCTTCAATATAGCCCCTAAGTCCCTGAAATAGTTTTTTAGGGCGCTCCATCTTCCTCTAACTTTGTCGTTAGTATCAATATGTATCATGACAGCTAGGTTCTCCCCAGCCCCATCCAACAATCTGTCCATGCAATCTACAATGTTCCAAACCCGAGCGCCCGGTAAACAACATACTGTTTGGCGATAAGGGTATTTGTAACAGATTGCCCTCTGTATCCTTCCAATAACTGAATCCCCTACCACTAGTTTCTGCCTAACCTTTCCTGTAACCTTGCCCCCATCTTCACTGGAGACGTTCCCCTGGCATTTTGGTGAAGTATCAACGTGAACGTCACATGCTAGTGGATTCTCCGCGTGAACGTCACATGCTGGTGGATTTCCCATGTGAATGTCACACTCTGGTGGAGTGGCCATGTCTTGGTCGCACTCTGGTGGAGTAGCCATGTCCTGGTCGCACTCTGGTGAAGTGGCCGTGTCCTGGTCGCACTCTGGTGGAGTGGCTGTTTCCTGGTCGCACTCTGGTGGAGTGGCCGTGTCTTGGTCGCACTCTGGTGGAGTGGCCGTGTCCTGGTCACACTCTGGTGGAGTGGCCATGTCTTGGTCGCACTCTGGTGGAGTGGCCGTGTCTAGGTCGCACTCTGGTGGACTGGCCATGTCTAGGTCGCACTCTGGTGGACTGGCCAGGTCTAGGTCGCACTCTGGTGGACTGGCCATGTCTAGGTCGCACTCTGGTGGACTGGCCATGTCTAGGTCGCACTCTGGTGGAGTCCTAATTTGAATGTCACTTTTTGGCGGCATCTCAATGTGTTGGTTGACATGCCTGCTGTGTGAGCCTTGTGTGTCGCATACATCTTCATTTAAAAAAGAGAGGAATTCGATTTAGCACCTTCACCTACATTTCATATATTTTTCTTAGAACAACATCAAATTGTAGAGAGAAAAGTTCAAAATGCTTGTGCCAGAGACAATGAATAAACTCGACATGATAGGGACAGAAGGATGACTAATGTTGGCCTTCGTAAAAAAATGCTGGTTTCCTGCCACTCATCCCGACCCACTGGCTGGCAATAATCACATGAAAAATCAGTCAGGCTGGTTGTACCCAGCCTGTAATCAGCCTGCCCATACATCGTTAGAATCTCTGCTGGTCCCTGCTAAACCGGCTGAGATTTGAACTGCCTATCGCCGGCTTTAGGAGCACAGACACTTTTAATTACAGCACTTAGGTTAAAGGCATAGTGCATATTAAAATGCTCATGGATAATTAATTAGCACGGTTTTATATGTATTAGTTTTGTCTGTCTGTATGGCCTTGTTTTAAGGGTGATGAGGCCCATATAGCATGAACGGGGCGTTTTTGTAACATCTGTAACTTCCAGGTGCTGCATGCAGGCAGTCCATTGAAAATGAGTAGAACGCACAGCTGCACACGCGCAGCTACTTCTCCTAATATGGCATGCACTGTCTGCATTCAGGGCCATTCGCCCACACCCAGGGCCGCTGTTAGAAATCATGGGGCCCCGTACAGCTTACATGACTGGGGCCCCTGCACCTATAAGAGCCAGGGCCTGAACCTGCCCCCCCAGCTCACATTCAGCCAGCAGAGGAAAAGGAGGTGGTGTGCTCTGTGAAGAAATTAGGGTGTGACAACATTTTCTTAACAGTGTAAGGGGTTTAAAACCTGTACAGCACACAGGGATCTAATATGTGTATATAATGTTGTCATGTTTAAACAGGTGGTGAGGAGGCAATATAACACCTTCTTACCACCTGTCAAATGCTCTCTGAAGAGCGACCTGAATGTGGATTGCTGTTCAGAGGGCACAACATGTTTAAATGAGCCCTAAGGCAGTTCAGACAATCCATTGTTTTTTGTCAATTCAGCAGGGAACAGGAGGGACTATTTCATGTTTTCTTTGGGGCACTGCTAAGTAATCTTCTGGTTTTCAGCAAGTACAAAATCACGGGGAGATGGTGCTAATAAGAGATCTATAGCCATCCATATGCATGTGTATGTTCTTCCCAGTAGTGTGTACACGTTGATTGTTGGAAATGAAAACAAAAGATTGACATATATGACTGCAGAGTTACAATCAAAATTAACCACTTCAGCCCCGGAAGGATTTACCCCCTTCCTGACCAGAGCACTTTTTACAATTTGGCACTGCGTCGCTTTAACTGCTAATTGCGCGGTCATGCAATGCTGTACCCAAACGAAATTTGCGTCCTTTTCTTCCCACAAATAGAGCTTTCTTTTGATGGTATTTGATCACCTCTGCCGTTTTTATTTTTTGCGCTATACACGGAAAAAGACCGAAAATTTTGAAAAAAAATGATATTTTCTACTTTTTGTTCTAAAAAAAATCCAATAAACTCAGTTTTAGTCATACATTTAGGCCAAAATGTATTCGGCCACATGTCTTTGGTAAAAAAAATGTCAATAAGTGTATATTTATTGGTTTGCGCAAAAGTTATAGCGCCTACAAACTAGGGTACATTTTCTGGAATTTACACAGCCTTTAATTTATGACTGCCTATGTCGTTTCTTGAGGTGCTAAAATGGCAGAGCAGTACAAAACCCCCACAAATGACCCCATTTTGGAAAGTAGACACCCCAAGGAAATTGCTGAGAGGCATGTTGAGCCCATTGAATATTCATTTTTTTTGTCCCAAGTGATTGAATAATGACTAAAAAAAAAAAAAAAAAAATTACAAAAAGTTGTCACTAAATGATATATTGCTCACACAGGCCATGGGCATATGTGGAATTGCACCCCAAAATACATTTAGCTGCTTCTCCTGAGTATGGGGATACCACATGTGTGGGACTTTTTGGGAGCCTAGCCGCGTACGGGGCCGCGAAAACCAATCACTGCCTTCTGGATTTCTAAGGGCGTACATTTTTGATTTTACTCCTCACTATCCATCACAGTTTTGAAGGCCATAAAATGCCCAGATGGCACAAAACCCCCCCAAATGACCCCATTTTGGAAAGTAGACACCCCTAGCTATTTGCTTTGAGGCATGGTGAGTATTTTGCAGCTCTCATTTGTTTTTGAAAATAAAGAAAGACGAGAAAAAAAAAATGTTTTTTTCTTTTTTCCATTTTCAAAACTTTGTGACAAAAAGTGAGGTCTGCAAAATACTCACTATACCTCTCATCAAATAGCTTGGGGTGTTTACTTTCCAAAATGGGGTCATTTGGGGGGGGGGGTTTTGCCACCTGGGCATTCCATGGCCTCCGAAACTGTGATAGGCAGTGAAGAGTGAAATCAAAAATTTACGGCCTTAGAAAGCCTGAAGGCGGTGCTTGGTTTCGGGTCCCGTACGCGGCTAGGCTCCCAAAAAGTCCCACACATGTGGTATCCCCGTACTCAGGAGAAGCAACAGAATGTATTTTGGGGTGTAATTTCACATATTCCCATGGCATGTTTGAGCAATATATCATTTAGTGACAACTTTGCGCAAAAAAAAAAAAAAAAAAAAAAAAAATTGTCTCTTTCCCGCAACTTGTGTCACAATATAAAATATTCCATGGACTCGACATGCCTCTCAGCAAATAGCTTGGGGTGTCTACTTTCCAAAATGGGGTCATTTGGAGGGGTTTTGAACTGTCCTGGCATTTTATGCACAACATTTAGAAGCTTATGTCACACATCACCCACTCTTCTAACCACTTGAAGACAAAGCCCTTTCTGACACTTTTTGATTACATAAAAAAATAATTTTTTTTTGCAAGAAAATGACTTTGAACCCCCAAACATTATATATTTTTTTAAAGCAAATACCCTACAGATTAAAATGGTGGGTGTTTCATTTTTTTTTTTCACACAGTATTTGCGCAGCGATTTTTCAAACGCATTTTTTGGGGAAAAAACACACTTTTTTAAATTTTAATGCACTAAAACACACTATATTGCCCAAATGTTTGATGAAATAAAAAAGATGATCTTAGGCCAAGTACATGGATACAGATAAAGGATAAATACAGCGCTGCTAAAAAAATGCTAAAAAATATATGAAAAGTACAACAAGCAGCTAACACACCTCTAAGACAAAAGAAGTAAAAATTCAGCAAGTAAATGTATAGTGTAGCGCTAGGTGTATGAATGGATCAAGGTGAGACGTTAGAATAAAGCCATCTGGCAATGGCAAAAAAGCAGACAAAAAAATTATTGGTGAATTAAAAAGAAATATGATTGCACAAATACAAAATCATATTAAAACATAATGGGGTACACCTGTGAAAAAAGTGAAAACAAAACACAAGATGAATCACTTAAATAAAGTCCATGTAAATAGGGTGTGTCCTTGATGGAAATCAAAAAGAAGCCACCACCAACAGTCTCTGAGGGTAAGTTGATAAAGGCAACAACAGGGTGTTACTGGTGGATGAAACCAAAGGAACACCAAATCCAATGTGACGTCTGTGTATGTGTCAGAACCACCACCATATCATCTGAGGAGGCTTACCGGACATAGAGGACTTACAAAGACATACGTCTTGTAAGTCACAGAAAGCTTAATTAGCCACCAAGGCTAGCAGGGAAAAAACACCAGGTATCCAAAACTTCAATAAGGAAGGAAGATCTGTAGGCAACTTCGGCAGTCCAGAGGTATCAGCAGACCGTCCGGATGTATATTTGGAACCATGAGAGAAAGAAGACTCACATGGCGTGATATCGTTTTAAAAGGCATGCATTTATTAAAACATATAAAAGAAAGGCACTCACATGGTATGCGATCAAAAACAGCTTAAATGGTAACGAATGCGGTGATCATAGGAGGTGGACCTCCTATGATCACCGCATTCGTTACCATTTAAGCTGTTTTTGATCGCATACCATGTGAGTGCCTTTCTTTTATATGTTTTAATAAATGCATGCCTTTTAAAACGATATCACGCCATGTGAGTCTTCTTTCTCTCATGGTTCCAAATATACATCCGGACGGTCTGCTGATACCTCTGGACTGCCGAAGTTGCCTACAGATCTTCCTTCCTTATTGAAGTTTTGGATACCTGGTGTTTTTTCCCTGCTAGCCTTGGTGGCTAATTAAGCTTTCTGTGACTTACAAGACGTATGTCTTTGTAAGTCCTCTATGTCCGGTAAGCCTCCTCAGATGATATGGTGGTGGTTCTGACACATACACAGACGTCACATTGGATTTGGTGTTCCTTTGGTTTCATCCACCAGTAACACCCTGTTGTTGCCTTTATCAACTTACCCTCAGAGACTGTTGGTGGTGGCTTCTTTTTGATTTCCATCAAGGACACACCCTATTTACATGGACTTTATTTAAGTGATTCATCTTGTGTTTTGTTTTCACTTTTTTCACAGGTGTACCCCATTATGTTTTAATATGATTTTGTATTTGTGCAATCATATTTCTTTTTAATTCACCAATAATTTTTTTGTCTGCTTTTTTGCCATTGCCAGATGGCTTTATTCTAACGTCTCACCTTGATCCATTCATACACCTAGCGCTACACTATATATTTACTTGCAAGTACATGGATACCAAACATGACATGCTTTAAAATTGCGCACAATAGTGCAGTGGCGACAAACTAAATACATTTTTAAAAGCCTTTAAAAGCCTTTACAGGTTACCACTTTAGATTTACAGAGGAGGTCTACTGCTAAAATTACTGCCCTTGATCTGATGTTCGCGGTGATACCTCACATGCATGGTGCAATTGCTGTTTACATTTGACGCCAGACCGACGCTTGCGTTCGCCTTAGCGCGAGAGCAGGAGGGACAGGGGTGCTTTTTTTTTTTTTTTCTTTATTATTCTTATTTTTTTTTATCTTATTTTTAAACTGTTCCTTTCATTTTTTTTTTTTAATCATTTTTATTGTTATCTCAGGGAATGTAAATATCCCCTATCATAGCAATAGGTAGTGACAGGTACTCTTTTTTGAAAAAATTGGGGTCTATTAGACCCTAGATTTCTCCTCTGCCCTCAAAGCATCAGACCACACCAAGATCGGTGTGATAAAATGCTTTCCCAATTTCCCAATGGCGCTGTTTACATCCGGCGAAATCTAAGTCATAAAATGCTCGTAGCTTCCGGTTTCTTAGGCCATAGAGATGTTTGGAGCCACTCTGGTCTCTGATCAGCTCTATGGTCAGCTGGCTGAATCACCGGCTGCATTTTCAGGTTCCCTGTTGAGACAGGAGAGCCAGAGAAAAACACGGAAGACGTGGGGGGGGGGGCATTCCCTCCCACGGCTTGTAAAAGCAGTTTAGAGGCTAATTAGCTGCTAGGATTGCTTTTACATGAAAGCCGACCGCTGGCTGAAAAGAATGATACCAAGATGATACCTAAACCTGCAGGCATCATTCTGGTATAACCACTCAAAGTCGTGAATGGCGTACCTGAAGACAAAAAAATGGTTAACAATAAAGCACAGTAAACGGTAAAGTATAAAAAATTGCATACCTGAAAAGCAAACATGATAAAACATAACAACAATAAAACATTGCAGAATAGAATACAGTAAAAAAGAGCAGAACAATAGAGAGAATAGAGAGAGAGAGAACAATAAAACGACGACTATTTTTTTTTATTTTATATTTTTGTATGTGTTTTTTTTTTTTACACTTTTTTTGTAACTGTAACTTTTATAACTGTAACCAGTTCCAGGTTCGGGTCTCTCAAAATGCGATGGCATCTTGGGAGACCCTGTGAAAGTGTGCCTAGTCTGTGGAATGCTGTACCCTACGCTAATACTCAACTAGTGAATGGTAGCGTTCAAAACATTCACCAATGCAAAGACCAGGATTGTCAGGACAGGAGGGACAATAATAGCGGGTGTCACGCCTATATCCGCACTTGCTGCAGACACAACATCTTTTTTGGGGGGGTTCGTTGGGTAGGGGTACTCGGGAGGACATAAAGAAAATGCCTCTCATGCAGCCGACTGCATTTGGTTGGGGATGTGAATGGGGGAAGTACGGGCGCTGCAGAAGCGGTGGGTTCCCAATTAGGATTGGCGAATGCAGCAGGAAGGGCACTATGGGCACGACGGGCCTGTGTTTGTCTTTTTGGTGGCAGCGGGACACTACTTGTGCTTGCCACCTCACCAGCTTGAACTGCACTTATGGGACTCGCCACGTCACCAAGTGTTACTGCAGTGCTGGTTTGACTACGACCGGGGTGTACTAGGCCACTGGTGCTTGCCAGTTCACCAAAACGCTACCAAAAAAACTGTTAGCGATCGCAGGATCAGGCCTGACTCTTTAGTTTAGTGTTTTGTAAGTGTCAGTGATCGATCGATACTGCACTTGGGTGGGCTGGGCTGGGCCGGGCGGAGGGGCAAAACGCAGGTGCTAGCAGGTATCTGGGCTGATCCCGCTAACACTGCGTTTTTGGGAACCCTAAACTGCTGGGGACGCTAGTATAGATCTGATCGGATCAGATATTGATCCGATCAGATACTATACCACTAAGGGAGGTGTACGCTGCGTGCGTGGGTGTTAGCGGTACTGGCGCTAACCTGACACTGCCTGGGGCTGGTGCTTGCCAGTTCACCAAAACGCTACCAAGAAAACTGTTAGCGATCGCAGGGATCAGGCCTGACTCTGAACGCTTCAGTTATGCGTTTAGTGTTTTGTAAGTGACAGTGATCGATCGATACTGCACTTGGGTGGGCTGGGCGGAGGGGAAAAACGCAGGTGCTAGCAGGTATCTGGGCTGATCCCACTAACACTGCGTTTTTGGGAACCCTAAACTGCTGGGGACGCTAGTATAGATCTGATTGGATCAGATATTGATCCGTACAGATACTATACCACTAAGGGAGGCGTATGATGCGTGCGTGGCTGTTAGCGGTACTGGCGCTAATCTGACGCTGCCTGGGGCGACGCATATCACCGCCGGGCGATCAAGGGGCTAAACCTTTATTCGGTAATAAACGGCGGGTGCCCTGACACTATAAAAAATAAACGAACTAACCAGCGTCACCCATAATGGTTATACGGTGATCAGTGGTGAAAGCGTTAACTAGGGGGCAATCAAGGGGTTAAAACATTTATTAGGTAGTATATGGGGGTCCCTGACGCTATAAAACGCTGACGGCGAACCTAAATATTTACGTCCCTAACTAGCGTCACCAGCGACACTAATACAGCGATCAGAAAAATGATCGCTTGGTGACACTGGTGACGGGGGGTGATCAAGGGGTTAAAACTTTATTAGGGGGGGTTAGTGGGGTACCCTAGACCTAAAGGGGGGTAATACTAACTGTCCCAACACTGTAACTGTCACAAACTGACACTATGCAGTAATCAGGAAAAAAAAAAACAAAAAACCTGCTTGGTGTCAGTTTGTGACAGGGGGGGGGGTGATTGGGGGGGGGATCGGGGGGTGATCGGGGGGGGGGGGATCGGGGTGTTTTGTATGCCTGGCATGTTCTACTGTGTTGTGTTGTGTTTGGGCACTTACATTCCAGTCTTCTCTCCTCGGCCCGGAACGGAAAATACCGAGCCGAGGAGAGATGACATCATTTCCTCTGCCTCTGTGTACAATACAGAGGCAGGGAAATGATCCCATTGGCTGGGAGCGATCGCGAGGGGGGGGGCCACGAATGGATGGCCTCCCCCTCACCACCGATCGCCGGGGAAGATTTGCCGACAGCCGCAGGCACCGGGGGGGGTCCGATCGGACCCCCCACCCGCGGGCAGGCAGGGACATACAGGTAAGCCCTTTTGCCTGCCCGTGCCGCTCTGTCGACGTACATCTGTGTGCGGCGGTCGGCAACTGGTTAAACCTTCAAAGAGACAGTGGGAAAGAGATCTAAGCCCCATATCGGATGGTCATTGGGAGGCGGCATTGTCCGCACTGCCCATGGTCTCTTTATCTTCCACACAGAAATTAACCCAACTATTCATTTCACACAGGAATTATCATACCCCTGAGAAATTGTTTAAATGGCAGCGTAAAGATGCCCCTCTTTGTCCTAGATGTTATATGGGGACCGCTACTTTAATACATATGTTATAGAGATGTCCTAAACTCCATCACTATTGGGAAGGCGTTATTTCTACTGGTAACTCTGTCTTTAAAGTAGAGTTCCACACAAAAATGGAACTTCTGCTTTTCGGAACCCTCCCCCCCTCCGGTGTCACATTTGGCACCTTTCAGGGGGGAGGGGGGTGCAGATACCTGTCTAAGACAGGTATTTGCACCCACTTCCGGGCATAGACTCCCGCGGGAGTCTACGCCTCTTCCCGTCCCCCCGCGCTGTCTGCTGGGACACACACGGGTGAGTTCAGAGTTCAGATTCAACAAAGCAACTGACAGGAGTGTTCTGTAATATAGGAGCAGCCGATGACATCACAGTGCAGTGTTGTCATGGGAACCCTTTTTTTTTTTTTCAAATCTCCTGGTGCTCCTCTGACAATTTTTCCAAAAGGAGCCTCCTCCTGGTTTTGAAATTCAGCCAGTAGGCTTAGTATACAAATCTAATAAACAAGGATGTGGCTCCTTTAAAAAAAAAAAAAGAAAAACATGTTTACATTCTTACAGTCCTATGGCTTAAAGTGGAGCACCTCCCACATTTTCTACTCCTCGCCATCCACTTGGAACAAATTGCAAGGCGGTGCTCAGCGCCATTTTTAAAAAGGGTAACCAGGCTTTTGTTGACATGGTTACCAAAGCTTCTGCATAGTGATGGGCGGTGGGGGAGGGGGCTGGAAGTATCTCAGCTCTGATTACAGAACCCGGGGGACAGTACAGCCACACCATCTACTAATGATTTATAATAGAGGAATATGATTGGGGCAATATTGATGGGGGCAATATTGATGGGGGAAATGTGATGGGGGCACTTTTGATGGTGTAAATATTTATGGGGGAAATATGATGGGGGCAATTTGATGGGGTCAATTTTGATGTAGGCTATATTGATGGGGCAATATTGATAGGGCAATTTTGATGGTGGCAATTTTGATGGGGCAATATAATGGGGCAATTTTGATGGTGTAAATATTGATGGGGTAATTTTGGTGGGAGCGATTTGATGGGGCAATATTGATGGGGAAATATTGATGGGGGGGGGCAATATTCATGGGGGCAATATTCATGGGGCGATATGATGGTGGCAATTTTGATGGTGTAAATATTGATGGGGCAATTTTGATGGTTGCAGTATTGATGGGGCAATTGTGGTAGGGGCGATTTGATGGGGCAATATTGATGGGGCAGTTTTGATGGAGAGGCAATATGATGGGGCAACAGTGATGGTGGCAATTTTGATGGGGGAAATATTGATTGGGTCAATTTTGATGGGGGAAATATTTATGGGGCAATATGAAGGTGGAAATTTTGATGGATGCAATATTTATGGGGCAATTTTGATGGGGGGAATATTGATGGGGCAATATGACGGGGCAATTTTGATAGGGACGATATTGATGAGGGCAGTTTTGATGGGGGTAATATGATGGGTCAATATTGATGGGGCAATTTTGGTGGTGGCAATTTTGATGTTGTAAATATTGATGGGGAAATATTGATGGGGCAATATGAAGGTGGCAATTTTGATGGTTGCAATATTGATGGGGCAATTGTGGTAGGGGCGATTTTGATGGGGGGAATATTGACGGGGCAATTTTGATGGGGGGGAATATGATGGGGCAATTTTGATGGGGGAAATATTGATGGGGCAATTTTGATGGGGCAATATTTATGGTAACTATTGATGGGGCAATATTAATGAGGACAATATTGATGGGGCGATATTGATGGGGGCAAATTTGTTGGCAATATGATGGGGCAATATTGATGGGGGAAATTTTGATGGGGCAATATTCATGGTAACTATTGAAGGGGGCAATTTTGATTGTAGCAATATTGATGGGGACAATTATTGATGGGGCAATTTTGATGGTGGTGATATTGATGGTGGCGATATTGATGGGGGCGATATTGATAAGGGCAATATAATGAGGGCAATATTGATGGAGGCAAATTTGATGGCAATTTTGATGGGGGCAATTTTGATGGGGGAAATATTGATGGTGGCAATATTCATGGTGACAATTTTGATAGGGGCAATTTTGGTTCGGGCAATATGATGAGGGCAATATTGATGGTGGCAATATTGATGGTGGCAATATTGATGGGGGCAATTTTGATGGCAATATTGATAGAGGCAATTTTGATAGGGGCAATTTTGATGGAGGCCATATGATGGGGCAATTTTGATGGGGAAATGTCAATGTGGGGCCATATCATAGTTGTTAATATTTATTTTGGAACTTAATTCTGCATAAAACATTTAATGCCCTGTACACACGGTCGGACTTTGTTCGGACATTCCGACAACAAAATCCTAGGATTTTTTCCGACGGATGTTGGCTCAAACTTGTCTTGCATACACACGGTCACACAAAGTTGTCGGAAAATCCTAAACGAAAGTTCTAAACGCGGTGACGTAAAACACGTACGTCGGGACTATAAACGGGGCAGTGGCCAATAGCTTTCATCTCTTTATTTATTCTGAGCATGCGTGGCACATTGTCCGTCGGATTTGTGTACATACGATCGGAATTTCCGACAACGGATTTTGTTGTCGGAAAATTTTATATCCTGCTCTCAAACTTTGTGTGTCGGAAAATCCGATAGAAAATGTGTGATGGAGCCTACACACGGTCGGAATTTCCAACAACAAGGTCCTATCACACATTTTCCTTCAGAAAATCCAACCGTGTGTATGGGGCATAACAGTGTAATTTCATGAGATAATTTACGAGGGCGTGTTTGGGGGCAGAGGAGGGGTTGGGTGGGGCAACTGGTGGCGAGCAACTCTTAAGGCCGGGCTAGTGGCTCAGGACTTGAACTTTTGAGCCCTGTGTGTGTGTGTGTGTGTGTGTGTATATATAGATCTATATCTATATCTCTCTCTATATATATATATATATATATATATATATATATATATATATATATATATATATATATATATATATATATATATATATATATATATATAGATAGATAGATATACAGTGGGGACGGAAAGTATTCAGACCCCCTTACATTTTTCACTCTTTGTTATATTGCAGCCATTTGCTAAAATCATTTAAGTTAATTTTTTTCCTCATTAATGTACACACAGCACCCCATATTGACAGAAAAACACAGAATTGTTGACATGGCTGCAATATAACAAAGAGTGAAAAATTTAAGGGGGTCTGAATACTTTCCGTCCCCACTGTATATATATATATATATATATATATATATATATATATATATATATATTATACATACAGGAAAAAACTGGAAGTTTGTCACCATTTACAAGGTTTATAAATCAAGAAATACAAAAAGCTCCTGCACTAATGTAATTGTAAATGATATCCCTTGTTTCTGTGCAGATATACATATAGATATATATACACTCTCGGATGTACATCGGTGGGCAGAAGTGATCTCTGGAGGTGAGCGGAAGCCGCGCTGTTTACACCCGGCAGGGAACTGGCAAAGATTATATGCATACTCACCTTTCCCATTGACACCAATTACAGTTCCTTCTGTTTCTGCGGTATTTGCATTGAGGGCAGAGACTTCCAAACGTGCGAGCAGAGTCTGCTACACTTGTCGTCATTGCCCCAATTAATCATCAGGACCGCCCACCATCTCCCCATTGGGAATCCATTGGTGTTCTTTCACCATACCGGGGCTGTATACTATCCGGATATTTGGACACTTTCATATATTTTACACTGAACTAATCTGTAGAGTTGCTATCCTCTTTCATGGGAACATCTTACTGTATCTACTGAGCGGCCAGATCTGACAGTATTTTGAATTCCTCCATTCTTTGAGTTAGCTCATCCAGATTCAGTGGTTCATGGTATGAGTGTGGAGGTTGACTGTCTTTTTTTTTTTTTTTTATATGTGTACTGATTCAGAGGAACACACCTCAGGCTTTATTGATTACTATTGGGGTGACAGTTTTGGTGGCCTGGTTGAGGAATTGTTACCTATAATTCTTTTCCTCCCTATTAACCATTTACCCAGGTGTAGTGACTATTTTACATTTGTTATTTACCTATAAAATACATTGTCTGGAAGTACTGCATGTTTTACTATAGAGATTCAACATTGTGAAATTTAAAGGATAAGTTCATTATTAAAAAAAAAAAAAAAGAGCACTTATTTTTCAGGTAAAAAAAAATGTACATTTACCATTTTTTATTTTTTGTAGGAGCCTGGAAAGCATTGCACCATGCAGGACTCCTACAGACTGTCTGCCCTATACATCATACAGGCAGGCTGTTTCACACTGACAGCAAGAATCAATGGACTACTCAACAACACCCTGGTAGTTCATTGAGGACTACAAGCTGACAGCTTCAAAGGCTGTCAGTATCAACAGCCTTTGAAGCTGTCAGCTTGTAGTCCTCAATGAACTACAAGGGAGTTTTCACATTCACAGAACTCTGTGAATGAATAATGCTGTTTTTTTTTTTTCTTTATGTTTTTTTTTTTTTCTTTGTATCCTAGAGACTCAGTGGGAGACGCCAGATGGATTCCAGTAGAATGAGGACAAGTGTGAAGAGGTGAGCGGTGACATTGTTATTTTCAATAACATTAAATGGAGAATGGGGTTTAGAAGTTTTTTGGACCAGTGTTTTTCAACCATTTTCCAGTCAGGCACCCTTGAAAAATATTTTCAGCCTCGAGACACCCCAGTCCAAAGCTTGGTTCACGTTACTGCATTTCGCGGAACGTACACAAGATTGTGCTCCTTCCTGACACACAGACAAATGCTCTGCTTTTAACTGCTTCCGGACAATACTTTTTTCTAATTGATATACAGTTGTGACATGGCCTAGCTCTTTCTCAGCCTGTCTGCAGAGTTACATAAGCAGAAGGAACTTCTAGTCCTCTGCTGCTGGTCACGTGTTCAAAGTAAAATAAAAAAACAGCCTTTGGAATACACAATAATAATAAATAATATCAATAAACTGTTTTAAATTAGCATACAAATATGTATTTTAAATTAAATCTGTGGGCGCATGTCTGCCAGTCTCCAGTCTGTGTCTTAGAATAAAAGGGAGGTGAAGCCACCATTAATATACAAGTTATATCCTACCCCCATTGTGTTTAGCTGGTTAGGGGGCATGGAGGAGGAGGGAGGGAGTGAGCTGTCATTTACCACTGTGTATACGCCCACATGTGTGACTCTATAGTCACATGGGTTACTCAGATGTGATCGGGAGGAAATGCTCAACTTAGAAACTCACTGAAAACTGAGCATGTGCAGAGATGCCAACACACCTCTGTGAAATTCCCTAGCTGAACTGGGGACATGAACAGAAGGTGGAGATGGAGAACAGCAGGATGCAGAAAAGTAAGTATGAACAGCATTTATTGATAGTTTTTTTTTTAGTTTGGGTTTAGTGACACTTTATTTTTTTTCATATCTGAGGTCCTCCAGCCCCCTTATTATTTAGTGGCCCTTTGCTTTCTAGTGCTAGGATATTCTTTCTGTTGCTTATTATTACTAAATTTGTGGTCCACCAGGATCCTCAAATTTCTCCAAGTGTAACTTCAGTGAGTATCTTGCCTATACATTTTTAACACCCAAATACACAACTTTGCATTTTTTAACAATAAACCACCTGCCAGGTCTCAGCCTATCGCTCTTGAATTATAAAGAGGGGATTGGATAAGGTTGTAAGTAAAATGGGAAACTCTCTTAACGTTCAACTCAGAGCTTTGCGGTGATGACAATCCAGACAGACTGGCAGAATGACTCCATCATTTGGTTTAATAACATTTCCAGAAACTGAACGACGGTGAAATAATTCCTACAAGTCATCATTGTGCAGCCAGGCTCTGGTCATAACCGGTTGCATCAGATCGCATTTCATCGACTACGCAAAAAAAAGCCAAACCTACTTTTGAAGCCATTGCAGGTGGTCTGTGATTTCTGGTTTTGGTAAATTCCATTTGGATTGTCTTCGTTGAACATCTGGGTATTTGCAGTAATTCGCTCCAAATGTTTGATTCTGGCATCCAAATGGAAAAGATTTATAGCAGTGGCTGAGAGATAGAGTGAGATTTTTTTTCTTCATTTGTTCTTTATGCGGTTATCATTATACAGGAAAGGCAAGTTCTACATAAACTGGGCTTGAGTTGGCGGAAAATCTCTGAGCTGTTGCCTTGTGCCTTTCTGCTGTAGCACAATGTCAATTAATGTAGCGTGGAAGACGAGAAGGGAACAACATGAGGGACACACATGGGCACTGAGTGAAAAGGTTTTGATATGTTTTACTGCTAACTGATGTTTGGGAGAACAAAGTCACAAGTTAAGAGAGGATTACACGTCTTAGAAGAAAATAAAATGGTTCAGTTGGGTTTTCAGCAGAAGTACAATCTCTAGACGTTCCACTCCACATATGTAGACAGTCTTTACCTTCTCCTCTCAGCAGGTACTGTATTTAACCAGAGTGTGACTTCACATGGCCCATACTCTTTTAAATTCTTTCAGCACAAGCAGAACCTTGTGATGGACTCTGTGCCTCAGGCTCCTTACCTGCGTGGACTGTCCATATATCTGAAATGTAATGAGGAACATGGATTTTGCCTCTAGGAGGGGGTATGTCATCACCCTAAGACTGCTTCACAAGTTGTCTTCCTGCTCACAAGAGGGGCACATGTACTCTCTACAGTCTTCAACTTTGTGTTTTTCTGCCACCCATGCTTCTAGATGTCCTTTGTTGGTCCTCAACATCTTCCTCTAGAGCAGGGGTCTCCAAACTATGGCCCTCCAGTTCAGGAACTACAGTTCCCATCATGTCTAGTCATGTCTGTGAATGTCAGAGTTTTACAATGCAACATGGTATGTGTAGTTCCACAACAGCTGGAGGGCCGTAGTTTGGAGATCCCTGCTCTAGAGGGTGGCCCAGTGGTGTAGTGGTTAGCACTCTCACCTAGCAGTAAAAAGGGTCGCTGGTTCGAATCCCAACCACGACACTACCTGCCTGGAGTTTGCATGTTCTCCCTGTGCCTGCGTGGGTTTCCTCCGGGTACTCCGGTTTCCTCCCACACTCCAAAGACATGCTGGTAGGTTAATTGGCTTCTGTCCAAAATTGGCCCTAGTGTATGAATGTGAGTTGGGGACCTTGGATTGTGGGCTCATTGAGAGTAGGGATGTGAGTGTGGGATGTATGTGTAAATTGACGGCGCTATATGGGTACCTTAAATAAATAATAATATAATAGATGAGCATCTTAATGAGATGCAATGTACAGGGATAGGGATAATTGTAGACACGCACACTCACTCAGGTTGAACTGGATGGACTGTGTCTTTATTCAACCTTACTAACTATGTAGAGCCTCCCACTAGCAACCAACACGAGTATGGACTCTTTTTAGCAGGTAAGCTCAGCCCATCCATACTTTTTTAATGTATTTTTGATACAGTAGAGAATGGTTAGACCCTTTGTCAACCATCTGTCTCCACTAGGGGACCTTTACCCCACTATATATCCTGATGACCTTTGTTACCAAAAAGCAAGGGTAAATCTGAAAATTTTGAGATGTCGTTCATTGCACATGTGGTAATGATTTAAAGGTAAACTCTATATATGAAATGTAATGATTTAACAACACAAATTTAAAAAATAATTTAAGGACCTCAAAGATTTTGGCACATGTGGCTTTAGGGTAGATTCACATCAATTTCTGTAAGACTGCATTGAGTGGCTATTCCAGTGCGGTCCCATCACAAGACAGCCTTGCCTCCTACTTGGCTGGCTCACACCACCTCGTTGCAGTATTGTGTGCTGAAATATGTACAGCAAGCAGTACCGTATATACTCGAGTATAAGTCAAATTTTTCAGCACATTTTTTTTGTGCTGAAAGTGCCCCCCTCGACTTATACTCGAGTCAAGCACTTTTCTGCAGCAAAAAATTTCATTTTCCGAACCGACTTTGGGGCCCCGTATCTCAGGGCCACTTAGTGCTAGAAACCCCAAATTTGGCATGCAAACCCAGTGGACCTGGTACCACAACATATCCAAAGCTGAAGTTCCTAGCACTAAGTGGCCCTGAGATACGGGGCCCAAAAATCGGTTCAGAAAATGTCATTCTCTGCTGCAGAAAAGTGCTTGACATTTTCTGAACCGAGTTTGGGGCCCCATATCTCAGGGCCACTTGGTGCTAGGAACCCCAAATTTGGTGTGCAAACCCAGTGGAACTGGTACCATAATGTATATAAAGCTGGGGTTCCTAGCACCAAGTGGCCCTGAGATACGGGGCCCCAAAACTGGTTCGGAAAATGTAATTCTCTGCTGCAGAAAAGTGCTTGACATTTTCTGAACTGATTTTTGGGGCCCTGTATCTCGGGGCCACTTGGTGCTAGAAACCCCAGCTTTGAAAATTTTATGGTGCTAGTTCCACTGGGTTTGCACACCAAATGTGGGGTTCTTAGCACTAAGTGGCCCCGAGATACGGGGCCCCAAATTCGGTCAACTGTGTCTATCTGCAGCAATGTCATTTCGGGACCCTTTGGGTTCAGAGACCCCAAATTTTGGCTGCAGCTAGGGGGCATCTAGGAACTCTTAACTACCGAGTTTGAAGTTCAGGGGACCTATGGCTGCAAATGGGCACAGTGAGGCATGCAAATGGGCACAGTGATGCTGCAAATGGGCATTGTTGACCCTCTTTTCCACTTAAAGTAGCTGTGCATTTCTCACCCTCGTCTTATACTCGGGTCAATAAGTTTTTCCCATTTTTTTGTGGTAAATTAGGGCCTCGATTTATACTCGGAACGACTTATACTCGAGTATATACGGTACTTTCATTCTAGTACAGCACATTGCAAAGCAGCCCACTGCCTCGCACTGTGTGGCAGCCAATAGAACTTAATGAAATTTCACTGTGTGACATTACAATAAGGTTTGATTAAAAACAAAAGTCAACAGTGTGAAGCGCTGTGATCGGCGCAATGGCACTGCTGTCATACCACCGCATACCAGCTGATGCAGTTGGTGTGAATGTACCTGAAAAGATGAGCCAGCTATGTATGCTTGAATATGCTGGTTGCCTGGCATTCTCTGCTGCCTCTAATACTTTTTAACTCATTGACCTAGAGCAAGTATATATGCAGAAAGGTCAGCATCTCTGTTCTGGGTTAGTGACTTAAAGTAGAAGTCTGGTCAAATCCTACCTAAGCTTAAGTGCACAAATTACTGTATTTATCTGCGTATAACATGCACTTTTTTTACCCTGAAAATAGAGGGTAAATCGTGCCTGCGTGTTATACGCCAATATCTTTTTTTTATTTTTACCAACAGGGGGCGGGGATTGGGCGGTCCGCCCCGGGTGCCACCTATTGGGTGGGTGTCAGGCCAGCCCCAGATCTCCTGGCCCTGGGACAGCGCTGCCAGTAAACATTAAAGTTCAGAAAACATTACTGCCAGCCCTTTCGCATATACCGCTCCTCCTGTGTAACTCTCAATGTAAATCTAATCCTCTGAATCCCTCAATTAATGCCGCTCGTTGTGGCTGCTCTCCTCCTCCCGCTCCACCTCCTCCTCATGTGTAGCTTTTGATTGGAGGAGGAGAGCAGTCACGTCATCTACAATAAAAGAGAGGAAAGCAGTCACGTGACCGTCAATGAAAGAGAGGAGAGCAGTCACATGACCGGGTCCAGGGTTTAAGGAGGTATTTAGAAGCTTTGATTTACAATGCGAGTGACACAGGTGGAGCGGTGTATGAGAAGGGGCTGACAGTGTGAAGTTTTCTCAACCTTAGAGTATGCTGTCAGCGCTGTCACAGGAGACTGGGCGTCTCCTTAGAGTGCAGGGGGGGGGGTCTTTATAATGAAAGGGGTCTGTGCATTGTGCAGGGGGCTGTGTACTGTGCAGAGGTCTGTGTGTTGTGCAGGGGTCTGTATTTTGTGCAGGGGATCTGTGTATTATGCCGGGGGGGCTGTGTAAAGTTTTTTTTTGCTGAAACTTCCCTCTTAAAATTAAGGTGCGTGTTATACGCCTGTGTGTGTTATATGCATATAAATACGGGTATTTCTGTGCTGCCTAGGATCCACTGAACTCATTAGATGAATTTAGGAATGAGGAATTGCAATTTCAGATCTCTGAACCTCCATGCCCTTGCTTCTGTACCGCCTTTTGGATAATAATAGGGTGGGGTGGACTTGGAGTAGAGCCAAGGCCCAGTTTTGTTATTGTTGCCTGGCTGGGGGTTGCCATACTGCCAATGTAGTCTGGAAAAGGAGGGGATCATTTAAAATTAAAACTATACAAAAGTTACACATCCTTTAAATTCACTTTTTTTTTTTTTTAAATATGTTGCTGTTAGCAAGGGTTACTTGGAAGTGGTTTGGGATTGAGCTTGAGTAACTTAATACAGAAACCAATTGCTGACCTCGCAGTCTTGAAGTACTAAGTGGCTAAGAATGCATTGGAAAAAAGGTTTGGGACTTTAAACGAGGCACCTAGTGCACTAGAGCTAGGTTGCCTCCATCCCTGTTTCATTGGAAAAAAAAAAGACAAGAGGGTTTTTGGAACTTTAAGTGAGGTGTGTGACATCTAGTGGGTAAGGGTAAGTATTAGGGTTGTCCCGATACCACTTTTTTAGGACCGAGTACAAGTACCGATACTTTTTTTCAAGTACTCGCCGATACCGATTACCGATACTTTTTTTTTTTTGTCACGTGACAGTTTTTTTTTAACAATGCTTTTTTTTTTGGGGGGGGGGGGGGGCGGTGTCTGTGGTTTTTTTTTTTTTTATTTACAATTTTTATTTTTTACAATAATATTTTTTTTATTCATTTTTGCAATATGTTTTTTTTTTTTGTTTTTTTTTTAATCAGCCCTGTTGGGGGGCTTTGGTGAGATATCAGGGGTCCTAACAGACCTCTGATATCTCCCCCTTGAGACAGAGAAAGGGACAGAGGATAGAGATTCCCCAGTCCCTTTCTCTGCAGCCTCAGCTGCACTGAGAATGAATGGAGAGAAGACAGCGGCTCCTCTCCATTCATAAACTGACACATCGTAATCACAGGAGATTACAATGTTTCAGTTATGTGAATGGACAGAGTCAGCTGACTCTATCCATACACACAGCGGAGAGAGACAGCAGAACGGAGGGGACAGCGGAGAGACACAGCAGAACGGAACGGAGGGGAACAGAGAAGGAGATGGGGACAGAGGAACGGAGGGGGACAGAGGAACGGAACGGAGGGGGACAGAGGAACGGAACGGAGGGGGACAGAGGAACGGAGGGGGACAGAGGAACGAAGGAACGGAACGGAGGGGGACAGAGAAGGAGAGGGGGACAGAGGAACGGAACGGAGGGGGACAGAGGAACGGAACGGAGGGGGACAGAGAAGGAGAGGGAGACAGAGGAACGGAACGGAGGGGGACAGAGGAACGGAGGAACGGAATGGAGGGGGACAGAGAAGGAGAGGGGGACAGAGGAACGGAGTTGGCGAGGAGGAGGATGAGGTGACAGTCAGCGGTGATCGCGTGGGGATGTTACAAGCACCGATCACCGCTGTATGTCACTGAAAGCCGCGGGGGGGAAGCTTGTAACTCCCCCGCACGCCGATCACCGCTGACTGTCATAGTATCGGCGGAAGCATCGGGAGCATTTGCCCGAGTACAAGTACTTGGGCAAATGCTCGGTATCGGTGCCGATACCAGTATCGGTATCGGGACAACCCTAGTAAGTATGTTAGGTAACTTGTGTGTATTACATGTGTATGCACACAGATGAAGTATACCATAGTAAAAAATAAAATGGAAATGTTGAGAGCAAGTTTATTAGAAAAACTCACCAACAAGTGATGGATTGACAGAAATGGCAAACATACCTATGTTCATAGATTCCAAACAGGGTTATGACATACTGGATGTGTGTATGTCATGAATGTGAGTAAACAATAAGTACATAGTAAACAGAATTACATATACAGTATGTGTACGAAAAGATATAAACACGCATGGTTGTAAAATCAGTTGCCATCATTAGGCTCGATGCTTTTCATGGATTCACTCCACTTCCTCAGGAGAAGATGCGTGCGTATCTACAAAAAAATATATATACACGTATGACCAACACTATAGTCTAATATGTGATAACAGTATGGAACAAGGGGGTGGGGAAGAAACCCCCCCCACCACCAAATTGGTGAAATGACCTACCCTGCTTATTACTCACGATTGACTCAAAAGGCAGCATGAGGTGCTGGAAACCTGGGAAAGTGGCTGAGAACCAACTTAAGGAGCTTGTGTGGCAGGGCATCACAATTGCGGCAGAGGCTTAGCATTGTCAGTCTGCAAAAGGAAGTGCTGTTACTGGCCAGATCGCCATGTAAGAAATCCTGAAAAAGATTCAGAAAAAACTATTTGCTCAAAGGAGAATTATGGTCAAAGCTCTTTCTGCCATACTTCTCCTATGGATCACAGGAGTGCACTTAGTTCTGTACTGCTGTGACCCACAGAGCCAGCCCAGACTCTGTGGGAATCCTGACAATAATGTCAGGATCTGCCCAGAAATCTGCACTGAGAGCCTGAGCCAGCCATTCCCACACTCTCCACAGTCTGTGAGCGTTGGAGGGGCAGAGCGGACCCAAGAACTGAGCATGAGCAATGAGCAGTCCTTGATTGCTCAGTTCTTAGTATAGAGTCGGCGGGGGTCAGTTATCGTATCGATGCTGCAGCCATCTAGATGAGTAAGAATGTTTTTTTTTGTTATTTGTTTTTATCTTTTGCCGCACTTCTCTTTTAGTAAAACTGTATAAACCGAAACATAATGCCAGGCATGCCTAAAAATTGATACAAGAATTACACACACTTCACGTATAATAGTTGACTATTCTTTTTACATTTATGTGGTAAATTCCTATTCCCTAAACCCAAGAACCTGCCTGTAAGAGGAAGTCCATGTTATGGACGGAATTGTCTGAAGACCCCCTCCATCTGCTTTAAGCCTGGCAGCCGTCCTTATTGAATTATTGTGGGATGTTTGTGATGACAGGTGCGGGGTTCACAAGTATGGTCTGCACCTAGATATAGATTGCCATATCTGCTGATCAGTATTCATGTTATCACATTGGTATCGTATATAAATACAGCACACTGGGGTCTACACAGTCCAAAGGCTAACTGTAATTCAATGTGACATGCACTGTAATTCTTTCCTGGGTTTCTAACCTGATTTATAAGAAAAACATGATGTCAGTCACTCAGCAGCTAGCTAGATTTCTGGATAAACCTTGCTTTCCCTTAATATTGATATCTGATTTTAGGTGGACCTGTCAGTATCGCTCAACATATTTCTAGCTCAGTATGACTGCACATATTTCAATATATACTGTGTGTGTGTGTGTGTGTGTGTGTGTATATATATATATATATATATATATATATACACAGTATCTCACAAAAGTGAGTTCACCCCTCACATTTTTGTAAATCTTTTCACGTGACAACACTGAAGAAATGACGCTTTGCTACAATGTAAAGTAGTGAGTGTACAGCTTGTATAACGGTGTATATTTGCTGTCCCCTCAAAATAACTCAACACACAGCCATTAATGTCTAAACCGCTGGCAACAAAAGTGAGTACACCCCTAAGTGAAAATGTCCAAATTGGGCCCAATTAGCCATTTTCCCTCCCCGGTGTCATGTGACTCGTTAGTGTTACAAGGTCTCAGATGTGAATGGTCACTGGAAGTTCAACATGGCAAAGAACTCTCTGAGGATCTGAAAAAAAGAATTGTTGCTCTACATAAAGATGGCCTAGGCTATAAGAAGATTGCCAAAAACTGAGCTGCAGCACGGTGGCCAAGACCATACAGCGGCTTAACAGGACAGGTTCCACTCAGAACAGGCCTCACCATGGTCGACCAAAGAAGTTGAGTGCACGTGCTCAGTGTCCTATCCAGAGGTTGTCTTCGGGAAATAGACATATGAGTGCTGCCAGCAGTGCTGCAGAGGTTGAAGGGGTGGGGGGTCAGCCTGTCAGTGCTCAGACCATACGTGGAACACTACATCAAATTGGTCTGCATGGCTGTCATCCCAGAAGGAAGCCTCTTCTAAAGATGATGCACAAGAAAGCCCAAAAAACAATTTGAAGACAAGCAGACTAAGGACATGGATTACTGGAACTATGTCCTGTGGTCTGATGAGACCAAGATAAACTTATTTGGCTCAGATAGTGTCAAGCGTGTGTGGCGGCAACCAAGTGAGGAGTACAAAGACAAGTGTGTCTTGCCTACAGTGAAGCATGGTGGTGGGAGTGTCATGGTCTGGGGTAGCATGAGTGCTGCCAGCACTGGGGAGCTACATGTCATTAAGGATACCATGAATGCCAACATGTACTGTGACATACTGATGCAGAGCATGATCCTCTCCCTTCGGAGCCTGGGCCGCAGGGCAGTATTCCAACATAACCCCAAACACACCTCCAAGATGATCACTGCCTTGCTAAAGAAGCTGAGGGTAAAGGTGATGGACTGGCCAAGCATGTCTCCAGACCTAAACCCTATTGAGCATCTGTGAGGCATCCTCAAACAGAAGGTGGAGGAGCGCAAGGTTTCTAACATCCACCAGCTCCGTGATGTCATCATGGAGGAGTGGAAGAGGACTCCAGTGGCAACCTGTGAAGCTCTGGTGAACTCCATGCCCAAGAGGGTTAGAGCAGTGCTGGAAAATAATAGTGGGCACACAAAATATTGACACTTTGGGCCCAATTTTCACTTAGGGGTGTACTCAATTTTGGTGCCAGCGGTTTAGACATACCACTTACCATACCACTTAAGTAAAAAGAAAAACTGTGCTTGATAAATAGTGTGATAACAGTTATAGATTAAAAAGAAAAGAAAAAAAGAGTCCAAAGAGCAGCAGCTTATTGCGAGATACACAGAAACAGAGTATGGAGAAGAGAAGCTGCGCTGTTTAAAGGTTCATTCCAAAAATAGCTTGTAGGTGTCAGGATGTTAGATTAGTGACAGTTCAAACGGATCCAAACAAACACCCAAGTGAGCCTGATCAGCGAATAAGTGCCACCACCTTATAAAAATTTTGCTTACCAGATGGTAAGCAAAACCAAGCAGATGGCTATAGCCCAGCCAAGGCCTTTACTTGTGTGGGAAAATCATCTGGACACGTGTGGGTTAAATTGGTTTCCTGTATTCTCCAAACACCCTGATGCCGTGGGACTCCGATGGACCACAGTACCTCAGCGGGGCATAGGAGAGAAGACCAACCTTAGCATAATATTGCTTCAACAGGTTTATTAAAAACACAGTATTGCACTTACATTAAAACGTATAAATTTTGCGCTTTTTTAATGGAGCCGGTCGGCTACAAAACACATCCTGTCCTAGTGAGACAGCGTGGCGACGTCAGTGCCTATCCTCCAGGCGCGTTTCATCAGAGAATGACGTTATCAATGGGTAACGTCATTCTATGGCGAAACGCGTCTGGAGGAGGGTACGTGCTGAAGTTTTTTATAAGGTGGTGGCACTTATTCGCTGATCGGGCTTACTTGGGTGTTTGTTTGGATCCGTTTGAACTGTCACTAATCTAACATCCTGACACCTACAAGCTATTGTTGGACTGAACCTTTAAACAGCACAGCTTCTCTTCTCCATTAACCACTTAAGCCCCGGACCATTTGGCTATTTGGCTGGCCAAAGACCAGAGCACTTTTTGCGTTTCGGCACTGCAAAGCTTTAACTGACAATTGCGCGGTCGTGCAAAATACAAATCCACAAATAGAGCTTTCTTTTGGTGGTATTTGATCACCTCTGCGGTTTTTATTTTTTGCGCTATAAACAAAAAAAAATTTTGAATTTTGAAAAAAAGCAATATTTTTTACTTTTTGCTATAATAAATATACCGGTCTCTTCCCCTGCTCTCCATCCTGAAACATCCCCTGCAGCAGCCAGCGCGAGAGGAGGGAAGCTGGAAGCAGTGCTGGGACAAGGTCATCTGGTGCCCAGGGCAAAGATGGCAAACTGCGCCCCCCCCCCCCCCCCGGTTGTAAAGAAGGAGCGACTTATAGTGGGACCCAGTGACACTAAGGCTCAGTTCACACCTAGGCATTCCGGATTGCTGTGATTCTGCCTGCAATTTCCAAATTGACGCACAGACACAGACGATTTTGTGGCAATTGTCCCTCAACAAATTGCGACAAAATTGCGGGACGCTTGTTGCCCAAAAGAAGCTCTGGAATACCTAGGTCATGAATGTAGCTTTATACACTGATCAGTGCTAATAATATGCACCGACACTGTACTAATGACAACGGCTGAGAAGGGGTTAATATCTAGGGGCATCCAAGGGGTTAATTGTGTGCCCAACAATGTGTAATGTGTGTACTGATTTTTACCATTGACTGGCTTGTTTATTTTCCCTGCTTTGCAAGCGAACATTTCCTTTGTATAGAGCGCTGTGTTGATTGTCAACACAGGGCTCTGGGCTGTGACACAGCCAGTCAATAGGTCCCGGCCATGAATCACTGGTTGGGATCTGCTGACATACTCCCACTGTGTCAAATCACAGGGGAGTAGGCGGGCAGGGGCATGTACCCGAAACCCTAAGCCTAGATTCACACTATAGCAATGTGAGAACCAGTGCGATTCCAGCGCCGGTTCCCGCATCGCATCTCTCCCGCAGGCAGTTCACGCTGCCCTCTGAGAACCGCTGCGGGTGTCAATAGAATGTTAATGACACCCCCGGATCGGTTTGCAGATTGCGGTGCGAACTGTGGATTCGGACAGGAATCAGATCGAATGGGTGAGACGGGTTGGCAAGTGGTTAATTACCAATGGTATTTGTAATATGCAGCATGAAGGGGTTAATGTGTATTATCAATGCTGCATTAGTTACAAGTGGCAGTTAATTAACCCCTTTGTGTTGCATTAGTGGCATCACTGATAATTAACTGCTGCAGTATGCAGGGGTTAATTAACACTGACACTGGTGCCACTAATGCAGCCCAAAGGGGTTAAATAACTGCCACTTGTCACTAATGCAACATTGATAATACACATTAACTACCCTTCATGCATATTAAAAAAATACCATTGGTAATATATCAACCGCCCCCCAAAAAAGGAGTTAACAAATTCATCTGCAGATGGCTTACTTACTATTGCTCGGTTCCTCCTCCTCTAGATCACACTCGCTCCTGTCGAGAAACGTCCCCTATCTGATAGTGTCCGCCCTGTACTGCGCATGCGCACAAAGGAGACGCCGAAAGTCTCCGAAGATGAACGGCTGTTCAGGGCGGACCTTTCTCGTCGGAACAGCGCTGCGCCTGCGCAGTACAGGGCGGACAGCCCAACACCAGGGACAGATTAAGAGCAACATGGGCCTGGTGCTAAGGATTTTGGTGGGCCTTTTTATGAAAATAAATAAAATGAAAAACGCAAACAATTCTTTGTTGAATTAAATTAAAGAGAGAGAGGGGTGTGAGAGAGTGGTTGAGAGAGAGAGAGGGGGGGGGGGGGGGGGGGTTATAGCGCGATAGGGGGGCTGAAAGAGTGGGGATGAGAGGGAGGGGAAAAGAGAGAGAAAGGCGTTGAATGAGAGAGAGGGGACGAGAGAGGGTGAAAGAGAGAGAGAGGGTGAAAGAGAGAGAGGGTAGTAGGAAAGAGGGGGTTGAAGGGGGCAAGATAGAGAACAGGGTGAAAGAGAGGGGTTGAGAGAGAGAGAGAGAGGGGGGTGAGAGTGAGGGGGTGAGTCTGTGGCATAGTACATTACACGGGGGGGGGGGGGGGGAATAGCACAGTACATTACATGGTTGGCGCTACACATTACATGGTGGATACATGGATACAGCACATTTAATGGTGGGCGAAGCACAGCACATTACATGGCGGGCACAGCACATTACACTGTTGGCACTGCCCAATACAGCACATTACAAAGGTAGGCACAGTACATTATATGGTGGGCACAGCACATGACATGGTTGGTACTGCACAACACAGCACATTGCATGGTGGGCACAACACAGCACATGCACACGGTGGGCACAGGACCTTATATGGTGGGCACAGCACATGACATGGCGGGCACAGCTGAGCACATTACATGGTGGGCACTGCACATTACAAGTGGGCACTGCACAGCACATTATATGGTGGGCACAGCATACGATATGGTGGGTACTGCACATGGCATGGTGGGCACTGCACAGCACATGACAAGGTGGGCACTGCATGACACCACATGATATGGTGGGCACTGCATGACACAGCACATTACATTGTGAGCACAGCACATTAATTGGTGGACACCGCACATGACATGGTGAGCCCTGCATAGGGCATTCTATTGTGGGTACTGCACAGCACATGCCATGGTGGACAATTTACAGCACATTACATGGTAAGCACTGCATGGTGCAGCACATGACATGGTGGGCACAACACAGCACGACAGGGTGGGCACTGCACAGTAATTTACATGGTGGCCACTGCACATGACATGGTTGGCACTGCATGGCACAGCACATTACATTGTGGGTACAGTGCATTACATGGTGGGCACTGCATGGCACAGCACATGATGTGGTGGGCACAGCGCATTACATGGTGGGCCCTGAATGGCACAACACATTACATGGTGGGCACTGCATGGCATAGCACATTTCATGGGCAATGCAACTGCACATTACATGTTAGAAACTGCACATGACATGGTGGGCACTGCTGAACAGCACAGTACATTACACAGTGGTCACAACACACTACATGCTAGGCACACACATGGCAGGGTGGGCACAACACATGACATGGTGGGAACTGCACATGACATGGTGGGATCACTGCATGGCACATCACATTACATGGTGGGCACTGTACATTACTTGGTGGGATCACTGCATGGCACAGCACATGACATGGTGGGCACAGCACATTACATGGTGGGCACTGCACATTACATGGTGGGCACAGCACATTACATGGTGGGCACTGCACATGACATGGTGGGCACTGCAATGTACAGCACATGACATGGTGGGCACTGCAATGTACAGCATATTACATGGTGGGCACTGCACATTACATAGTGAGCACTGCAATGCACAGCAAATTACATAGTGGGCACAGCACATTACATGGGGGGCACTACAATACACAGCACATGACATAGTTGGCACAGCACATCACATGGGGGCACTGCAATGCACAGCACATGACATAGTTGGCACAGCACATTACATGGGGGCACTGCAATGTACAGCACAGCACATTACATGGGGGCACTGCAATGCACAGCACATGACATAGTTGGCACAGCACAGTACATGGGGGGCACTGCAATGCACAGCACATGACATAGTTGGCACAGCACATTACATGGGGGGCACTGCAATGCACAGCACATGACATAGTTGGCACAGCACATTACATGGGGGGCACTGCAATGCACAGCACATGACATAGTTGGCACAGCACATTACATGGGGGCACTGCAATGTACAGCACATTACATGGGGGGCACAGCACATTACATGGGGGCACTGCAATGCACAGCACATGACATAGTTGGCACAGCACATTACATGGGGGCACTGCAATGCACAGCACATGACATAGTTGGCACAGCACATTAATGTGCTGTGCATTGCAGTGCCCCCATGTAATGTGCTGTGCCCCCCGTGTAATGTGCTGTACATTGCAGTGCCCCCATGTACATGGGGGGCACAGCACATTACATGGGGGCACTGCAATGCACAGCACATGACATAGTTGGCACAGCACAGTACATGGGGGGCACTGCAATGCACAGCACATGACATAGTTGGCACAGCACATTACATGGGGGGCACTGCAATGCACAGCACATGACATAGTTGGTACAGCACATTACATGGGGGGCACTGCAATGCACAGCACATGACATAGTTGGCACAGCACATTACATGGGGGGCACTGCAATGCACAGCACATGACATAGTTGGCACAGCACATTACATGGGGGCACTGCAATGCACAGCACATTACATGGGGGGCACAGCACATTACATGGGAGGCACAGCACATTACATGGGGGCACTGCAATGCACAGCACATGACATAGTTGGCACAGCACATTACATGGGGGCACTGCAATGCACAGCACATGACATAGTTGGCAAAGCACATTACAGGGGGGCACTGCAATGCACAGCACATGACATAGTTGGCACAGCACATTACATGGGGGCACTGCAATGTACAGCACATTACATGGGGGGCACAGCACATTACATGGGGGCACTGCAATGCACAGCACATGACATAGTTGGCACAGCACATTACATGGGGGCACTGCAATGCACATTACATGGGGGGCACAGCACATTACATGGGGGCACTGCAATGCACAGCACATGACATAGTTGGCACAGCACATTACATGGGGGGCACTGCAATGCACAGCACATGACATAGTTGGCACAGCACATTACATGGGGGCACTGCAATGTACAGCACATGACGTGGTGGGCACAGCACATTACATGGGGGCACTGCAAGGCACATGACATGGTGGGTACAGCACATTACATGGGGGGCACTGCAATGCACAGCACATGACATGGTTGGCACAGCACATTACATGGGGGCACTGCAATGCACAGCACATGGTGGGCACAGCACATTATATGGGGCACTGCAATGCACATGACATGCTGGGCACTGGGCACAAGAGCACATTACATGGGGGGAAGCAGCAGTCTTTCCACTAGCGCAATAAAACACCTCCCTAACAAATGTACTAACCTTATCTCCCGGGCTCCTGCTGGTTAGGACATCAGCGCCCCTCCCCCAGACAGCTCCCAGACACTGAGGACGATCTGTGTGAATGAACAGATCCTGTGATAGGAGTCAGGCATGGACAGAGACAGGACTCGGCTGCACTGACTCTTGTCTCCTCCATGTGAGCACAGAGGGCTCCTCCTCTTCCTTCAGGAAGGCACACAGATATTCATAAGCCACTGCCATGGGCGTGGGCCTATATTGAGGGAGGGGCCTGGAGCTGCAGCTCCACCAGCCCCTATGTTAATCCGGCCCTGCCCAACACTATCCCATAGGGGGGGGGGGGACTTTCTTGTCAGAACAACGGCAGTCGGGCGGAGATTGCTCTGTCTGACAGGGAAGTGAAGGGCTCGTCCTCGCTGTGCACTAGCGCATGGCACAGACATCATAGCAGCTCTGACTGGCTGTGCAGTATTCTGTGTGTACAGTCCAGCCACTTCACCTGCGCCCCCCTTCCTCTAGTAATTTGTCCCGCCCAGGGCATCCGCCCCTTCCGCCCCTGCCTTGTACCGGCCCTGGCTGGAAGCACTGTAGGGGGGAGACAGGGGACGCCAGAAAGCAGGGGGAATTGGCACTGCATGCGGTGATTAGGGTGTGCCCAGGCACACCCTGTGCACACGCCTATGGACAGCGCTGTACTCCACTGATGATTGGGGATAAATTCCAGCTGTCAGTGGCAGTTCTGCCTTCCACTGATGCTGGGAACCAATCAGAAGTGTTCTGCATCATGTGATCCCAGACAACGGTTCTCTTATTTGTATCCTAGCTGTGTGCTTAGAAGGTTTCCTGGCACCCAGCTTAAACATAGACCAAGTACTATGGGCCACTCAACAAGAAACTCTTTATCCTGTGTCTTTTTTTTCTTCAGTGGTTGAGAAACCTGATTTCCAAAAAGTCCCAAGGTGCCAATTTCCTTTAGACAAAACATTTAATCCGGGGGTTGCCTGTCATTTCGGGTTTTTCTGCGTCTTCTCCATCAAACCAACAACTTCAGCCATAAAAAAGTGAGACGGGGCCTATCAGACACAGCTGCTCGGAAACTTTGATTGTGGATATCCAACTTGTATGTCATGTAGAAAACATTTCCTTATTGCATTCTCCTGAGCCTTTCATGTCATCATGTCCTTTCTAGTCTGAAGTTAAACAAAGGCAATCTTAGGAGAGATTGGACGGGAATGGTGAGTTGTTTCATCGGTGAGAAAGTAATAGGAAAGACTTTTCTTTAACATTCTTTAATGGGAACTATTTTTTTTTTTAGTATAAATGTATTAAGACCTTCTTTGAGGAGTGATGATAGCAGGAATGAATGGAAGAAGTTAGGTTTAGCGGATGACTCAAGAGTGGAAAAACTTTTATCAGCTTTTAACAATAAAACGTTGTTGCTTTGAGCTGGAAATAAAGTCTGGTGAATTTGCTTCTCTTGGAGATAATGTTCAACATTTTTATTTGACCTTATTATAAAATACATTAAAATTAGAAAAAAAAAATCTCTTTTACAAACATACTGTATATGTGAAGGTGATTCTTGTTTCTTTAAACCTTAGCAAAAGCTTTAAATGTCCATGCACACTGGCTTGAAAAAAAAACAAAAAACGCCAGAGCTCTTGGCAGAAGTTTTCTTACATTTTGAGCGTTTTTTGTACTAGTGCTTAGGGGCGTTTAGCATTTTTTTCTCCCAGAAAATTGCTCTTAAAAATGCAACAGAAAGGGGTGTTTTTTTTCTGCTACTGAACTTAAAAAAAGCCTCCAAATGACCTAATGTGCATGGACACATAGGATAACATTAGTTGCTTCTACAGGCAAACCGTTTAACTCATCTAGGAGCAGCTATTATTTAAGCCGGTGTGCATGGATCCTTAAGATGATCGATCCTCCAATACTCTTCACTCCCTGCAGCCTCCTCTAGTTATTCACCCATTTAATAGCTCCAATTTCTTACCCGAACCTGTGGTCATAGTCTACTTTGAGGGGTTCTTACAAGGTCCAAAAGTCTTCAAGCCATGACATCATGATGACATGAAACAAAGGATGGCCACAACACTGGTCCGTGGACCTAGGCACCAGCAGATGATCACTGGTCTTCATTGCTAGAAGAGGTGTCACAGGGGGTCATGTGATCCTGGACTTGGGTAAGTAAAAAAGTGAGTTATTCACACCCTCATCCACTCCCTCTTTTGATCCTGGATCTTATTTAATCCTAAAATGTTTCCCTTGGGTCTTCCTCCCTGAAAGTTCTCTAAAAGTTCCAAAAAGCTACTGGCCCATTTGCTGACAGCAGCAAGGTGTTTAGCTCCCAAGTGGAAAAAAAGGGAGCCTCCCTTCCTGATCAAGCTACATGCAAGAATTTGGGACATAAAGAGGATGGAATACCTTACAGAATCCCTAAATGATTCCTTGGACAAAAACAACAATCTGGGAATTATGGGACCTCCTGGAGATTTTTTCCCCTCTTATTTAGAGGGGAACCTGCAGGAGGGGGCAAGTCGTGCAGTGCGGTCTTAGGGGGCGTTGGAGACCTTGGGGTTGATTTACTAAAACCGAACAGTGCAAAATCTGGTGCAGCTGTGCATGGTAACCAATCAGCTTCTAACTGCAGTTTGTTCAGTTAAGTTTATAAATAAAACCTGTAAGCTGATTGGTTTCTATGCGCATCTCTCTCTCACTCTCTCTCTCTCTCTCTCTTTTGCATTTTGCAGAGTAGGGACTAGTCAAAGAGGGATCACTTTTATGCAGTTGGCTGGCTTAAACATGTATTGCAATGCATGTGAACAAAAAATCCCTGTTTTATGTAAACTTTGCTAGAAAGGATGTATAGCAGTGTGCAGAAGGTTCATCCAAAATTATTAGTGGTAACGTGGTCACACCCCTTTAGAAACTCATGGGTTACATATATGTATAATATTTGAGCACAGGTATATTTCATTTGCTATTGCAGTGCAGGTTAGTGCTCAGAACTGCACCTGTAGCTCTCCTACAACTTGTGTCTGTTTGCCCCATATTAGCACTATATCCACTGGAGCATTAGCATTTTGCAGAGTAGAGAAGGGACTGGCCACAGAGGGATTACTTTGACACAGTTGGCCAGCTTGAACATGTATTGCAATATATCTGAACGAAATATCCTGTACCTCGTTGTCTGCCTGTTGCCGAACCCAGACAGTATCCGGACCACCCTGCTCTGCTCCTGCTCAGCTCCTGTTTGCCTCTGTTCCAGCTTACACCTTGCTGCTGAAGGACTCCCTACCTACCAGCATCTGGACTCTATTACCAGGCTCCCATACCACTCCGCACTCCTGTGCTTCCTGTATACTCCACCAGGGGCCGCAAGTCGGACGCGTAAAGGAGTCTACCCTCTGCCCAAGTGGACTCACCGGTCAGGTACGTAGAAGTCTGATAAGCAGAGTGCAGAAGGTTCATCTAAAATTATTAGTGTTAACATGTGGTCACACCCCTTTAGAAACTCATGGGTTACATATATGTATAAGGTTGGAGCACAGGTTAGTGCTCAGAACTGCACCTGTAGCTCTCGTACAACTTGTCTGTTTGCCCCATATTGGCACTATATCCACTGGAGCATTAGCATTTTGCAGAGTAGAGTAAGGACTGGCCACAGAGGGATTACTTTGACACAGTTGGCCAGCTTGAACATGTATTGCAATATATCTGAACAAAATATCCCTAGTTTGCTAGAAAGGGTGTATAGCCGTGTACAGAAGGTTCATTCAGAATTTTTAGTGTCAACATGTGGTCACACCCCTTTAGCACCTGCTGGATTATATATGTACAGTAGAAGCTATTGGGATTTGAGCACAGGTATATCTTCTATTGCATTGCAGGTCACTTACCAGACCTGAAACTTGAAGCTCTCCTATAGTCAGGGCCGTCTTTAGCGCAGGGCAAACGGGGCACTTGCCCTGGGCCCAATCTTTGTTGAGGGGCCCGCGCTAGCCGTGAATTGGGGCCCCGATCACAGCTTTGCAGAGCGCACAGAGGATACGGGAGGCTGTATTCCGCACTAGCCAGCTGAGAGGGGGAGGGGCCGGGAGCTCCACTGACGCTCTGACCCTGCCTACGTGCAGCCTGTATACTCGGAAAAGAGCGTCTGTAGTGAGAGCCAGTGATTGGAGTGGGAGCATCAGTGGAGCTCCCGGCCCCGCCCCCTCTATACTGGCTGGTGAATACAGAAGTCCGGGGGCGGGGCCGGGAGCTCCAATGACACTCCCACTCCGATCACTGGCTTTCACTAAAGACGCTCTTTTCCGAGTACACAGGCTGCACGTAGGCGGGGTCAGAGCATCAGTGGAGCTCCCGGCCCCGCCCCTCTCAACTGGCTAGCGCGGGAATACATCCTCCCATGTCCTCTGTGCGCTCTGCAAAGCTGTCATCGAGGCCCCAATTCACGGGTGACGCAGGCCCCCCAACAAAGCATCAGTGGAGCTCCCGGCTGTTGTAGTGAGAGCAGAGAGTGGAAGCCCCGCCCACACACCTGAATGTATGTAGTTAGTTTGGCTGGCCAGGTATGTCCTTACACCCATTAAATGCCCGACTGATTAAACCCTGAGCTGTGTTATTAAACTGTAAAGCTGTGCATTGCTGAAAGTTCTCTGACCATCTCCTGTATAATGTCTGTAGTCTCTGATTGTCTCCTGCAGTATGTCCGCAGTCTCTGGTAATCTCCTGCAGTATGTCCGCAGTCTCTGATTGTCTCCTGCAGTATGTCCGCAGTCTCTGATTGTCTTCTGTAGTATGACCGCAGTCTCTGCTAATCTCCTGCAGTATGTCCGCAGTCTCTGTCTCCTGCAGTATGTCCGCAGTCTCTGGTAATCCCCTGCAGTATGTCCGCAGTCTCTAATTGTCTCCTGCAGTATGTCCACAGTCTCTGGTAATCTCCTGCAGTATGTCCGCAGTCTCTAATTGTCTCCTTCAGTATGTCCGCAGTCTCTGGTAATCTCCTGCAGTATGTCCGCAGTCTCTAATTGTCTCCTGCAGTATGTCCACAGTCTCTGGTAATCTCCTGCAGTATGTCCGCAGTCTCTGGTAATCTCCTGCAGTATGTCCGCAGTCTCTGGTAATCTCCTGCAGTATGTCCGCAGTCTCTGATTGTCTCCTGCAGTATGTCCGCAGTCTCTGATTGTCTCCTGCAGTATGTCCGCAATCTCTGGTAATCTCCTGCAGTATGTCCACAGTCTCTAATTGTCTCCTGCAGTATGTCCACAGTCTCTGGTAATCTCCTGCAGTATGTCCACAGTCTCTAATTGTCTCCTGCAGTATGTCCACAGTCTCTGGTAATCTCCTGCAGTATGTCCGCAGTCTCTAATTGTCTCCTGCAGTATGTCCACAGTCTCTGGTAATCTCCTGCAGTATGTCCGCAGTCTCTAATTGTCTCCTGCAGTATGTCCACAGTCTCTGATAATCTCCTGCAGTATGTCCGCAGTCTCTAATTGTCTCCTGCAGTATGTCCGCAGTCTCTGGTAAACTCCTGCAGTATGTCCGCAGTCTCTAATTGTCTCCTGCAGTATGTCCGCAGTCTCTGGTAATCTCCTGCAGTATGTCCGCAGTCTCTGGTAATCTCCTGCAGTATGTCCGCAGTCTCTGGTAATCTCCTGCAGTATGTCCGCAGTCTCTGGTAATCTCCTGTAGTATGTCTGCACTCTCTGACACTCTCCTGTAGTATGTATATTATTATGCCCCTTTACTTGCTCAATTTGGGATTGCTCCACCGCTCAGTGAGAGGTAATGATGTGCATTAACCTCTAGCAACCAATCAGCGAACAGTAGTGATCTGCTTTAATCTCTAGCAACCAATCAGTAAGTGGTAATGATGTGCTGTAACCCGTAGCAACCAATTAGTGAGCGCTAATAATGTACATTAACCTCTAGCAACCAATCGGCAAGCAGAAATTATGTGTTGTAAACTCTAGAAAACAGCCAGTGAGCAGTAAGGATAGGCTGTAACCTCTGGCAAACAATTGCAATCGCTGCGTGATCTGCTGCAGTAAACTGATTTTGAGTCTACCTGCTATTTTTTGTATGTCTCAGAATGGAGGGGGGGCCCCAAGAAAATGTTTGCCCAGGGCCCAATCAAAATTAAAGACGGCCCTGCCTATAGTCTGTGTCTATTTGCCCCATATTGGCGCTTTATCTAGTGGAGCATTTATATTTTTGCAGAGTAAGGACTGGCCAGAGAGGGATTTCTTTGATGCATTTCCCTAGCTTAAAAGAGAAGTATAGAAATAAAAGATTAAACATACATACTCACCTAGATGGCTGCAGCATCAATCCGCTGTCCCCCACTGGCTCTAAGACAACCAAGCGATCACATGTCTATTAAATGCTTGGTTCTTGGTCTTCAGTGAGCAGAGAGCGGCAACCGTCAGTCACCGGATTTCTGCTCTGCCCCTCCAACACTCACTGGAGCACCGGGCTGGGGAGGGGGCAGGAGAGACTGGCTCAGGCTCCCAGCATGTTGCTGAGAAGCTGAGCCAGTTGGCAGTCAGGCATCTAGGCAGATCTCGCCATTTTTGTCAGGATCCCCGCCAAGCTTGGACCGGCTCTGTGACATCAGCTGACAACGGGCCCGCTGTCGGCTGAATCTGGGTCACAGGAGTGCAGAACTCCATAGGAGAAGTATGGTCAAAAGAGATTTGGCTATACTTCTCCTTTAAACATTTACTAAAAAAATCCTTGTTTTTGTGCAAAGTTTGCTAGGCAGGGTATATAGCAGTGTGTAGGGGGTTCATTCGATTTTTTTTTTTTATCTGAGGGATCATAATTTTACCCACTGTGTAGCTTAGTTTGTAGAAGGAACACCACAATTCATATAACAAAAGGTAAGAGTGCCCCTTTAACCCATATAATTTAACGAGGCACCCCCTTTATGACAATATTTACTTTAGGTATTTGCAATTTAGCCGGTGTGATTTTATATCCTTCCAAGCCATATCTGGATTTGATTTAATTCCGCTTGATATGAAGTCTCGGAGATGTAATTCTGCATCAAGTAGATTGATAGCATTTTTTTTTCAAGCTCTCCATATATCTTTTCCATCTGTATTTTACGCGCACAGGCCGTGACATGTGCTGGTCTGATCAATTATCTTTAATCATTTCCTACTTCATGCCTGGGAATGATACAAGACAGGCAAGTCTGCACTTCCGTAATGAAACGCAATACAAGGCCGTCTGTCACTTTTATTGCGTGACCTATAATATAGCATTATAAACCTGTAAAATAATGTTATGTTATCAAGAGGATAAAAAGGAAACCTCCTGTCAAAAAATAAAGACTTTTAGGATTTTCAAGCAGTTCTAATGACCACTTTGCTCGGGATCAGGGAACACTTAAGAGTACATTTTCACTGGGCCATGCGGCAACCAAGGATACCAGCAACCATAAGGATTTCATGAGTTAATCAGCCAGGTGCACACAATGAAGGCTTGGGTGCAGGTTGGATGCACTGAACCCATTTAACCACTTCAGCCCCGGAAGGATTTGCCCCCTCAATGACCAGGCCATTTTTTTGCGATACGGCACTGCGTCGCTTTAACTGACAATTGCGTGGTCGTGCAACGCTGTACCCAAACAAAATTGATGTCCTTTTTTTTCCCCACAAACAGGGCTTTCTTTTAGTGGTACTTGATCACCTCTGCGGTTTTTATTTTTTAAACTATTAAACTATAAACATAAAAAGACCGACAATTTTGAAAAAAAAACAATTTTTTTTACTTTCTGCTATAAAATATATCCAAAAATATATATATAAAAAACAAATTTATTCATCAGTTTAGGCCGATATATATTCTTCTGCGTATATTGATTAGTTTGCGCAAATGTTATCTCGTCTACAAACTATGGCATAGATTTAGGGACTTATTTTTTTTTTATTGTTTTTACTGGTAATGGTGGCGATCTGTGATTTTTAGCAGGACTGTGACATTGCGGCGGACAAATCTGACCCCAAATGACACTTTTTGGGGACCAGTGACATTATTACATTGATCAGTGCTAAAAAAGAAAATGCACTGATCAATGTAAAAATGACACTGGCAGGGAAGGGGTCAACACTAGAGGGCGATCAAGGGGTTAAGTGTGTTCCATGGGTGTGTTCTAACTGTAGAAGGGATGGGCTACCAGGGACATGACAGAGATCGCTGTTTCTGATCACTGGGAACAGAAGATCTGTGACATGTCATCTGGCAGAACAGGGAATCGCCCTGTTTACATAGGCAGTTCCCCGTTCTGCCTCTGTACACCACGATCGCGGGACACCGCCAGAAATTGAGTCCACTGGACCTGCGGGTGCTGGCGGCAATGCGAAGACTGATGTACACCTATGGTGGTTTGTGCAGGAGAGCCGACCTGCCTCAGTATAATGACAGCAGCTGGTCGGCAGGCGGTTAAAGTGTAAACCAACAAACTAAGATTAAATATATTGCAAAAAACAGGTGTAGGTACTACCCCCTTCCAAGTCACCCCTTGTCTCTGCCCTGGTCTTCCCACCTTTGAACACCATCACTTGGTTCCACTCTCTACCCACCTCCCAGTACCGCCACTTTTAAAGAATACAAAACCAAGTATAATTTTTGGTGCTAAGTCGTTTGTCTGGAATTTTGTTAATAAAAAGCAATAAAATAGGTCCCCTGCAGCCAGCAACAAAAGACTCCCCCAGCAACAATAGATCCTTCCCAGCAAAAGAGACCCCCTCAGCAACAATAGATCTTCCTAGAAACAATAGAGCTCCCCGACAACAATAGACCCCCACCAGCAACAATAGATGTCCCAGTAGCCACCATCAAAAGACTTTCCAGCAGCCAGCAACAATAGACCCTTCCCTCAACAGTAGATCTCTCCCACCAACAATTGATTCCCCCCACTAGCAGCAATCGCCCTCCCCAGCAGCAACAGATCGCCCCAGCAGCCAGCATCAATAGACCTTCCAGCACCCCAGGGAGCTGAGTTCCCCCACATTCCTACTGAAAAAAAGCCCTGGGAAGAAGAAAAACTTCTTTCACTGGAAGTTAAACAGACCCTCATGCCTACCACGCCTTTCTCTGGCCTTTCTTAACCTTTTTACCAAAGAAGAATCTTTTGAAATGATCTCAGGTCACAGGCAGGGGCGTATACACACTGCGAGGAAAACAAGGCGTTTGCCTTGGACGGCATTTTTCAGGGGAGCGGCACCTCCCCCGGGCAGAGGCAGCTCTTTGACCACTTCCTGTCCTTTCGTTGGTTGTACCGGGAAGATGCAGCTACAGGCATCACCCCGGTATCATTTTTTAGAGGCGGGGGTCGCTCTCTTGTAATAGCAATCGGAGCGGCTTACTAGCTGCTCAATTGCTATTACAAGCAGCGGGAGGGGACGTCTGCGGCTCTCTCTGGCTCTCCTATCTCACCGGGAGACCCGAGCGACCAGGCGGCATGCCCGCTGGCTGGTTGGACAGCTAAGCAAAGCCAGGATCAGCTTTGATCGGCTGTTCGTAATCGTAAACCGGAAGCAATGACATGACATCACTTCCGGTTTACTCAGAAACCATCAGCGCCAGTTTTTAAATATCTAAAGAAGCAGTGATGGCGAACCTGGGCACCCCAGATGTTTGGAACTACATTTCCCATGGTGCTCATGCACTTTGCAGTGTAGCTGAGCATCATGGGAAATGTAGTTCTAAAACATCTGGAGTGCCAAGGTTCCCCATCACTGATCTAAAGCATTCAAAAACACAGATCTTGGTGTTTTTTAAATGCTTTTAAATGCAGGGGAGGTATTTATGGTGTTTTAGACCTCAGATCTCTCCATAATGAGTAGCTGTTGCATGCCTATTGCTGTCACAAGGATGTGTATATTCCTTATGAGGACAGCAATAAAAGTGATAAAAAAATATAAAGCAACAGTGTAAAAACAAAAAAAATAAAATAAATTATTAATAATCATAAAAAAAATGTAAAGTGTCCCCGTCCTCCCATGCCCGCGCCATGGGCAAACGCACGTATTGGTCACGCACACACACATGCAAACAGCGATCGTCCCACACATGTGAGGTATCACCACAAACGTCAGTAATTCTATATATGGCACTTGGGCGAATCATGTCTCAGGGTCTCATAAGGAAGCCATAGCTGTTCACTGTGAACGGCTGAATCTTCCCCACCAGACCCTGAGACAAGAACTGTATACCACGGCTGCGGTGGGACAAATTTAAATGGGGGGCGCCCGATTTTAGTTTTGCCTAAGGCAGCACAAAGCCAAAATACACCACTTGTCACAGGAAACCCCTGCTTGAAACTATGTTTACATCCAATGGTATTAGCATGATCGGTAAACTATAGACGTAATAACCCAAAGAATTAAGAATGTGGCACTCTTGACATCTAGTGAAAATAGTTTTGTTTTTTTTAACAATCCCATGCATGATCAAATTATATTCAGTCTTAATCATGAAATAAAAGAATGGCCAGAAAACAAATACAGACAGTTAAAATTGCAATGTGCCTTTATATTGGTGGTCAGACGAGAAACACTATCATATTGGCTCTGCCAAGTGACATTGGTGTGGAACTATGCAAGCACTGTTGGGTGGGAGATCAACTCACTGCTGTTCAAGGAACTGTAAGGTTCCACAGAATCCTTGTTGGGAATGCCTGGCTTGCACTCTGATGCTGGTGGCTGCCAATGCCCGTCGGGTTTACTGTTGCAAGGGCAGGAATTAGATCCACTTCTAACTGGTCTCAGCTGTGATGGGTAACGATTGTCCTACTAAGTTTACATGTTTGACTGAAGTGCGCCTTTGGCATTTATCTGTCCCAAAGAGTAATACACCATGGGGGAGATTTACTAAAACTGGAGCACTCAGAATTTGGGGCAACTGTGCATGGTAGCCATTCAGCTTGTTAAATTAAGCTTTGACAAAGAAATCTGAAGACTGATTGTTTTCTCTGCAGAGTTTCACCAGATTTAGCACTCTCCAGTTTTTAGTAATTTCCCCCACCTTCCATGTTGGAAGACTGAATTTACTTTTTTACAGGGGCGCAATGTTGCCCAAAGTGCCTGAAACATCACTGAAATGTTCTGATGCAAAGGAATGGTCGCCCTAAGTCTGCTGAGAAACTGACTTTTCTGAATTCCTGGGTCCCCCACAGCTCTCACTGGTTAATCCCCCTGAACTCTGTGTCACTGCAACACTCAATAAGGATTTGAAGGTGGGAGGGAAAAACCACTGAGAGCTGCTGGGGACCTAGGAGACTAATGCTAGCTATACACCAGTCGAAAAATCGTTTAAACGTGTTTACGAAAAATGAACACATGGTTGTGAGAGCAAACAATATTGCCATCATGTAATGACCGAATTTCAAATGATAAACTGTCCATAAGTATGGACATAAATGAATCTGTTTCTCGTTTGTATGCACAGTTGTTGTTCAGTCATTTAGTCTTGTCTGACTCTTCGTGTTCTCATGGACTATAGCGCTCCAGGCTTTTCTGTCCTCCACTGCCTCCCGGAGTTTGCTTAACTTCATGTTCATTGTTTCGATGACGCTATCTATCCATTTTGTTTTCTGTCATTCTCTTCTCCCTTTTCCTTCCATGTTTCCCAGCATCAGGGTCTTTTCCAGTGAGTCCTCTCTTTGCATTAGATGGCCAAATTTTTGAGTTTCAGCTTCAGGATCTGTCCTTACATTGAATATTAAGGGTTGATTTCCTTCAGGATTGACTGGTTTGATCTTCTTGCTGTCCAAGGGACTTTCAAGAGTCGTCTTCTCCAACATTCAACGTTCAGCCTTCCTCATGGTCTAACTTTCACAGTATGCACAGTACCAAGTTCAATTTTTAATGGGTGAGAAACACATTAACCTTTCAATTTATCATCCATTTGGCAGAGATTTTCAACCTGTTCCTTAGATTTTTTTTTTTGGCTCAGAAGCGCCACAACCTATTTTCGATTTGTGCCCATTAACTGGACGAAAAATAAACAAACTGTCCAAATGACAGATTTCCGAATGCTTTTTCGTCCAGTGTATGGGCACCATTACACTCTGGAAAGTACTTAACAAAATGTGTTTATTTACAAATGAACTTGAACCCCTTCATGCTGATGTAACACATATATGCGGCCTCACGGAACTGGGCTTTTTTCCATGGGGCCGCATATATGCGCATCTCCTTTTGTGCTGGGAGAGACCGGGGTCTCACTGAGAGCCCCGGGCCCCGTACTAACAATCGGGACCTGGATCTCCCGATTGTGGGTCACCTGATCGCTGTGGTAGCCTCTGATTGGTTACCACAGTGATCAGTCACTGTGAAGCCCACCCCTGTGTTTTTTCTTTCTGTGAATGGATACATTGCATCTTAGTCTTTCCATGCAGAAAGAAAAAAAATATAAAGTGTTTGTTAAAAGATATAAAATAAAGAAATTAATAAAAAAATAAATTAAAAAAAAGGAAAAAATACCTAGATCAAGGCTTGATCTAGGTCAGTGCCAGGATTAGTGTTTGGGTCAAGTAAGGGTTAAAGGTCAAGGTCAGGGATAGTATAGTTTGAGCAGGATTTTTTTTTTTTGTTTTAATCAGTGTCAGTGTGTTTTAGGTAGGACAAAAAAAAAAGCAAAATGGGCACTATTGCTTCTAGGGTGTACTACGGGTACAAACAACAAATAACATACACATATGTGGTATCATTGCAATTGTCAGGAGCAGGAGAATTTATTTTGGGTTGTTCTTTGGTGGTAGGTTATGGTAGTAACAAGAAATATACAGCTACATTTAAAAAAAAAAATGTGTGTATATATATATATATATATATATATATATATATATATATATATATATATATATATATATATATATATATATATATATATATATATATTGGGCCAGTTTTCATTTGATAATAAAAAAAATCAGGATCTATATAACTATTTACTACCAAATGAAAGCCCATGTCCTGAAAAAAAAGGTATAATCCACCTGGATGCACAAAGTAGTTGTGATGATATGTACGATTTTACTAACACATGTCAAAATTGCAAAATTGTGCTTAGACTTTTAGATTTGTTTTACCCTTAGGTGTGAAAGGGTTCCAAAACACTTGACAAAACTTATTATTAAAAATGGGGTAGTTCCCCTACATAGTTTAAAGGATCACTAAAGATAATTTTTTTTTTGAAAATAACAAACATGTTATACTTACCTCCACTGTGCAGCTGGTTTTGCACAGAGTGGCCCCGAACCTGGTCTTCTGGGTCCCTTGGTGGCTGTCTCGGCTCCCCCCCGCAAGGACTCAACACCTTCATGCGAGCTCCCTCACATGGTGTTGAGTGCTTGCAGGCGCGCTCCCGTGATACAGCCGGTGGCCATAGCCGTTCACTGTATCACTCAGCCCCGCCCCCCGGCACGCTCCATCATTGGATGTGATTGACAGCAGCCCGAGCCAATGGCTGCGCTGCTTTCAATCCATCCACTGTAACCAATCACCGGCCAGGCTGAGCAGCGAAGAGGATGTCGGGGGCGAGCGCGGGATTTTCGAGGGGTCAGGTAAGTAAAACGGGGGGCTGGGGGGGGCGGTATTGTCGGATGTTTTTTCACCTTAATGCATAGAATGCATTAAGGTGAAAAAACTTTTACCTTCACAACTCCACTTTAATAATGCAAAAAAATTAAATAAAAACATTCAGATTTTTGTTGAAAACAGTCACGAGGAAAGGGTTATACAAAATCCTCTGCAAAGGCTGTATCTCCCAAATATATGAAACTATGAAGAATTATAAATGACATGTAGTGGTTACCACTGATATACTCAAGCATAGGTCCTAACAATCAATGGGCATATAGTTTACTGTAGGTAGTTAGTCTCACAAACAGTGTCTCAACGCGTTTCCCATGAGTTATAACCTGCTTCCTCAGGAGATATGGTATGTAGAGCAGACCTATAAAGTGAGGAAACAAGCAATCAATAACCGTATACAGAAATACATACAGATGATCAAATAGGCATAAATGTAATAATCATCTAATAATAACATGTATGACAAATAATGGCAGTGTGTCGCATGGATAATACCCACCTGACCTCGGGATGGACACCACTACAGGACGAGGATCATGGAACTAGGTTCTCCCCATGTGCGAGCACAGGGACCATTTTAAGGAGGATGGGGAGGAATCCAAAGAAGATCATGGTAAGTTAACAAATATAGTACTGTCATTTATAAAAAGAATAACCTTGGAAGTGTTGGTTTCCCAGTAGACTTTGAGGGACCATTTCTCTACATTGGAGCTGGGTTCAACAGCATTGGCAGAAGTAGAGTTAAGTATTAGGTTTCTTCAGGTACATACCAGAATGATTAAGCACAACTGTACTGTGTGAAACGCGTCTACAAGATTTGTGTGTTGGTGTCATTTGATATCATCTTGGTGATCAATAAAAATTAATTTTGGATTTCAATCGATGTGCGGCCATTTCTTCCTTTACTCATATACCCACGGAGGTGGGCCAAGGCTAGCACTTGGTTGGATATTTCCATCAGGCACTAACTAATCCACCTGGAGCGGTGAGTCCTTCATTCCTGCCGCGCTGAAACATAGTCATCACATGGCAGAGCCTCTTTAAAGCAGATCTTTCATGCAAAAGATAGGTCAGCTTCCGTGCCCCCATCGCCCAAACATATAAGCTCTAAATAAAACTTTAACAATATGCTTTCACAATAAATAAGATTAAAAACTGCTCACCTTGACCCTGGCTTTTAGAAGTTTCAGGTGGTGTCATCACCCCTCAGAATGCACTCCTGCAATTGGCCCAGTGCCCACCTATCCCAGGAGGCACAATCACTTACCCAAGCCACTTGAAAGCTGGGATCGAGGTAAGTATTTTTTTTAAACTTTTTTTTTTTTAAGTTAAATCTTTATTTTTAAAGTGTTTTTTGCTGCTAATTTTGTTTGGACGGTGGAGGGCTGGCAGGGAAGTGGACTTTTTATTTACAAAGGAAGGTCTGCTTTAAGTATACGTCATTCCAAGACTATTTAGTTTTGAAAGTCTAACTTAGTTTTGCACTGACAACATGAGAGAAAAGGAATACAGCATGATGAATACATTAGAAAAATAATATTGCAGTGAAAATAAACATAGAACAATAATGAGGGCAGGTCGGTGAACACAGCTGATTAACAGATGAGAATGGGCCATGGTGGAAAAATTTTATCTCTACAGGACAGAATGAAGCCCTGAACTACAGCAGAGATCAGAGACATCACACAATTCCAAATCTGTGATAAAAAAAGGGTGAACTAAAAATGAAACAATGACTTCTTTCCAAAATACTTCCAGGAATGTCAGTGGAAAACATAACTAAACCCAAAATGCATGCTGACTTAACAGGCAACTCCACCCTTCTGCAAAATGTTTCGGGAAAATCTGTCTGCTTAAATAAAAGATGTGAAACTACAGGGCTGTGGGGGTATATTTCACGAATAGTATCAACCTGTCTTGTTTCATTATCTTTGTACAGATCGTTCATTTTTACATTGCGTCCAGTTAGAAGTCCAATCCTGTGGAGTCTCTACAGACCTCTACTAGGCTTAGTGGTCAACATAATGTTGGTGTAAACTGGAGACCAACAATCCTGAGGGTTTCCCAGTGGGCACATTGGATGATTTACAGTATATGTAAAACCAACTGCTGTACATAATCATGCTGTATTAAAGAAATATTTTCTTTAGTAGAGTGATTAGGTGAAGTGATTTCAGCAAAATTGGTTTTGCTGTTGGCGAAATTCCACAAAAATGGAAACTCTCAGTTTTCACTCTTTGAGCTGCTTAGGTGAAATTTTCCAAAAAACGTAATGGTCCACTTGTTTTCTTTATTTAGTTGGTATGTTTTAGGTGTATTTAGTTTTTTCAGTTCTTTGTATTTGTCTTTTTTTTATTTACTTAATTATTATTTGTTTACTGTGACTTAATAGCTTTATTTTACCTTTTTGCCGGCCGTATTTTTTTTAATGTAAAAAGCAGCAAAATAATGAAGCTTATGAGGGGCTTTTTTTTTGCGATAAGAACAGGTCCAGTATAGTTGCTAGTTGATAATCTTCATGGGGAATTTAAAGCCCATTGCACCCTTAAAAGCCAGCAAACACTACCTTATGTTTACAGTACCTACCCCATTGACTCCAAAGCAAAATGGTGAAATTTCACTGAAATCTATTTTATTTGTCTGCAATTTTGTTAAAATTAACTCCATTCCTGTTTTTTTTTATTTATTTATTTTTAACATTTTACCTTATTTTTAACATTTCAACATATTCCAATCATAAGTATAGCTTACAATAACTTAAGTGGCGGACATATAAGAAAGTTGTATAAACTTATCTTTTTGTTTATCTCTGAGTGTAATTTGTAAATCTGTTTCCCAGCAACCTATATAAACTGGGTAACCCAAATTGTGCAGGGTCATCAGAGCTGGTTCCTTATATTGCATAATTGTTTTGATAGGGTTTAATTCTTTTAACAAATGAACTAATAGGTTGCGGGAGACTCTGAATAAATTGGGACAACTGTGCATATCTCCACTGATCCATAAATGTTGGCTGATGAGCTGTAATAATGGTGTAGGCTCTAGGAACCATGATTCAAAACCTCTATCTAAAACTCCTGGCATAAAGCATTCGTGTCTCAACAAGAGCATTATTGGGGAGTTGTAATCCAAACAATATCGGGTGTGTAAAGAGTCCCATAGTGCCAAAGTAGATCTAGTCAGTGGAGATATTGTAGATGCTAACCCTCTCAATGGTTGTGGTATCCATGGTACTACCGATAAGTCAGTATCTGCCAATGCTGTTTAAAGTTTAACCCAGAGTCTAGTCCTTCTTGCATATTTCCAATCTGCCATGCGTGTCAATACAATCATTTGGTAGTATAGTCCCCCCAATTTTTTAGAACGGTATAGGGCAGCGATGGGGAACCTTGGCACCCCAGATGTTTTGGAACTACATTTCCCATAATGCTCACCTACACTGCAGAGTGCAAGAGCATCATAGTAAATGTAGTTCCAAAACATCTGGGGTGCCAAGGTTCGCCATTACTGGTATAGGGCAGGGGCGGACTGACTATTGAGCGATTAGGGCACTGCCTGAGGGCCCTGGGCCACTAGGGGGCCCCATCAGGGTTGCCAGCCTCAGTAAAACCAGGGACAGTATGTATAAATCTGTTTTTTTTTTACATCTGTCTGTGTATACTGTGTGTACATGTATGTGTATACTGTGTGATTGTATACTGTGTGTGTGTACTGTGTGGCCCCGTAATCTCTGATTGCCTGGGGGCCCCATAATCTCCTATTGCCCGGGGGCCTCATAATCTCCTATTGCCCGGGGGCCCCATGAGTTATCAGTCCGCCCCTGGTATAGGGTATGTCGAGATATTCTGGTACAATGTCCCCTCCAGATATAATGTGCATTAGTAGACTGTAGCATCAAGAAAAATCTTATAGGGGCACCCAAAGGTAACATTTGAAAGACATATAGGACTCGGGGGAAGGACATTCATATTTATGAAAGAAAAGGTTCTAAATAAATGGAGAATTAAATAGGTGATAATCAACAACCCTGTCGTGTGCCATATTTAAGAATAAATGTATCACTTAGTAAACCATTAACCCCTATTCTGGCAGTTGGTTGTACGTATAAAGTTGAGATTCAATAAATTATTTCTTCGGCCTATACCCAAAAACTTGAAAATCATCAAATATTCCCAGTCCACCCTATCAAACGCCTTTTCGGCATCGGTTGAAAGTAATAGGGTGGGCTGGGTGCTACTCCTAACCTAGGAGATTATGGACAGGGTTCGTAAGGAATTGTCTCTGGCTTCACGACCGGGGACGATACCTGTCTGGTCTAATCCTATCCAGTGTGGGATCAGGGGGAGTAATCTAGTAGCTAACACCTTTGCATATAGCTTTATACCCATGTTAAATAATGATATTGGGTGATAATTTCCGCAGCTGGATAGATCTTTTCTCGGCTTTGGTATTACAGATATGTATGCAATAAGTGACTCCGATCAAAAATCCTCTGATCCCACAATGGAATTGGCATAGGAAGTCAGATGTGGAACAAGGATTTGCTTAAATTTCTTATAATTAGTGATTGTGTACCCATCTGGGCCTGGGGATTTACCCGTTGGTGTTGACTTTAAAGCTGCATAGAACTCTTTTTCTGTAAATTCAGATTCCAGCTTTTCAAGGAACTCGTTAGCGAGTTTAGGTAGCTATGCTTGTTGCAGATAATGTAAAATTTTTCTATGTCTTTCCTCTATAGATTCTGGAATTATTTCATCTCTTACATTGTACAAGTCTTCATGGAAGTCACGAAAAGTCTGTGCGATATCAGAGGCAGTATGCACAAACTCTTTTTTTTTCTGTAACGAGCGAGCCAACATTTTACCTGGTTTGTCTCCCCATTCATGCCTTCTCTTTTTGCACAAACTGGGAGCGCCTTTTAAAATCCATTTTGAGTAATAGTCTTAGCTCCTCATGGTTCCGTGTAAGATTTACCAGGACAGTCCGCTGAGGTGAAAGTTTTTGTATCCTTTCTAAATCAGCCACCTGTCGCAGCAGATCTGTCATTCTTTGTTGTTCTTTTTTCTTCTGAGCACCTAGTTCAATTAGTTTCCCCCTCATATACGCCTTATGGGCTTCCCACAGGGTCGGCTCAGGCATTTCCAATGATTTATTCCGTGCAAAATAGCAAACCAAAGCAGTTGAGATGTCCGTATAATCTGATGTCTCGGAAAAAAGTTTCCAGCCAAATTGTTGTTTTGGCTGGCCAGAAAATGTCAATGTGATAGACACAGGGGCATGATCCGAAACGGTACTAGTCCCCATAATAGCTGACTTTACCAACGCGAGATGAAAGTGGTCTATAAAGATATTATCTATTCTGGAATAAGAATCATGGGTTTTAGAATAATAGGAATAATCACGTTCCTTAGGGTTTAGGATTCTCCAGACATCAACTAGTTGAAATTTATATAGATTGTTCTTTACATGAGAGGTTTCTACAGGAGATATTAGAACGTCCTCTGGATGTATCCATCAAAGGATCCAAAGACATGTTGATATCTCCTGCTAAATAATAGCGCCCTTGGCAAAATGTTCCAATTTAGACGATATACGAATAAAAAAGGTTGACTGTTTAATGTTCGGGCAATAAATATTCACTAGAGTATATTGCATACCAACCATCGTCCCCCTGAAGAAGAAAGAATCTACCATGGTCATCTATCATCAATTGATCCAATATAAAGGAAGTGTTCTTGTGAAAACCGATGGCCACTCCTTTTGCCTTCTTAGTATCTGATAAGCTATAATATTATATAGGGTACTGTGCAGATTTTATACAGGTTGATGTAAACTGCGTTAAATGGGTTTCTTGCAAAAATACAATAGAACTAGAAATTCGTTGCAATTCTCTTAGGATCTGATGTCTTTTACCTGAAGTATTTAGACCCCTTACATTATAGGAAGTTAAGGACTAGCCTCGTTTTGGATTTTAGGTGTTTACATGTTTAAAACAGGTTTTTCTGCTAGAAAATTACTTAGAACCCCCAAACATTATATATGGTTTTTCTTCTAACACCCTAGAGAATACAATGGCGGTCATTGCAATACTTTTTTTTGCACCGTATTTGCGCAGCGGTCTTATAAGCGCACTTTTTTTGGAAAAAATTCACTTTTTTGAATAAAAAAAATAAAACAACAGAAAAATTATCACAATTTTTTTTTATATTGTGAAATATAATGTTACCCCAAGTAAATTGATACCCAACATGTCATGCTTGAAAATTGCGCCCGCTCGTGGAATGGCGTCAAACTTTTACCCTCAAAAATCTCCATAGGCGACGTTTAAAAAATTCTACAGGTTGCATATTTTGCGCTACAGAGGAGGTCTAGGGCTAGAATTATTGCTCTCGCTCTACCGGTCGCTGTGATACCTCACATGTGTGGTTTGACCACCGTTTTCATATGCGGGCGCTACTCGCGTATGCGTTCGCTTCTGCGCGCGAGCTCGTCGGGACAGGGGGGTTTTAAAAATTTTTTTTTATTTTTATTATTTATTTTAAAATATTTTATTTATTTTTACACTGTTAAAAAAAATAAAAAATTGTGTCACTTTTATTCCTATTACAAGGAATGTAAACATCCCTTGTAATAGAAAAAAGCATGGCAGGACCTCTTAAATATGAGATCTGGGGTCAAAAAGACCTCAGATCTCATATTTACACTAAAATGCAATTAAAAAAAAAAAAAAAAAAAAAGTCATTTAGAAAAATGACATTTGAAAAAATATGCCTTTAAGAGGCGTGGACGGAAGTGACGTTTTGACGTCGCTTCCGCCCAGCAGTGTCATGGAGATGAGTGAGCACCATCTTGGCCTCACTCGTCTCCAGACACACCACGCAGAAGGACGCGATCGCCTCCGCCGCTACCGACGGCTCCGGTAAGCGGCGGAGGGCACCGGATCGCGGCGGGAGGGGGGGGGCCCCTCTCCCGCCACCGATAAAACTGATCTCGCGGCGAATCCGCCGCAGGGACCACTTTTATCTGAAATCCGGCCGCCGCACGAAAACGGGGATACCGGGGTTATGGCAGCTAGCTGCTGCCATAACAACGATATCCCCGTTCAAACTTAGGACGTATATAGTCGTGCGGCGGTCGGGAAGTGGTTAAAGTGGTCATTGTATGACAAGAACTCATCCTTTCACAGATAATCTAAGTCGCAGGGGGAGGGCAACATAGGGGGGGGTCAAAAAAGAGGAAATAAAAAGGAAAACTAAGAAAAAACAAAAAACAGCACAGCGGACAGTACAGGATATGGCACAGCGGCACAGCCGACAGCACAGGATATGGGACAGCACAGCATATGGCACAGAGGCACAGCGGACAGCACAGCAGCACAGCGGGCAGCACAGGATATGGCACAGGGGACAGCACAGGATATGGCCAGGAGAACAACACTGAATATGGCACGGAGGGCAACACAGGATATAACAGAGCTGGTGAAAGGCTTTACACCTTTCGATGAGCCCCTAGACAAAAGGAGCAGTTAACCTATTCAGTGCGGGCACAGCCAACTGCATGGGAATTTTTTTTTTCATGGAGTCATGCTTTAATGTAATGTTGTGGCAAAATAAGTCTTAAAATGATTGAGTAAATGGGTGTGTGTCGCCCCTTCCAACCCCCTGAAGGTGCTACAAACATATAGTTATTGTGATCAATAAATAGCAGTCAATGATATCCAAGTACACAAATAGAAATAAGGAATTGGGAGCCTGGTTCCCAACCACTTCACTTCTACACATGTTTTATAACCAACTCATTGTTTACTTTGATCTTCAATTCACAATTTTCCACAATGTTCACTTTGTTCACTCATTCACTACAATCCAATTCACTCCTTTCACCTTATTTTCACTGCGCAGTTTCGTTCTCTATTCCGCTCCACAACACCATTCACAATATTTAATACTTTTTCCCTGGTCCACCATTTTGTAGCTTTTTAAGTCCACAATATACCTACCCTTTTTGCCTTACTTTATTTATCCAGATTCCAGTCCATCGTGTTTTTTAGCTCCCCCCGAGTCGCTGCTGGGGACCCCCTTTTGGTGGTAACAGCCTGCGCTCGGTGTCTGCTGGGACATGGGTAAGCAGCCTTGCTCTTCCTTCCCCCCTTTATGTACTAAATAATTTTGTTTAACTGTCATGCCATATTAAGTTTTTCATTGTTCATGCCTTTGGGCAACTACACTGTTCTTTGATCATCTGTTAATTAATTCACAGATACCCTCCTGATGAAGCGGCCACTGTCCGCGAAACTAGTCGAGTTGCTATCTGTGATCAATTGTCCCAGTGTGATCCTCCCCCTATCGGGTTTAATTATTTTGGTGATATATATGAACTGTTATCACGTTTTTTGTAACTGACCATTATCTCTGTATTAATAAAACCTTTTTATTTTTTATATTTGTATACCTGTCCTATATTTGAACCTTATTGTCCGTCCTACTGTACCACGAAAGTCCAATTGCCCCCATGTCCTCGTGTTAGCCTGGTTGGGGACCAGGCTCCCAATCCCTTATTTCTAGATTCCTGGATGATGGTACAAGCTTCTTAATCTTTATGTTTAGCAATCAGTTAGAGGCCACACCAATTTCCTCATCCAAGTACACAAATTGATATAGCACACATAGTAGAAGTAAAACTGCATTCACAGGAGTACATCATCCATTCTAGACCTGTGCAGATGAATGTGGACACACAGTATTCAGGCATATCTTGATCATCGTTCTTCCCAGATAAGAACAAGTGCTAAAATATTTAAGAGAACCCCATCGAAAAAAAAAATGCTGCTGCTCGTCCTTAGTTGACCATATAAAAATAGTTACGTTTCCCCATTTTTATAGGCAGCAAAAAGTAAATCAACGTCATTTATACAAAATAAAAACAAGGCAATGCTTAAAATATGAGCTCTGGTGTATTTTTGTCCCCATGATTTTGCATAATATATTATAAGCATTTTATTATTTTTAATTTTGTATGAATAAAGTTGTCATCAGTTTTTAAACTATTATACCCCTTTGAGTCACTTTTTTCTACCTAAGGCTTAGGGCTCATGCACACAGGATGTTTTAAAAATGCCAGAGCTACAGCAGCGCTAAAAAAGGCCATTTTTTTTAGTTTAGCCGCGTTTTTACATTAGCGTTATTGCGTGTTTTTTTGCCTTTTTTCATTAGGGCTCATGCACACAGGACGTTTTTACAGCTGATGTTAGGGGCAGTTGACGTGTTTTTTTTTTTTTTTTTACTGCCTCTAAAAGCCCCTCCATTGTGTCTATGCACACGTAAACGGTCAGAGACGTTTGGACGCATAAGCGTTTAGGGTAGGAAAAATCATAAGTGTTTAGGGGCAGTAGAAAAAAAGTTTAGCTGCTTTTGACATTTTTAGGCGTTTTTACATTATAAAGAGTGTTTTTAATGAAAATTGCCCAAAAACTCTAATGCCAAAAAGCGTGGGAAAACGTGTAAATGCTAATGTAAAAACGGGCGGTTTTAGTGCTGCTGTAGCGCTGGTGGTTTTTTAAAATGTCCTGTGTGCATGAGCCCTAAAAAACACTCTTTATAACGTAAAAACGTCAAACGCGGCTTGACGCGCTTAGCCACGTTTAGCTACTTTTTTGGGCGTTTTTCGTTTTTACAGCTCCTTTTTACTGCTCCTGGAAGCACAGGCTGTCATTTTTTTTTCTACTGCCCCTAAATGCTTATGCCTCCAAATGCCTCTGGCAGTTTATGTACGCATGGACACATAGGCTAACGTGGAGGGGCTTTTAGAGGCAGTTAAAAAAAAACGTCAATTGCCCCTAACAGCAGCTGTAAAAACGTCCTTAATGTACACGGGATGTTTTACAACCTCTCCTGAACGATTTAACTTGACAGTAACCCAAATGGTCAAAAATTAAAAACGTCTGTAAACGAAACTCGGCTGAACGCGAGTTACCGTGTTTAGAAGCTGTTACAGGCGTTTGGCGTTTTTATATGCCTCTAAACATCCGTTCTGAATGCATTTTTTTGCTTTCCAAAAAATGCTTCTAAACTCAACTGTCTGGAAACGACTATAATTGACCCTGTGTACATTTACTGATAAGATAACATAGAGGAGAGTTCAGGGGCAGCTGAAAAAAATGCCCAACTGTTCCTAAATATCCGTTTACCAGCAGCAGTGTACATGAAGCCTAAAGCCTCGTACACACGATCGGATTTTCCGACGGGAATTGTGTGATGTCAGGCTGTTGCCGGAAAATCCGACCATTTGTACGCTCCATCGGACAATTGTTGTCGAATTTTCCGTGGAAAAATGTTGGATGGCAGACTTTAAAATTTTCCACGGACAAATGTGTGTTGTCGGATTTTCCGAGCGTGTGTACACAAGTCCGTCAGACAAAAGTCCAAAGTACAAACACGCATGCTCGGAAGCAAGGAACGAGCCGGAAGCGGTCGGTCTTGTAAACTACCGTTCATAATGGAGAAGTAACATTCGTGACAAATTATGAAATCTGGAAATGCAGCGCACAATTCTCTGCTTCTTTAATGGGATAATAATGAAGCTGCTTTGCTGGTGATATGATGGAGTTATTGCAAACAAATTTTTAAAGGCTTTTTCTTTTTAGTGATATCAAGATTAATATTATTATGCTTTTTTTTTTTTTTTTTTGGGCAAGTTACCACAACATCATTATCCCGTAGTTTTTAAGATCAAAGATACAACTATATTGGTGTCCCTTGTCAATTTTACATTGTATTTTTTTAAATGTGATTGTCTACTCCCAAACTGTCATTTGAAGTAAAACACATAGCCAAGTATTATTCTCCACAATTTTTTTGATTGTGCATTAAAAAAAGAAAACAAATAAAATTAGACATGCTTTCTGCCAATAGAACTTAACCAAAAAGTGCATTTTATGCATCCAAAAATATACCAAATCAAATCATTATTATTCAACCAAAAAATAAAATAAAAGCCTCATGCATGCGTCCTGCTTCTTAATATAGGGGGTCAACAATGCCAAGAGTTGGTGAAAGCAGGGGTTCGTCATCCGGAGATAATTCCGAAAATCCTCCTGATTATTCTCCTGGAGCTCCCGCAGCAAAGGCATATGACATAATCGGCCACAATTAATAAAGCAACCAATTTTTGGTCCAAGAACTCCTCCTCCTCCTGGACTGGACTTGGGTCAAAGCAATAACTCCAAGTCAATAATAAATAACACGTTATCTCCTCCGATTCCGCAACATGGCTGGTTGACAAACGGCCGTTCAGAAACAAACTGAAAAGCATGAATGTCCTGCTTCTTAATATAGGGGGTCAACAATGCCAAGAGTTGGTGAAAGCCAGGGGTCCGTCATCCGGAGATAATTCCAAAAATCATCCGGATTACTCTTCTGGAGCTCCACACGTTATCTCCTCCAATTCCACAACATGGCTGGTTGACGAACGTCCGTTCAGAAACAAACTGAAAAGCGCGAAATGAAAGCGCGAATAAACACTCACCAAACTTCTACTAACACAAAGTTAGCAGAAGAAGCCCAAAGGGTGGCGCTAAAGAGCTGAAAAACCATAGTACGTCACTATGTTCGTGTTTGCTGGCCAACAATTCCTTGCCATTTGTATGCAAGACAAAAGTCCGAGGTTTTGTCTGTGGAAAATCAGACCGTGTGTACGAGGCTTTAATGTCTGAGTGGGAAACACAACTATTTTTTTGTGCTGAAATAATTGTGCCCTTGGGGGACACCTCAGGGATAGATGTGGACGCCAAATCATTTCATTGTACATGGTAAAATTCTCAGTCTGTGGTGACTGCATGTCTTTGGTGTCACGTGGAATCACGTGGGTGTGTGTACTGGTCCAGCAACGCACCAGCACCTTTGCAGCCATTGTGCTACCTGCTGGGTGTTTGGTGTGCCCTGTACCTTTAAGAAGGGGTGGGCTCCCTTCAGTCCACCTGCCCTCACTTATCCATTAGAATGCATGTGCCTCCACTGTGGGGACACCCAAATTTTAGTGTTAGGACCACAGATTACAGGGTGCCGTGACGTGGCTCTGTGGCTTACGCATGCGTTTGCAAATGCGTGCGGACTGAACCCCTGTTTTTAACGCATACTGTTAGACAGGTCAATTGGTTGTCTGCGAGTTGGTGGTAAGTAGGCTTGGAATTTTTTCCTGGGCATTCCCCAGGTTTTTTTGGTATCTGTTTGTGGCCTTCCAATGCCTCTTACTGCAATAGCCAGCTATAAGTGAGGGTGGTGGCAAGTTTTTTGCAATCACGTGGGTGTGTGTACTGGTCCAGCAACGCACCAGCACCTTTGCAGCCATTGTGCTACCTGCTGGGTGTTTGGTGTGCCCTGTACCTTTAAGAAGGGGTGGGCTCCCTTCAGTCCACCTGCCCTCACTTATCCATTAGAATGCATGTGCCTCCACTGTGGGGACACCCAAATTTTAGTGTTAGGACCACAGATTACAGGGTGCCGTGACGTGGCTCTGTGGCTTACGCATGCGTTTGCAAATGCGTGCGGACTGAACCCCTGTTTTTAACGCATACTGTTAGACAGGTCAATTGGTTGTCTGCGAGTTGGTGGTAAGTAGGCTTGGAATTTTTTCCTGGGCATTCCCCAGGTTTTTTTGGTATCTCTTTGGTGTCAGATGCCTGTGTCCCCCATCACACTCCGTGACTCCATCCTTTGACTTCTACATCTCTTCAGGACTTTAGAGGTCAGAGGGCGCAACTACAGTGCGAGGCGGGGGACACAGACATCCGACATTCCTGAAAGTGTTTAACGCTAAAAGGCTTATGATATGGAGGCTGCATCCCTGAATGGAGGAAGGTAAGAGACATGGGTTGGGAGAGTTGAGTATAAAGCTTCATACGCCCAATGAGAATATTGGACGAATGATCGTCCGTTTTTTGTTGCATGCTAGTCTCATATTGAAAATGAAGAGGTTACTGAACGTATGAAAATTCTCATAGGACAGATTACAACTTTGGGAATTATGTGATGTGTTGAATTATGTTGTAATGTATTCTTTTGTTTCTGAGCATGCATAGTCTTGCTCTTTCTGATTTTTTTTTTCGGACGAAAACCGTACTAAATAAATAAAAAAACAGATGTGTTCTCTTAACATCAATCAGCTGTCGAAAGCACAGTGGCGGCCTGTGCATTATGGGCGCATGGGCGTGGCCCCCCCAACACCTCCGCCACTCTCCCTATCGATGTGCCCGGCCCCTTTCAGGACCCTGGATGCATGAATCACTATGGCGGGGATAGGCAGGGGTGTATTTTGAAGCACCTGATTAGAGCCAGAGGCTCTAATAGGCTTCAAAATAGGGTGGACTCGGGGCGCAGAGCACTGCGTCCCAATCCCACCCTGTTGTGTGACAATAGTGAATTAATTTTCACTATGGTCACACTACAGTTCCTCCCTGCCAATCAGGAGGCAGGTTGTGAGACCTGTTTCCTGATTGTCCAAAGCGCTAGGCGATCCTATTGGATGCCTAGCGCTTTGGAAGAGGAGACCTGCTGGAGCTGGAGCTGCCGCTGCAAACCACACCGCAGAAGCCCACACAGAACCAGTAAGAGCCGGTGCCGCCGCTGCCTGCATGGAGGAGAAGGAGAGGAGAGCACACCGCTGCTGCCTGCATTGAGGAGGAGGAGGGGGGGAGAGCACACCACCGCTGCCTGCATGGAGGAGAAGAGGAGAGCACACTGCCGCCGCCTGCATGGAGGAGGAGAGCACACCGCCGCTGCCTGCATGGAGGAGGAGGAGGGGAGAGCACACCGCTGCTGCCTGCATGGAGGAGGAGGGGAGAGCACACCGTCGCTGCCTGCATGGAGGAGGAGGAAAGGAGAGCACACCGCTGCCTGCATGGAGGAGGAGGAAAGGAGAGCACACCACTGCTGCCTGCATGGAGGAGGAGGAAAGGAGAGCACACCGCTGCCTGCATGGAGGAGGAGGAGAGCACACCGCCGCTGCCTGCATGGAGGAGGAAGAAAGGAGAGCACACCGCCGTTGCCTGCACTGAACCAGCAGTAAGTGCCGGACCTCCCGGGGGGGGGGGGGGGTGTATGTGTGCTAGCAGCTATCAGTGCCGCAAGCCCCCGTCCACCCCTGATGCAATTACCTTTTGTACCACCACCCCCTCCCTTTAGAATGTAAGGTCTACGAGCAGGGCCCTCCTGTACCTTTTGTATTGAACTGTACTGTAATTGTGTTGTCCCCCTTATACATTGTAAAGCGCTGTGTAAACTGTTGGCGCTATAAAAATCTCGTATAATAATAATAATAATCTCGTATAATAATTACTTAAGCCAGGGAAGGATCCGGTTGACCCAGGCTCATACAGGCCCATCTCCTTGCTCCAAAGAGATCTAAAGATCCTTGCCAAGGTTCTGGTGCTTCGGGTGAACGGGATAATATCCTCCATCATACACCCAGATCAGGCTGGCTTTATGCCACAAAAATCCACAGCCACAAACCTTAGAAGGTTGTATATGAACATGCAAGTACAAGCTGATAATGGGGGTCACAGAGCTCTTCTGTCCTTGGATGCCAACAAGGCGTTTGACAGTGTCAGCTGGAGATACTTATGGGCGACACTAGATAAGTTTGGCTTTGGACATTGGTTTATAGCATGGATAAAGCTATTATATGCAGCTCCCCAGGCCAATATTAGAGTAGCAAATAGGATGTCGGACGCTTTTGCTCTGGGCAGGGGAACGAGGCAGGGATGCCCGCTGTCCCCCCTGCTCTTTGCAATCACAATAGAACCATTGGCGGCGCAGAGAAGGGACAGCTCACAGATAGAGGGATTTAAATATGGTGGCTTGCATGAAAAGCACATGTTATATGCGGATGACATGCTGCTCTTCTTGGGAGACACTAGTCAGTCGTTGATAGGAGAAATGGCCATAGCAGAACAGTTTGGGCAGTTCTCCGGCCTAACTATAAACTGGTCTAAGTCAGCCCTGATGATGTTGGACGAGTGTCGGGAAGTGATTCTGCCTGACTCCTGTCCTATCCCAGTGACCACCAGTTTTAAATATTTGGGCATCCAAATATCACCAAACATTGGGCATTACTGTTCCCTAAATATATTTCCATTACTTCCCCGTTTCCGTGACAAAATCAATACATGGAACAACCTTATGATGTCATTAGCTGGTAAGGCAAATTTAATTAAAATGATTCTAATGCCCCAATTATTATACTTTCTCCATAACTCGCCAATAGTCATACATCTAAAGATTTTCAGAGTAGTCAACACTCTCTTTAGGCGACTACTCTGGCACAACAAAGCTCCCAGAGTTCAGCTAGAGCAGTTACAGTATCCCAAAGACGGCGGAGGGTTGGCGGTCCCCAACCCTTGGCTGTATTTTATTGCACACAGCTGCAACATCTTGTAGGCTCTATGACACATGAACCAATGGGCTCCGCAGCACGATTGATGCTTTTTGCAACAGGTGCTGAGACCATTCCTCTGGGTCTGGAGGTACAAATGTTTGCAAAATCGAATAAAAAAAACCCCAACGCTATCCCTGGTGCAGAAAGTATGGAACAAAGGAAGACAACTCCGGGGGCTGCAGGGATTTACAGAATACAGCCCAATATGGGGAAATCATACCTATGTGGAGCTTGCCAAGTTACAGCGCGAGCCCAGATGGAGGGCTCATGGGGTGACCATGCTGTTTCACATATTTAAATAGATTGATGTCCTTTGCAGAGTTGCAGGCCGCATTTAATCTTCCAGATAATATGTACTATTCATATTTACAGCTTCGGCATGCGGTGGCTGCGCAGGGAGATGCTGGAGAATGGGAAGTATCACCCACTCTGGTGTTTCATGTGCTACACTCCTCCAGTGCAACAAAAGGGATTATTTCCATGTGTTATCAAATGCTACTTACCAGGCACCTACATGCCTATCCCTGTAAGGCAATAGAAGCATGGGAGAAGGACCTTGGCCAGATAACAGGGGATCAATGGGAAGAAGCGTTACAAGCCATGCCTACATGCTCCCTAAATGTGGCGCAAAAAGTCTCCCAACTGTATATAATACTTAGGGTGCACTATACTCCAATAAAATTACACAAGATGGGCAGAGTGGCAGACCCCTTGTGTCGCCGATGCAGGCAGCACAGTGTGGACCTTATACACCTGCTGTGGCGTTGTCCGAAGCTCCATCGGTATTGGCATGAGGTGGCTAATACACTAAATGGAGTGTTTCAAACAATGGTACCAGTAGACCCTATGTGTTGTTTGCTAGGGGTCTTGGAGGATGTAATCCCAGAGGAACAGACTAGAGTGGCCTTCTCCAGGGCTTTGTTTCCTTGTCAAAAGAAGTTTATTGAGTATACAATATTATAAAGATACATAAAGTAAGTTTACAAGGATCTATAAAGTAAGCTCATTGTTTTACAGTAGAGTTTATATAGGTAAATATCATGAAATTTCAAATATTAAACCTTGAGTTCACGTAAACCTAAATTAAAGATATATATCATTTCCTTAGTTACTTTTGTAGGTATTTAAATGATTTATACCTACTATACATATTGTTTACAGGTAGAGTGTATATAGGTCAAATAAATTCTGATAATGAGCTTTAATCGTAAGGTGGAGAAAAGGAAAGAGAAAGAAGAAAAAGGGTAGAAAGGCAGAGGTATGGTCCACAAGGTTGTCCCGCTCGTCAGTTTATTATTCTTTTTAGTTCTCTTTGAAGCCTTAGAATGGGTGTCTCTGTAAGTCATTTAATCTGTTACCATGGCAACAGGACAGAGTCATTGAAATTTGACAGGAACTGTTGTTTTATCCAAGGATGCCAAAGTTTTACAAATTTTGGAATTTGATTTTGATCGATGGCTACCATCTTAGCATGGGACATTGTATTATTCATTCTGTGAATTGTTTCTGCTAGTACCAATGTAGGAGATTTCCATGCCTTGGCCACTGTTTGTTTTGCAGCCGTTATTAGTTGGATCATAAGTTTGAATTGAGAGAGTGTTAACCATTCCGGTTTTAGATTAAGTAAAGTTATATATGGATCTGGTTGTATTATTTTTTTAAATATTTTAGATGCAATCACGAAGACTTCCTTCCAGAAGGTTTGGATTACTGGGCACGTCCACCATATGTGTAAATGTGTGCCTATTTCTGGGCATCCTCGAAAACAAAGAGCTGAGGTATTAGGTGAATATTTTGCCACTCTAGCGGGTACAAGGTACCAGCGAGTTAGGACTTTATAATTTGTCTCCAGTGCTAAGATGTTGGGTGAAGATGACTTAGATGTGAGCCATATGTTAGACCAGTCCGTGTCTTCTAAAGTTCGTCCCAGGTCCTCCTCCCACCTCTGAACGTAAGAGGGTCTATTAAGATTTACTACTCCATATAATTGATTATAAAGTGATGAAATTGTACCTTTAGCAAATGGATCTTTTGTACAGATTGATTCAAAAATGGATAATTGGGATAATGGTGTATCCCCCTTTAGGAATGGTGTATAGAAATTTTTGATTTGGAGATATCTAAATATCTCAGAGTTAGGTAGATCATATTTTTCTCTAAGTGATGGGAATGAAAGGAATGATTTAGATGCTATGAAGTCATTTAGTGTCTGAATGCCTGATGTTGTCCAAGCTTTAAAAGAATTTGGGTAGATCCATGCCGGATAAAAGGCCGGATTTCTGATAAAAGAAAGGAGAGGATTGTGTGGAGATTGTAACTGATATTTGGTTTTTAGTATATCCCAGAGAGATAAGAAGTGTTTAGTTATGGGATTATGAATTTTAAAGCGGTCTTTAGGATCAAGCCATAACAAGTTTGATATTAATAGAGGGTAATTTTCTGAAGCCTCTATAAATACCCATAATGGGATTTCCTGTTTTGCATGGTATTTGGACACACTGACCAAATGTGCTGCTCTGTAGTAGTTAGTAAAATTAGGGTATCCCAGGCCTCCTTTATTTTTGGGAAGATGTAGTGTGTGTATAGGTATACGTGGTTTAGAAGAGCCCCATATAAACGAAGTTGCTCTTTTTTGTACTATTCTCAAAAAATAGGAAGGAATTGGAATAGGGAGGACTCTGAATAGATAAAGCAATTTGGGTAGAATAGTCATTTTGATTGCATTAATCTTCCCTATCCAGGATAAAGGAAGTTGCGACCATTGTTTTATTTGATTTGTGATCTGTCTTAATACATGAGGATAATTGGTTGAGAATAAGTCAGAATGAGATGCTGTTAAATGAATTCCAAGATATGGGATTGATTTTTCTGCCCATGTGAATGGGAGTGCAGCCCTAGCCGGGATCAATTCCATGTTTGTGAGCGAAATATTAAGCACTAGGCATTTCTTAGGATTAATCATAAGGCCGGATAGGGCTGCAAATCCATCAAGAGCTGGTATTAAGTTAGGACCAGAAACCTGTGGTGATGATAGAAAAAGTAATATATCGTCTGCAAATATACATAATTTGTGTGTAATACCTCCTACTTCAATGCCAGTTATAGTTTGGTTTGTTCTGATGTATTGGGCCATGGGTTCGAGTATAAGGGCAAATAATAAGGGAGATAATGGGCAACCCTGTCGGGTACCTCTTTCGATATTAAAGGCATCAGATTTGTATCCAGCATATTTTATATAGGCTTTGGGTTTATTATATAATGCTTTGATCCATGTTAAAAAGTGGGGTCCAAAACCCCATTTTTGTAATGAATATTGCATATATTGCCAGGATACTGTGTCAAATGCCCTCTTAATATCGAGAGATAGAAAACATAAAGGGATTTTCCGTTTTTTAGCAATATGTGCCAATAACACTGCCCTGCGTATATTATCGCCTGCCTGTCTATTTGGCATGAAGCCTACTTGATCTCTATGTATTAATTTTCCTATAATGCGATTGAGGCGTTTTGCTATTATTTTTGCTAATAATTTAATATCAAGGTTTAACAGAGAGATAGGCCGATAATTCACACAGGAAGTATCATCAGAATGGGGTTTTGGGATCATACAAACAATTGCCATTAGTGTTTCTTGCCGAAAAGAATGTCCTTCTAGAAGTTTGTTAAAAGTTTCAGTGAGAATGGGAGAGAGTATTTCTGAGAATGTTTTATAGTATAAAGCCGAGTAGCCGTCTGGGCCTGGTCTTTTGTTAAGTTTTAGGTCTTTTATGGCGTTAGCAACTTCATCTATAGTTATAGGCTCATCCAAACTGCTTTTTTGATTCTGAGACAACTCAGGTAAGGTTATTTTTGAGAAGAAGGATTCAGCCTCTGTAGGATTAAATTCATTGTTTGTCTTGTATAAAGTTGCGAGATGTGAGTGAAATTTATGGACTATTTTAACTGGATTACAAGTATAAACATTTTTTGATAATTTCAAACGTATTGGTTTGAAAGATATGTTAGTTGAATTTAATGCCCGAGCCAAATATGTACCTGGTTTGTTTGTATTCATGTAGAAATTGTGTTTGGAGCGTTTGAGGGATTTATCAACTGACTCAGTGAGAAATAGATCGTATTCCAATCTAGATTTTTCCAGATGAGATTTTGTACTCTGAGATGGATTATCTTGGAATGATATGTAGGCTGCATTAAAATTGAGTTCTAGTTTTTTTGCTAGATTTTTGCGTTCCCGTTTAAATAGTGCCATTTGTCTTTGTATTGTACCACGCAAGACAGGCTTATGAGCTTCCCACAGTGTTATTGGGGAGATGTCTGTTGTATTATTAATTGATATGTATTCCTTTAAAGCTTGTTCAATGGCCATCTGATGTAGTGGGTGTTTGAGCATTATGTCCGGTAAGTACCACGTTGGGTCATGCGCTTTTGGTATGGCTGAGGCTATAGTAGTGTATACTGCATTATGGTCAGACCACGGAATCGGAATTATATCTGACGCAATAATTTCTGGTATCATTCCTATTGTTAGAAAAATATGATCTATTCTGGTGAAGGTTTGATGAGGGTGCGAGAAATAAGTGAATTTCTTTTTCATTGGGTTACTTTCTCTCCACGAATCTACCAGATTGTATTTGGAAAGAAGTTGAGAAAAAGGTAATCTAGAGGTTATTTTGGATGGTGTAAAAGGTGATTTATCTAGAAATGGGAGGAGGACCTGGTTCGAATCCCCGCACATTATCACTGTTCCTATTTTGTGTGTATTAATCACTTGTAATATATGTGAGAGGAATGGTGTAGGTTGTTTGTTAGGAGCGTAGTAGGAAATCACTGTGATTGCTGTATCCATTATATAACCCATGAGTATCAGGTATCTACCTTCTGGGTCTTTAATTTCTGATGATAAGGTGAATGGTGTGGATCGGTGAAATGCGATTAGAGTTCCCCTTTGTTTGGTACAGGCAGAAGCCGTGTAAATTTGTTGATAAAAAGGAGAAATATATTTTGGAGTAGAATCTTTGGTGAAGTGTGTTTCTTGGAGGCATACTATGTGAGCCTTCTTGTTATGGAAAGTACGGAAGGCTTTGGTCCTTTTTTGAGGGACATTTATTCCCTGAACATTCAGGGAAAGTATATTCAGTGGTGCCATGGCAACAGATCAAATAGTTTTGACTTACTTTTTGTTATGCAGAGCTGACTGCGCAGATCAACCTGTGTGGACTGAAGAGATGAAAAGATAGAAAAGAAACCAGTGAATTCTGGAGTAAAGAGTAAACAAAAAACTATGAGATTAGATGATACATTGTATAAATTATTTTTTGCAAGTAATCACAATTTACCCGTGAAAGAGAATAAATATCTCTCTCAGGGGAATAAGTGCCTTCGTCACACTCCCACATAATATGGTTGGGAGAATGAGGAGGGCTAATGGGGGTACATGGATCTTCCGCTTACAGGAGAGAAGTGCTATGTCAAAAGACATCAAAATGATGATTCATTAATTGGAGTGCAGAATATAGTTTTTGTTGAAATGATTTATTCCAGGGTGGTTGTATATGGTTAGTCTTGCCCTAGGCTAAATAATTCAGTTAGAAAGGTACTGTTAATAACTTTGGTATTGATGAAGATAGTTTGAATTATTTTGGGATTTTAACCCTTTTAGAGTAAACAATTACATATTTTATTCATATGTAACTGTTTAGATATGTTAACTCATAAAATTGAGGTTGTATTGCTTCAGATTAGAATAAACAAAAACATAGTTCTAGGAACTAGTTAGGTAATAATATATTTGTTTTAAGAAAAGAAAGAAAAAGCTTCCATTACTTCTGGATTATTGAACATATTTGTCCTAAAAAGTAATAAATCTATTGTTATTACCTGAAAATATATAACTGAACAAGAATTTCCTTATTTCACTTATATATTCTAAGGCTATATGAATCAGAAGTAATAAGAAATATAACTGGAATGTAACATGATCCCACACAGTATGTGACTATCAGAATGCAGTCACATTCAGTTATAAATACAGGTTTTTTATAGAGAACCATCTCTTAGTATAATAAAGGAAGAGATATCAGGAATTAGGATGTCAGTCCATTGAATCTTCTTGGTCCATGGATAATGTGGCATAACGGCCTCTTTTGTGAGAATGATGATTCCCATTTTGTTCTGAAATTTTCTGGGTGCTGCCTGAAGGTGAAGATGATGCCATTCTTCTGCGTGTGGGAGAGTTGCTGCTTGTGGGTTCTGTCAGATTTAATTTTAAAAGGGTTTGTTGTAGTTCATCTGCTGATCTGCTTCTGTAAATTGTACCTTGGTAGTTAAATCTGACTGAAAAGGGGAAGCCCCATTGATACATAATGTTGTGGCGTTGCAGTTCCATTAGTTGGGGTTTCATGGATCGTCTTTTAGTAATAGTAAGTTGGGATAGGTCAGCAAAAATTTGATAATTGTGTCCTTGAAAATTAAGTTCCTTTTTTTCTCTTGCAGCAATTAGTATTTGTTCTTTCGTTCTGTAATAATGAAAATTTGTGATTATATCACGTGGGGGTCCATCTTTCTTTTTGGCTGTGAGGGCTCTGTGTACTCTGTCCAGTTCTAAACGTTCAATAGGGATATCTGGCTTTAGTTCTTGTAATAGAGCAGTAATAGTAGATTGCAGGTCTGTCACAGTTTCAGGTATTCCCCTTATGCGCAAGTTTGAACGTCTGGCTCTATTTTCGTAATCTTCAAGCTTAGTTTGAAGTATTAAATTCTCTTCTTTTAATTGTTCCAATTCTGTTATATTTTCTTGGGTTGTAATTTCAATTTCATCCATTTTTATTTCTAAGGCTGCGGTGCGGTTTCCCAGCTCTCTTATTTCTTTGGTTAGGCTTTTTGTTATTTGGTCTGAGGTTTGTTTTAAAGCCTTATGAAGCATCTTTTCAAATTGTAATAATATTACTGGGGATGCTGAGGAGGCTTGTGGAGAAGTTTGTGAGAGGATTTGTTCTGTATCTGACTCAAATGGAGAGTCTTGCTGTGACATTTTCTGCCTGTGAGAGCGCCCTGATGCTGTATCTTGTGTGGTAACTGGAGCTGCTTTAGTTGCAGTGGGTGCCTGTGAGCTCTTTGTGAGGTGATTTTTATTTCTGCCACGGCTTCCTCCCAGTACCATATTTCCTGCCCAAATTTCACAGTTTGTTCCCTGGGGCAAAAAGGTTCAAATGGATACCTTTTGAGCCTGCAGGCTCCGCTTTGTCCTTCTCTTCTCTCCTCAGCGGTGCGGAGCTCTAACAATGCATGTCTGCTCCGCTAGGCTCCGCCCATCTCCCCAACTCCAGGGCTTTGTTTCAAGCTAGGAAACTCATCCTAATGGCCTGGAAGTCTGCAACACCGCTTTCCGTTAAAACCTGGATAACACATATGGGTAAAACTCTTATTATGGAAAAATACATATAGCAACACAGGGGCTGCCCGAACAGGTTTGAACGCATATGGTCTAGATGGCTAGACACACCAGAAATTAGCCCGGGAGAACTAGTAATGACTAGGCTTTTACAGTGTTCCTAGATGTAAAGTTAAACGTACAAGGGATGGATATGTACTGTATGTGGGGTGGGAGGGAAATTGGGAGCTATTTCAATCCGAACAGTATGGACTAATGGGATATGTAACACCATTAAAAGTAATTGTGATGTATAAATCTTATAAGAATGTTACTGACATGTGTGGCAATGTGCATTGGAAGATGTATTTACCAAAATGTTCAATAAAAACCTGTTTGATTTAAAAAAAAAGTGTGGGGAAACGCGCTACAAAACACTCAAGTGTGAATGGGGGCACATACAAATTTTTTAGACAAAATGGATTGCACTTTCTATTTGGGTTACAGAGGTCACCGGGACAAATAGCGAGGGTGGATCTCTCTAGTGCGGACATAGACAGCAGAAAAAAAATGACAGGGGCTCCAACCCTTCTCTACCACTTAAAAATGTTTAAAAAAATAGTGAATTTAACCACTAGCTGACGTGGCGGCACGCTCTCGCTCCTGCTGTGGGTCGGGCAGCCTTGATGTCCGCCGGCGTCCTGCGATCGCCTAGTACAGAGGCAGAACGGGGATCTGCCTTTGTAAACAAGGCAGATCCCTATTCTGACAGGAGACATGACAGAGATCTACTGTTCCCAGTGATCGGAAACAGTGATCCCTTTTCTTGTCCCTGCCAGCCCATCCCCCCTACGGTTAGAACACACCCAGGGAACACAGTTAACCCCTTGATCGCCCCCTAGTGGTAACCCCTTCCCTGTCAGTGTAATTTTTACCCCTTGATCGCCCCCTAGTGGTAACCCCTTCCCTGTCAGTGTAATTTTTACATTGATCAGTGCATTTTTATAGCACTGATCAACATAATCTCGCTAGCCCCCAAAAAGTGTCATTTGGGGTCAGATTTGTCCGCCGCAATGTCACAGTCCCGCTAAAAATTGCAGATCGCCGCCATTACCAGTAAAAACAATAAAAAAATAAAATAAAAGTCCCTAAATCTATCCCATAGTTTGTAGACATGATAAGCTTTGCGCAAGCCAATAAATAAACGCCTATTGCATTTTTTTGTTTTTTTTTTTACCAAAAATATGTAGAAATATGTATATGTATATCAGCCTAAACTGATGAACAAATTTGTTTTTTTTAAATATTTTTTTTGGATATGTATTATACATGATTACTGCAGAGGTGATCAAATACCACCAAAAGGAAGCTCTATTTGTAGGAAAAAAAGGACGTCAATTTTGTTTGGGAGCCACGTCGCACGACCGCGCAATTGTCAGTTAAAGCGACGCAGTGCCGTATCGGAGCCAGACTTTATCTGCATTTTTATTTAATCATCTATTTTGCAAGTACACATTGGGGTTTATTTACTGAAGGCAAATCCACTTTGCACTACAAGTGCACTTGGAAGTGCAGTCGCTGTAGATCTGAGGGGGACATGCAAGGAAAATAAAAAACAGCATTTTTGCTTGTACATGATTGGATGATAAAATCAGCAGAGCTTCCCCTCATTTCAGATCTTCCCCTCAGATCTAAAGCGACTGCACTTCCAGTGCAAAGTGGATTTGCCTTTCGTAAATCATCAACCCCTATATGTTCTGGAGGTTGCCTTTGTGAAACCGATACAAAATTATCTCTACCAGTAGATGGCACTGCAGCCATGAGAACAGATTGCTAATTGTAATTATTCTTAGCTAGGAAAACTGTCAATGCATTCCAACAAGAAATCAATGTGTGATGGTAACCTTGTAGTAGAGTATTTAATTATGAACTCATCGGAGAGTCAGCGTGGTGTAAAAATTTGTTTTTTTTTACATTTTCTCTTTTCAGTTTGTGAATGACCCCCGGATGAATAGTGCAGAGCTTTTGATCCAGGGTGTGTTTGTTGATTGGAGTTGTAATACTCCTGTGATTTATGAAGCGGTGATAGATAAGCATACACAGACCTTGTAGCTGAAATAGAACAGAAGCGCCGTCACAACTGTAGCATGGTGGCCAGCGCTATTAGGGCTTGTTCACGCATGCGGCTAACAATTCCAGGCTTCTAAAAAGTGATCCACAGTAGATCACTTTTCAGGGGTATTTGACATATCATTTTAACCTTGAAAATGCCAACCCACCATGCTGAAACTCCATGCATTGCATGTGGTTGCAGCGTGGCCTCATGATTGCGTTTTCCATTTATAGCACCAATGGCTACTGTGTGTGTACAAATTAAGGTACCTATACTGCTTGCATTAAAAATACAGTATGATTGGTGTATGTTTCAGCAAAATACTGCATTATAGCCACTGGATGGAGCTAATGAACATAGGAAACAGGGGTGTAACTACCACCATAGCGACCCATGCGGGCGCTATGGGGCCCGCAGCCAAGTGGGGCCCAGTGAGGATGAGAACACCGCCGGCACAGTCTCCCAGCCAGGGAAAGAGAGAAGAGAGGAAGAGGCGAGCTGTGACCTGTGCCCAATGCAGCGTTGCCTGTGCCCAATACAGCATTGCCTGTGCCCAATACAGCCTGGTCTGCCTGTGCCACATACAGCCTCACCTGTGCAGAGGAAGAGGCAAGCCACCCGGATCAGCAGAGAGCTGAATTGCCCGATGTAATAGCTTTCATTAGAACTTCCAGTGTTCCCGGGGCTCATCGTCACATAGCTCCACCTCTTGGCCTGGCGCCTTTGATAGACAGAACGCCAATCCAATGCGGGACATGTGACGTCATCAAAGGCGTCAGGCCAAGAGGTGGGGAGCTGAGAGAACGGAAGAAGGACAGATGGGTCTCGACTACCCTACAGTCTCTGCTAGGAGACACCTGGCTTGCATGGAACGACCTGTACAGCAGGAGGCCTGAACTCTTCGGAAGCAGCAGGATTTCCAGGGACAGTGTGAGTACCTCTACATCCCCGGGGCCAAAAAAAGGTTAAAGCTGCCAGATCTCATATCCAGCAAGCTTTCCTGGGACTGTGTTAAACAGGCTATGACCCAATCCCTTGTTCTGGGACATTTCATTATGCAGCCAGGAGGGATGGTATTTTGAAAGAGATGGGGGGTAGAGCTCCTTCAAGCTGGGACACTTTCACCAAGCAGCCAGGTGGGCTGGTATTTTCGAGAAAGGGGACATAGAGCTCCTGCACGTTGGGACTTTTTCTAAAATTCCACCCAGGGAACACAGAGCTCCTAGAAGGGGGATTATCATTGCCAAGTCCAGAAAGACTGCTCCTGTTCCGGAGGGAATGCAGTCAAGGATGTGTCGCTTTTGTGATGTGCATAGAGAAGGAAGTTGTCCTCATCCTTGCTTTTAAGCCCTATACCAGTGATGGGGAACCTTGGCACCCCAGATGTTTTGGAACTACATTTCCCATGACGCTTATGCACTCTGCAGTGTAGTTGAGCACCATGGGAAATGTAGTTCCAAAACATCTGGGGTGCCAAGGTTCACCATCACTGCCCTATACCCTATCCAAGTCCCCCCCCCCCCCTAATAAAATAACAAAAACAGGCCCATGGACTGATTCCTTGTCTCTGAATGAGAGTGAAGAAAGCAGCACAGGGAGTTATCAGCTCACAGGATTTCTGGCAGGATCAACAGGTATTTTTTTTAGTAACTATCGAAAAGACATAACAAAACGCTTTCAATGGTTTAATTAACAGACCAAAAAAAAAGGAGCAAATAAGAGAAGTTCGTTGTTAGGGTTTACATTTACTTTAACTCATTCCGCTGGCAGTCCACACATAGGTGGCATCACAGAGGTGGGCCTTATTTCATGGTGTCACTTATATCCTATGGATGGCATTGCTGTTTTATACAGGAAGGGTGCCCAATTGGTAGGACAGGCTCCCGATCACATGATCACTGTGGCAGCCAATCACAGTACTCGAGAAACCTTACTGCATTTAGTTTTTCTTAGGGCACATTCACACATAAAGTCGGGGACGGTAAAACCCTGCAGTTGAGTCACGCTTTTACCGCTCCCCCCAACCTCTACCCAATTAGCCGCAGAGGCAGCAGCCAGGGGCTTACACATGCCACGGAAGGAATTATACCTCCAGTTGCTCTGCAAGTGTCCAGCTCTGCAATTGCCCTATAACTGTGTGCAATGCTATGCACTAGTGTGGGATTCAAAGGGTTAAAGCAGGCGGGGAGGAGGTGATACAACACCTCTTCACCACCTATCAAATGCTTTTTTGAAGCGCGAACTGAGCGCGGATTCGCGTTCTGCACCACCAGTGGTCGGCACTACCGCTGTTTGTGTTTACAAGCCTTTGCCCGACCCTGGACGCAGACAGTGTGCGTTCAGAGTCCACGTTTCTGGCCGCAGCTAATGGGCCAGTTTGTATGCGGCCAAAGCTCAGAAGCTACCGTTTAACCACCTCTGAATGCAGCCCTCCTGGCCGCCCCATTGAACGTAGCCTTATAGAACCAAGTACAGCTGCTCCCTGTACTTTCTCCATCACCTTTCTTCGTTAGTGTAGGTGCTGCATCACAGGTGTGCTTGAAACACCTTCATCCGACTGAACGTTCCTATATCGTAGATTTCAGAATCTAACTGGTTTATGTGAGATTAGGACGCTGGTTCGCCAAGCTCAGGCATAATATTTACCGGGTGTGAGCGGCATTGTGGTTTTCCAGTTTGCTTTGTAATAACCACACTCACCACACCCTTTGATGGAGAGGGAACCACATATAAGACATTCTGTACATTCCCATGTGCGTCTTGCATTACCCTCCGAGCTGAGTAAACTGATCGATGTTCCCCCGGTGAATGGTGTACATTCTGTGGTGCCGGCTCAGACGACGGGCCCGGTTCCCTCTCCTTTGTATAACATGTCACATATGTTGTGGTGAGAAGTTGCTAAACACAAGAACGTTGGATCACGGTGAGGACATCTCTGCATGTGGACAGCCCCAGGAGGTGGGAAGATGGTGGGGCCTCCAGTGAACATAATTACCCTCATTGTGTTGAAGAGAACCTATAATTATCTGTTAAAGTGCATTGGCAGCCCATTAACGCACCACATGGATCGTTTAAAGGAAATCTACAGTCACAGCATACACTTTCAGTTTCTAACATCAGCATTGTCATAACAATACAAACAACAGTTATTATTGACAATCCAATATAAAATTACTTGAAAAATCTATTTTCATGTTGTGAGCTCTGCCCCTCTGCTGACCATGTCTTTCCACAACTTGCTGCATGCTCTGCAGCTTCTCCTCAGTTTCTAAGGACTACATATCCCATGGTACCGTGCTGCCTGCAATCAGTGATCCGGTACTGACTCCGCCTCCTGAAACCCCTCCTCTCAGCACCTCTGTAGATCAGAAGGCAGGCTCTGAGAAATGTGTAACACAGCAGTGCCTACTCACAGGGCATAGTGACTACGTGTCGCAGAATCGAATAGGAGTAGGCTAGAATTTTTTTTATTAAAATGCGGAAGTGAATATATTAGTTTACATTTTGACCGTAGGTACCGGAGGCATAACTACAACCTTCAGGGCCCCAGTGCAAGACTAGGGTTGCAGCGATACCTACTTTGTACCGGCGAGTACGAGTACCGATACTTGTACTCAAGTACTCGCTGATACCAATTGCCAATAGCTTTGTGGTGCGACTTGAGCCCATACAAAATGAATGGGCTCAAATCGCACCGCAAAGAATTGCATATGATTTGAACCATAATGCAATGCGCTTCCTGTCCGAATCACAATCACCCGCACCGCTCCTATGTTGAACCCAGGCTGAAGTTACTATGACAAGCCTGGGTTCACACAGAAGTGGTGCAGGAAACCGCATGTGATTTGGACGGCAATATTTTTTTTTAAAAAACCTGTAAGGCAAAAGGCATAATGAGCTAGTATGCACCGCATATTGGCTCATTCCGAAATACTTACCTTAGAAGGAGGCGTCGGCATCTGATCCCGGTCTTCAAGGGTTCGCGGCTCCGGTGCTGTGAGGGGCCGGAGCCGCAATGTCATCACTCCCGCGCAGGCACGCGTGGGAGACTTCTTTCCGGCAAGGTCTGGCATCGTCTGCCGGACCTTCACGGTGCATGCGCCGCTGACGTCAGAGGCTGCATGCAAAGTGAATATCTCCTAAACTTACAGGTTTAGGAGATGTTCATTTTACCTACAGGTAAGCCTTATTATAGGCTTACCTGTAGGTAAAAATGTAACAAAAGGGTATACAACCACTTTAATAAAAAATGGGCTGACAAACTACAAGTTCGGACTGGCACAACTCAAATTAAAAGCCGCAATACCACTGAGCTTAATTGCCTCTTATGCAAAAATAAAATTCAAAATACTAACATCATACAAAGGCATCTATAAGACAGCTACATCACCAACCTTGTCTCAAACTATCACCCAAATCATCCTCTCCGCTTCTCCTAAGACCTTCTGCTCCTAGCTCCATTGTCTCCCTCTCCCATGCTCACACCCAGGACTTCTCCAGAGCCCCTCTCATCCCCTGGAACTCCTTACCCCAATCTGCCTATCTGTCTACTCCTCCACTTTTAGGTGACCCCTGAAAACTCACCTCTTCAGGTAAGTCTATCCTGCCTCCATCTACAGGACATGGTAGTAATGTAGGGGCCAATGGAAAAAATCGCAATGCACGGTGGCAGACCAGGTATCACCCCAAAGTGTGATGGATGCTGGAGATTCTTTGGCCGCTGTAGCTCCTGAAAGAGACAAGTTCGGATTCATTGCCTGCTAGTAAAATAAGTATCAGGGGCTATTTACATTTGTGCATTACGCTAAAACACTTGTGTTAACACAACACAAAGGCAACACCTTTGTATGGTGCTTTGTGGGGACATTTTCCGTCAATGGCACCCCAACGCATAGTACAGTAGAGCTCAACACACCATATAGCGGACGTTGTGGTGCGCTGCACTGCAAAAAAAAAAAAGAAGATAAAGGCCATGTGCGTTTTTATTCATCCATTACAATTTTTTTTTCTTTTTTTTTATCAAGAAAGGCACTTTTTAATTTTTTTATTTATTTATAATACCCCCTGGCAGTTTATTTATTTTTTTATGGTAACATTTTCTCTCACTTTCTCGTACTTGCCAAGATAATGGCCCCAGATCCCAGGACACTGTTAATCCTGCTCATGGTCCACATTTCATCCTTCCACTGGGTGGGCATACCCAGATCATGCCCATTGCATGGTTTGGTCCCACTCAAACCCCGTCACCTTACTTTTGTTGAGAAAAAAAACATTCCCCTCTGGGTGATCTGTGTACATTGCAGGGATTGTAACAAACTTTGTTGCAGATTCCTTCCTTTTGTTATTCTGAAGAAATACATTTAGGTCCATATACTGTATATTTGGACACAGGCACAATTTTCATACTTTTGGCTCTGTATGCCACCAGAATAAAATGAAAACGAAACAATCCGTATGAATTTGAAGTGCAGACTTTTAGCTTTAATTCAAGGGGTTGAACATAAATATCAAGTACAAATTTTAGGAACTGCAACCATTTTTACACACAGTACCCCCATTTTCAGGGGCTCAAATGTAATTGGACAAATGAATATAATCATAAATAAAATGTTAATTTTTAATATTTTGTTGCAAATCCTTTACTGGCAATGACTGCCTGAAGTCTGGAACCCATGGACATTACCAAAGACTGGGTTTCCTCCTTTCTGATGCTTTGCCAGGCTCTAACTGCAGCCGTCTTCAGTTCTTTGTTTGTGGCACTTTCTGCCTTTAGTTTTGCCTTCAGCAAGTGAAATGCTCAATTGGGTTGAGATCAGGTGATTGACTCGGCCATTGCAGAATATTCCACATCTTTCCCTTCACAAGCTTCTGGGTTGCTTTTGCAGTGTGTTTTGGATCATTGTCTATCTGAAGCACCGTCCAATCAACTTTGCTGCATTTGGCTGAATCTGGGCTGACAGTATATCTCTAAACACTGCAGAGTTCATCCGGCTGCTTCTGTCACATCATCAATAAACACCAATGACCCAGTGTCACTGGAACCAAAAAAGCAGAGAGTTTGCCCGGATCAACCAACTTTAGTTAATCAATTATTGGCCTTTAACTGGTAAGTATAGATCAATCATGCAGACAAGTCTGAATGCAGTTCAGGTTGCCCTTTTGTCATATAAGAAAAAAACAGGGAAGGTACCCTAAAAAGAGGGTCAACAAAGAACACTATTTGAAATTACAAACCAGCTTTATTATTTACCAACAAAATAAAACACCAAATTGAGATTTATAAGCAGTGAAAAAAGAAGCAGTGTGGGCAGACGGCTGCCACAACCAATTAAAAGTTGGACAACGTTGTCACAAAGGGGGGATTTAAAAAAAACAGATGGGGAGCCGCGGCATACATCCACTCAATCAAATCAATCAGTGCATCATACATCCACCTATAAGTAATTGGAGTAGGTAAAGTCCATGTTAATTGGGTGTTAGTTGCAGATATCAAGTTATCCTATAGGAGAGTATCCAAAATATCACGGACAGTTCTAATACCAGCAGTATGATGAGAGTGTAGAGTGGGTGCACGGTCTGGCCGTAAGGTCTGAGTGTAATATAGTCCAGTATGGAGAGATTAGACTAGTTGCAAGTTGAATCACAGATACATGATAGTTGTCTACCAGCTATATCAGCAGACTGCATAAGGAACCGTTTAGACTGCTATGTTAAGGAGATGTAAATTACTCAGCTAAAACAGTGGGTGATTATCCAAGGAGACAGCAGTAAAAGGATGCAAGAAGATCGACATACATTTGTAAGCGCTGAGTGGAGTAGGGAAGTCTCACCAATCACGCTGTCCTCGTCGTCGAATAGTGGCAATCCTTTGTTCCAGGTCTCTGTGTAGATGGAAATCACTTGCGAGCCGTTTGAAAGCTCTGGCACCAGAGAGGCCCTGATAATTCAAATACTATTGACCCTAACCTTGATAAGGAAGAAAAAGAGGCTATAGATAACCTAATATCCTTGCTGGAAGAAAACACTGACAGCGATTCGGAAACGGTCAGCAGCCATCCGATCACCAGAAAATCTAATTTGAGAATCAAGTCCACCAGCATGCCACCATTATCAAAACATAAGTGGCTCCAAGTATTTCTAGATCAGGTCAAACATGACCTTAGGAGGGTTAACTGGGAATGGTTGGGATCTAATAATCTTACCGGCTCTGAGAGAAAAGCTTTACGTGAATTACAAGAAGCTCCCAATTTGGTGATAAAAAGAAGTGATAAGGGCGGGAATGTGGTGTTACTCAGTGAAAAAATTTATGAGAATGAAACACTCAGACTGCTGAGTGATACTTCTACCTATAAAAAACTCACTGAGAATCCCTTCCCAGCCCTAACAGACACTTTGAACACAAAATTAAAACTAGCTATGGAAGCTGGCCTTCTAACCAAAAAAGAATATCGTTATCTCAGAGCTGATAACATCACAATCCCAACCTTCTATATAATCCCCAAACTACACAAATCCTTATCCAACCCACCAGGGAGACCAATTGTGTCAGCTATTAATGGCCCCCTGGAGAGAGTTGGCAAGTTTGTGGACTCGATGATCAAAGATATGGTAACTAAACTTTCATCCTTTGTCCAAGACAGTAGAGATATACTCTCTAAACTATCTGACTTCTCCCTATCATCAAACACCTTACTAGTAGGGATAGATGTAGAAAGTCTGTATACGTCGATTCCCCATGACTGTTGTATTCAAGCCATAAGAACCTTTCTTGACATTTACTACCCAGATTTGGGTGCCCATAATGAGTTCATTATTGAATTATTGGAATTCATGTTGGGCAACAACTATTTCCAATTTCTCTGGAAATTCTACCAACAGGTAAGAGGCACCAGCATGGGTGCCCCTTGGGCCCCGTCTTATGCCTGTCTCCACCTGGGTCTCTGGGAAATGGAAGCTGTGTACCCGTCCTCGATGTACCTTGACCACTGCGCCCTGTGGTTAAGGTACATCGATGACGTGCTCATGATATGGGAGGGCACTGTAGAACAACTCCTGGAATTCCTATCCCAACTAAACATTAACAATAAAAACATTCATTTAACCTACTCTTATCATCCTGATACCCTTCCATTCCTCGATTTACAAATTACAAAAAGTGGAAATCGGATTGTAACCAGTACTTTTAGAAAGGAAACAGCAGCAAATACCCTCCTCTTGGCACAGAGCCACCATCCAAAATCCCTAATTAAAGGGATACCTACAGGTCAATTCTTGAGGATCAGGCGAAACTGCTCAGAGGAGGAACAATTTAAATCTGAAGCACAGGAAATGTATAACAGATTCAGGAAAAGAGGGTATTCGCATAATTCCCTCAAAAAAGCCAGAAAAAATGCATTAGGTAGGAAACGTGAAGACCTCTTACTTACAAAAGCAAATACTCAGTCATCTGCTAAACCAGCATATGATTTTCCTAGAATCATCACGAGATTCGGCTCACAATGGACCCAGGTCCAAGAGATCCTCAACAGACACTGGCATATCCTAAGATCAACACCCCTAATCGCAAACATAATTAGTCCTAAACCACTGCTTACAGCTAAAAGGGCACGTAACCTGGGTGATGTGCTAGTTCATTCAGAATACACGAGAACGACCAGCCAAAACTGGCTTTCTGGGAAAAAACCCCCTCCAGGTATGCATGCATGCGGACATTGTAACATCTGTAGGTATGTGCACCACACTGATGTGTTCCCCGATCCGAGAGGAGGCAAGGACTATAAGATTAAACAGTTCATCAACTGTGCTACGACACGAGTTATATACATGCTCACATGTCCTTGTAATAAAAACTACATAGGAAAAACGAAACGCCAACTCCGGATCAGGATCGGCGAACACATCAGTGGGATAAAAAATAGGAAAAAGAATAAAAATGATGATCGACCTATTCCCCAACACTTTGCTGAATTCCATGATAGTAACCCTAAGGGCCTTACAGTCAAGGGAATCTATGTGTTGAACCTGCCCCCTAGAAGAGGCGACTTTGATACTATTCTCCTTCAAAAGGAGAAAATGTGGACATACTATTTAGATTCCCTAGTGCCTAAAGGATTGAACATAGAATGTAGTCTACAACCTTTCCTTGAGAAATAATGCAATTTTTAAAACTCTTGGATTAAATTTTATTATTACACGTTACAATCAGTCACTTCACTCTTTCCATCACCACCTTTCTTCTTCCTTTCATTTTATCCTCCCTTTTCCCTCTTCTCATTTCCTTCCTCCTTCTCTTCTATTCTGTTAATCCCTTCCCTGTCATATTCTTCCTCGCTATTCATCGACCGTTACCTCTATTTGCCTTACTAATATACTTAGAATGTATGCTGCTTGATTGCTGTCTGTCTTACACAAGAGAAGCTCTAAGTGACACCTAGTGGTTGTGTGCAAGCAACTGCACCTGATAAATCTCTATTTAAGCCTGTCACAAATGTCTCCTCCTAGCTCTGAAGAAACCAGCGTTCATTGGCTGGTGAAACGCGTCAGCGGTGTGACGTCAGCACGTCACCGGGAGCCGCGCGCTATTCGATCTGGCCCTGCTGTCTACACTCCACATCTACCAGCTGATCACAGCCTCCCTGCTCAGCCACGCACTGCATCGAAAAAACCGCCTCATAGAGGCTTTTCAGCTACGGACGGAACCTTACTCAGACTGCAACCCACCGAGCTTTCAAACGGCTCGCAAGTGATTTCCATCTACACAGAGACCTGGAACAAAGGATTGCCACTATTCGATGACGAGGACAGCGTGATTGGTATGACTTCCCTACTCCACTCAGCGCTTACAAATGTATGTCGATCTTCTTGCATCCTTTTACTGCTGTCTCCTTGGATAATCACCCACTGTTTTAGCTGAGTAATTTACATCTCCTTAACATAGCAGTCTAAACGGTTCCTTATGCAGTCTGCTGATATAGCTGGTAGACAACTATCATGTATCTGTGATTCAACTTGCAACTAGTCTAATCTCTCCATACTGGACTATATTACACTCAGACCTTACGGCCAGACCGTGCACCCACTCTACACTCTCATCATACTGCTGGTATTAGAACTGTCCGTGATATTTTGGATACTCTCCTATAGGATAACTTGATATCTGCAACTAACACCCAATTAACATGGACTTTACCTACTCCAATTACTTATAGGTGGATGTATGATGCACTGATTGATTTGATTGAGTGGATGTATGCCGCGGCTCCCCATCTGTTTTTTTAAATCCCCCCTTTGTGACAACGTTGTCCAACTTTTAATTGGTTGTGGCAGCCGTCTGCCCACACTGCTTCTTTTTTCACTGCTTATAAATCTCAATTTGGTGTTTTATGTGGTAAATAATAAAGCTGGTTTGTAATTTCAAATAGTGTTCTTTGTTGACCCTCTTTTTACAGTGTCACTGGAAGCCATGCATGTCCATGCCATCACACTGCATCCACCACCATGTGACCACAGATGACGTTGTGTGCTTTGGATCATGAGCTGTTCCAAGCCTTCTCCACACTTTTTTCTTCCCGTCATTCTGGTACAGATTAATCTTAGTTTCTTCCATCCAAAGAATGCTTTTCCAGAACTGGTCTGGCTTTTTTAGAAAAGTCTAATCTGGCTTTTCTATTCTTCAGGCTTATGAATGGTTTGCACTTTGTGGTGAACCCTCTGTATTTGCTCTCGAGAAATCTTCTCTTGATTGTAGACTTTGACAATGATGTGCCCTCCTCCTGGAGAGTGTCCTTCACTTGTCTGGATGTTGTGAATGGGTTTTTTCTTTACCATAGAGAGGATCCTGCGATCATCCACCATTGTTGTCTTCCATGGACGTCCAGGCCTTTTTATGTTGCTGAGCTCACCAGTGCGTTCTTCTTTCCTCAGAATGTACCAAGCTGTTGATTTGGCCACTCCTAATGTTGCTGCTATATCTGATGGATTTGTTTAGTTTTTAAAGCGTTACAATGGCCTGTTTCACTTGCATGGACATCTCCTGTCAACGCATGTTGTAGGTTCACTGCAATAGATTCCAAACGCAAAAACCACACGTACACATGACCGGACTTTACGGCATACTTGGTCTGGCGAACCCGAGTCCGTCGGACAATTCGATTATGTGTGGGCTCCAGCGGACTTTTTTTCCCCAAAAGTTTGACGGTCCTAGAAATGAAACATGTTTCAAATCTTTTTGACGGACTTAAGTCCGGTCGAAAAGTCCGCTCGTCTGTATGCTAGTCCGACGGACAAAAACCGACGCTAGGGCAGCTATTGGCTACTGGCTATGAACTTCCTTTTTTTAGTCCGGTCGTACGTCATCACGTACGAATCCGTCGGTTGATCGTGTGTAGGCAAGTCCGTTTATTTGGAAAGTCCGTCGTAAAGTCCGTCAAGGTCCGCAGAACAAAGTATGCTGTAAAGTCCGCTCGTGTGTACGCGGCATAAGAATCAATGACATTTTTGTTACAGGGGACAAAATCTGACTTGTATCTTAGTGGAGAGTTCTGGAAAATTCAGTAGGCCAATCACACAAACAGGAGATGACATTTCTTGGGAGGGAGGGGGGTGTTTGTACATGGTGGACAGAAAACCTCCAGGTAGCCATACTGCATTGAATTTAACAGAAAATTACAGAGCTGCAGATTGAAGAGGATAGGTAATTTTTAATAACATTTGATTACAACATGACTTATGTAAAATTTATATATGGTATACACTACCGTTCAAAAGTTTGGGGTCACATTGAAATGTCCTTATTTTTGAAGGAAAAGCACTGTACTTTTAAATGAAGCTAACTTTAAACTAGTCCTAACTTTAAACAAATATACTCTATACATTGCTAATGTGGTAAATGACTATTCTAACTGCAAATGTCTAGTTTTTGGTGCAATATCTACATAGGTGTATAGAGGCCCATTTCCAGCAACTATCACTCCAGTGTTCTAATGGTACAATGTGTTTGCTCATTGGCTCAGAAGGCTAATTGATGATTAGCAAACCCTTGTGCAATCATGTTCACACATCTAAAAACAGTCTAGCTCCTTCCAGAAGCTACAAAACTGACCTTCCTGTGAGCAGATTGAGTTTCTGGAGCATCACATTTGTGGGGTCAATTAAACGCTCAAAATGGCCAGAAAAAGAGAACTTTCATCTGAAACTCGACAGTCTATTCTTGTTCTTAGAAATGAAGGCTATTCCATGCGAGAAATTGCAAAGAAATTGAAGATTTCCTACAACGGTGTGTACTACTCCCTTCAGAGGACAGCACAAACAGGCTCTAACCAGAGTAGAAAAAGAAGTGGGAGGCCGCGTTGCACAACTAAGCAAGAAGATAAGCACATTAGAGTCTCTAGTTTGAGAAACAGACGCCTCACAGGTCCCCAACTGGCATCTTCATTAAATAGTACCCGCAAAACACCAGTGTCAACATCTACAGTGAAGAGGCGGCTGCGGGATTTTGGGCTTCAGGGCAGAGTGGCAAAGAAAAAGCCATATCTGAGACTGGCCAATAAAAGAAAAAGATTAAGATGGGCAAAAGAACACAGACATTGGACAGAGGAAGACTGGAAAAAAGTGTTGTGGACGGATGAATCCAAGTTTGAGGTGTTTGAATCACAAAGAAGAACGTTTGTGAGACGCAGAACAAATGAAAAGATGCTGGAAGAATGCCTGACGCCATCTGTTAAGCATGGTGGAGGTAATGTGATGGTCTGGGGTTGCTTTGGTGCTGGTAAGGTGGGAGCTTTGTACAGGGTAAAAGGGATTCTGAATAAGGAAGGCTATCACTCCATTTTGCAACGCCATGCCATACCCAGTGGACAGCGCTTGATTGGAGCCAATTTCATCCTACAACAGGACAATGACCCTAAACACACCTCCAAATTGTGCAAGAACTATTTACAGCAGAAGCAGGCAGCTGGTATTCTATCGGTAATGGAGTGGCCAGCACAGTCACCAGATCTGAACCCCATTGAGCTGTTGTGGGAGCAGCTTGACCGTATGGTACGCCAGAAGTGCCCATCCAACCAATCCAACTTGTGGGAGCTGCTTCTAGAAGCGTGGGGTGCAATTTCTCCAGCTTACCTCAATAAATTAACAGCTAGAATGCCAAAGGTGTGCAATGCTGTAATTGCTGCAAAAGGAGGATTCTTTGATGAAAGCAAAGTTTGATGTAAAAACAATGTTATTTCAAATACAAATCATTATTTCTAACCTTGTCAATGTCTTGACTCTATTTTCTATTCATTTCACAACGTATGGTGGTGAATAAGTGTGACTTTTCATGGAAAACACAAAATTGTTTGGGTGACCCCAAACTTTTGAACGGTAGTGTATATTTTGTATTATTTGCTTTTTTTTCCTGACGAGTGGAGGTACCCTTTAAATATGCAGAGACGACCTATTACATGTCCACTGGAGGGTCTCATCAACAGCCTGCTTCTAAATAAGGTTGGTGCTGTGATCCCGGGACATGGCCTGGGACATATATGTGGCAGGACTGAATCCCAGGATGCCAGACTGTCCTGGCAAATCTGGGACTGGTGGCATGTATGCTTCCTGTGCTTGAGATATAACAGAAAGTGAGTCGTCGCTGACAACTGTTACATTTTAGATTCCCCTCATTTTCCGTACTGGTGTGAATGGTCAATAGAGAGGGTGAGTCTCCCTAGTAGACATGTGCGATTTGTTTCATTACAAATCAAGATTGTTGTTATGTGGAGATTCAGATGTATCCGAATTTCTGAATCACAATAGTAACAAATTGAAACGAAATCCAAAATAAATTGTAAACAAATTGAAACGGATGATCCGAATTTAAAAATGAATTTGGATCCCAAATGGAAACATATCGCAATAAATACAGTAAGGTCTATAAGTGAAATAAGATGACGATTCTTACTTAGGCTGCTTTATAGAATAAAATAGAATAGAATAAAATAGCATAGAATATAAAAAAATAAAATAGAATAAAACAGAATAGAACGGGATAGAATAGAAAAGAATAGACTAGGAAATAAAGGAATCAAATTGAATATAATAGAATAGAAATGAAAAGAGTAGAATAGAATAAAACAGAACAGAAAATTAATTTGTATTTGAAAATGAATTTGAATTTAAAATGGAAACATATTGCAATAAATACAGTAAGTATAAAATGGAAAGGTGCAGTGCTACACCTTTCCATTTTAATACTTTATTATTGTGTCTAGCAATATAGTGTCAGCTGCTTTTTCATTGTTTATTATATAATTTGTAAAGCGCTACAGATTCATTTGTTTTATAATAAATACAGTAAGGCCTAAAAGAAAAATAAAATAATAGAATTGAATAAAATAGAATAGAAAACCATTGAATAAAACAGAATAGGAAATAAAGGAATAGAATAGAAAATAATAAAATAGAAAAGAGAAGGATAGAAAATAAAGGAATCAATTCAAATAGAATAGAATTTAAAAGAACAGAATAGAAAATAAAAGAATAGAATAAAATAAAAATGAGTAGAATAGAATAAAATAAAACAGAATGAACAGAACAGAAAATAAAATTAAATTTGGAAATAAATTAAAATCCGAAATGGAAACATGTTGCAATAAATTACAGTAAGGTCCAAAAGGGAAATAAAATGATGATTCCTACTTAGGCTGCTGAATAGAATAAAACAGAGTAGAATGGGATAGAATACAAAATAGAATACAACAGAATATAGTAGGAAATAAAGGAATAGAATAAAATAGAAAATAAAGGAATATAATTAAACAGAATAAAAAAGAACAGAATAGCATAGAAAATAAATGAATAGAAACAAATTTAAAAGAGTAGAATAGAGCAGAATAGAATAGGAAATAATAGAATAGAATATAAAGATTAGACTAGAATTTAAAACAAGAGAATATAAAATAAAGGAATCAAATAGAATAGTATAAAAAAGAATAAAATAGAAAATAATAGTAAAATAAAATTAAAAAGAGTAGAATAAAATAGAATAAAACCGAATGAACAGAACAGAAAATGAATTTGAATTTGAAAAGGAAACATATTGCAATAAATACAGTAAGGTCTAAAAAGGAAATAAGATGATGATTCCTACTTTGGCTGCTGTATAGAATAGAATGAGATATCAAAGAAAAGAATAAAATAAAACAGAATAGAATGGGATAGAATAGAAAAGAAGAAAATAGAATATAAAGGAAACAAATCGAATAGAATAAAAAAGAACAGAAAATAAATGAATAGAATAAAACAGAATAGAATAGAAAACAAAGGAATAGAATAGAAAGTAAAAGAATAGAATAAAAGACAATGAATATAATAATCTCCTGAAATTCGGAGTTCGAATCGATTTGAAAATAACGAATATACGGAATGAATCCACATATAGAAAATAAATCATTCTAACATAACGAACAGCGCCCCCCCATCCATGCATCCTGCCCCTGATCTACATACAGAGCGCTGGACACATGGATTCCAATAGGGGGGGGGGGGGTTTAGGCACTTGATTAGAGCCACATGCTCTAATAGGCTTCAAAAAAGGGTGGGCTCGGGGCGCAGAGCACTGCGCCCTGATCCCACCCAGTTGTGTGACAATAGCAAATGAATATTCGCTATTGCCACACTGATCCTCCTCCCAGGCCAATCAGGAAGCGGTTCAACTGTTTGGATGAAAGGACGGGCGATCCTATTGGACGCCGAGGAGGAGGGAGGTCACGCACAGCGGAAGCAGCTGAAGTCGAGGAGCTGCCCGTTGCAGCTCGCAATCCCGGCCGCCACAAGTGAATTGTGAGTTTCGGGTGGGATGACCCATTAAGTGTATAAAAAGTAAAAGAAGGTTTTGGATGAAGTTGTCTGGCTCGGCCATTTTTCTTGGTTGTAATTCTCCGTATGACGCTCTGATTACATCTGATCTCTCCATGCCCAGCAATTACTACATGGAGCTTAGTGTGATTGTCCCGTGTAGGATCAGCATGTCACGCAGGATGGAGGATAAGCTCAGCTGGATGCGGCTTCATCTTCGGAGCACAATGTGGATCTTTGTGCTGCCTCTTTAGGTATTTTAATGCGCGTTGTGTCCGTGGCTCTAGACATGCTCACACTTCAAAGGACGAGCGTTATACAATCAGTTTTATGTGTGATCGCACATAGTTAGGAGGTAACGTAAGATTTATGAGCGAGGCTGGTTATGTACTTTCCGAGGCTCGCCCCTTACCCTCATTCCCAGGTTTTATTGTGGACCCGGAGAGCGTTCGCCGCGTTGGGAGATTTTTACATTTTCGAGGGGCTCAGCACCCCGGGGGCCATAACAAAGGTCTGCCAAGTTCCATTATGTTCAATAGTCTGCAGCATTCATAAATACAGGTACACAATACAAGAGTTGGGAGCCTGGCAATAATGGGAGAACTATACTGGAATAGCAGGAGATTGCTTTTTGAATACACCCTGTTCCAAATTATTATGCAAATTCTATTTCAGTGTCACAAACATTAAATATTTTGTTTTTCAGTTCAACTCATGGATGGCATTGTGTCTCAGGGCTCTTTTGATCACTGAAAACAATCTCTGACACCTGTGATAATTTAGATTGCCAGGTGAGCCCAATTAAAGGAAAAACTACTAAAGAAGGGTGTTCCACATTATTAACCACTTCCCGACCGGCGCACGCCGATGTACGTCGGCAGAATGGCACGGCTGGGCAAATGGACTTACAGGTACGTCCATTTGAATTCCCCGCCGTGCCATTGCGTTTGCGCCGCCGCCGGCGCGCACGCCGCCTGGGAGCTCCGTGAGTTGGGTCGCGGGTCCCGCTGACTCGATCGCCGCGGGGATACCCGCGATTGCCTCACGGAGAGAACGAACTGAGAGATGCTGATGTAAACAGCATCTCCCCGTTCTGCCTAGTGACAAGTGTCACTGATCACAGCTCCCTGTCATCGGGAGCAGTGATCAGCGTAGTGACACACACAGCCCATCCCCCCCTACAGTTAGACCCGGTTCACACAGGGGCAACACGACTTGCAGGTCGCCTCAGCGAGGCGACCTGCAAACGACTTCCGCGGCGACTTGCAAAACGACTTCTGTATAGAAGTCTATGCAAGTCGCCCCAAGTCGCCCCCAAAGTCGTACAGGAACCTTTTTCTAAGTCGGAGCGACTTGTGTCGCTCCGATTAGAACGGTTCCATTGTACAGAACGGGAGGCGACTTGTCAGGCGACTAGGTCACCTGACAAGTCGTCCCTGTGTGAATGGGCTCTTAGAATCACTCCCCTAGGACATACTTAACCCTTCCCCGCCCCCTAGTGGTTAACCCCTTCACTGCCAGTGTCATTTACACAGTAATCAGTGCATTTTTAATCACACTGATTGCTGTATAAATGACAATGGTCCCAAAAATGTGTCAAAAATGTCCGACATGTCCGCCATAACATCGCAGTCACAATAAAAATCGCTGGTCGCCGCAATTACTAGTAAAAAAAAAAATTATTAATAAAAGTGCCATAAAACTATGGCGGATATTTATTATAGCAAAATGTAAAAAATAATGCGTTTTTTTCAAATTTGTCGCTCTTCTTTTGTTTTATAGCGCAAAAAATAAAAATCACAGGGGTGATCAAATACCACCAAAAGAAAGCTCTATTTGTGGGAAAAAAAGGACCTCAATTTTGTTTGAGAGCCACGGCGCACAACCGCGCAATTGTCAGTTAAAGCGACGCAGTGCCGAATCGCAAAAAGTGCTCTGGTCAGGAAGGGGGTAAAATCTTCCGGGGCTGAAGCGGTTAAGCAGTATATATTGTGTAAAAATACTTAAGCGCTGATGTGGATTAAAGTATATAAATGATGTGAGAAAAAATGTTAAAATATACCTAAATAATATAGCTGCAATTAAATGAGTGGACTGATGCACAAAAATAATAAAAAAGTCAAATAACCAAAATAATTGAAAAAGTCACGTGTCTGGTGACGCAACGCGTCGGGAGAAGGAGCCTGTGACGTTTCCAGCAGTGTTCTTGTGTGCACTGGCTGTGGATGAGGAGTTCCCAGCGATACGCTGTATGCAGCTGATCATTTCACACGCGATCTTATCTACGGGGCAGTGTGAGTGAGGTTCACCCTAACTGCATAGGGATTACTTCATTACATTACCTGCGCAATGGTCTTGTTTTCCTTTTTTGTCTTTCATGTTTTGGAAGCCTGCTGAAAGCTGGAAATCTATCCATAGGAATCAGCAGTGGAATTTTCTGAATGAACCATCTGTCACTCATTAAGGCTTGATTATTTAGTCCCACAAATATATTGATAGAGACTTTGGTGTGCACAAAGTGGAATATGATACATATGTTTACATGTGTTGATTAGTTTAGTTTATTTTCACAGAAGGATATTTATATACATTTTCACTTTATTCCTACAGTTCACCATTTTATGATATTCACATATTGATGGTACACTGTGCAATATTAATAGGTTAATATTGGCGCAATTATTATACATTATTAAGCAGAGCTCCATTTTCAAGCAATATGGGGAAGAAAAGGGATCTCTCTGCTGCCGAAAAGAGTGAAATAGTTCAATGCCTTGGACGAGGTATGAAAACATTAGAAATTTCACGAAAACCTAAGCGTGAGATTTGTGGCTGATTCAGAGCACAGAACGGGTTTCGTGCAGATAAAGGCACATTGAGGAAGATTTCTGCCAGATCCATGCTTCGGATCAAGAGAGCAGATGCTAAAACACCATTACATAGCAGCAAACAGATATTTGAAGCTGCTGGTGCCTCTGGAGTCCCACGAACATCAAGGTGTAGAGTCCTCCAGATTCCTGCAACTGTACATAAACCTTCCATTCAGCCACCACTAACCAATGCTCCCAAGCAGAGATGGCTGCATTGGGCAGAAAAATACATGAAGACCATTTTTCAAACAGTCCTGTTCACTGATGAGTGCCGTTCAACCCTGGATGATCCAGATGGATGGAGTAGTGGATGGTTGGTGGACGGCCACCCTGTTCCAACAAGGCTGCGACGTCAGCAAGGTGGTGGTGGAGTCATGTTTTGGGCCAGAATCATGGGAAGAGATCTGGTCGGCCCCTTTAGGGTCCCCGAAGGTGTAAAGATGACCTCTGCAAAGTATGTGGAGTTCCTTACTGACCACTGAGCGGATCGGTTCGGGTCGGTACAATTTGGAAGGGTTAGAATGGTCCAGCCTATTCAGGTGAGCGTTTCCACGGCAAGTCGGTCCACCAGGGGCCATATGGGGTTTAGAAAAAATGCCTAGCGTGGCGTCACACTGATTGGCAGACATTTTTCTGTCCGCCAATCAGTGGAATGTATCGTGTGACGCCAGTAGCTCCGCCCTAACCGTACCGTACCATTTTCTATGGCCCCACATCTGAAGCAGGACACTAAATGGCGCGGCATGGTTCGGTTGTATGGGCCATTTCATAATGGAAACACTCAAAATAGCGTACCGTACCGAACTGATCCGCTCAGTGGAAACCAGGCATAAGGGTCCCCGAAGGTGTAAAGATGACCTCTGCAAAGTATTGTGGAGTTCCTTACTGACCACTTCCTTCCATGCATGTACAGAAGGAAAAACTATGCTTTCGGTAATAAAATCATCTTCATGCATGACAATGCACCATCTCATGCTGCAAAGAATACCTCTGCATCAATGGCTGCTATGGGGATAAAAGGAGAGAAATGTCATGGTGTGGCCTCCATCCTCCCCTGACCTCAATCCTACTGAGAACCTTTGGAGCATCCTCAAGCAAAAGATCTATGAGGGTGGGAGGCGGTTTACATCCAAACAGCAGCTCTGGGAGGCTATTCTGACATCTTGCAAACAAATTCAAGCAGAAACTGTCCAAAAACTCACAAGTTCAATGGATCCAAGACTTGTGAAGTTGCTATCAAATAAGGGGTCCTATGTTAAAATGTAACGTGACCTGTTAAAAAGAGAAGCCCGGAGCAAAGTAAGAAATACATAGGCGAAGGGCGGACATGACAGGGTTAACAGGGAGATGGTATCATGAGAAAGGGAAAATGTTTGGTGCCGAGGGGGAGGGGCCAGGGAAGGTGTTAAATTCTGTCCCCGCCCTGATGAGTCATCACAAGCGTGGGGGAAAGTTCCAGGAAGCAGACAGCATGGCTGATGTGGAGAAGATCTTGGCCCAGCTTAGGGAGGAGGCAGCGGTGCGGGGGGCTTCATGGCTACAGGACACTCTGGGGACTGTGTTACAAGGCTCTGAGCCTTTGCCAGGTACGAGGGGACGGAGGTCCAGACCGCCGGAGCGGTTCTCCCCGGACCGCAATGCGGGACCGCAGCGGAGGGTGGGGGGTGGTGATTCTGTTGGGACCCTATCGGGTCCGGCGGCGAAGCGGGCAGCGTTAGTGGCCAGGGGGAGCCCGGTTAGTGTTCTAGGACAGCAGGGGGGATCGAGCAGCTCACTGCAGGCCCCTGGGGGGAGCATGCGGCCTACAAGGCGCAGGGACAGTGTGAGTGCGGGCCCCTCCCCCACCATCAGGAGACTGTCACAGGAGACCGGACACGCTGGCAGAGGAGGATGGCGTCACAGGGGACAGGACACACGGAGCAGAGGGCTATGGTGGCAGTCCCTGGGCTTTCTAACACTGCAGCAGGGGACCGAAAAGAGAACGATCGTGGGAGGAGATCAGGATTGGTGCATGGGAGAGCGGAGGCTGGCAGGACTGAGGTTCAATGCACTGGTCCTGGCAAGGCTGTCCAAAATCATCAGAGGGCTATGCTGCGCGGAGGCAGGGTCGGAGGTCAGCAGTTCTAGTGGCATCCAGGGCTGCATCGCCTGGTGGGCCATCATCTGAGGAGGAAGAAGGATTGGAGCTGAGGTCCCTAAGAAAACAGTCCGGATCTGATGAGGAGGCGGGGCCATTAACCGGGAGCGTGCGGTCGGAGGAACACGGACGATCGGCTGATGGGTCCACGCCTGTGCAGCCGGGTAAGTTACCTTCTTCTATGCATGTTGTGGGAATGTCTGATACTGTTGGAGTTAGTGGTGGCTTTGCTGGGTCCGCTCCGGGTGCGGGGGTTTCGGGACCGTCCGGGGGGGCTGCTGGGTTATTGGGGTTTTTTGGCCGGAATAAAGGAACTGGTACAGAAATTTGAGAATGCGGAAAGAGTCGCGGCTGGGCCAGCATCGGCATGGGTCTCGCAAGTTGGGAGTGCCGGGGATGCCGGTGCGGCTGGAGGGAGCTCGGTGGTGCCAGTTGTTGCGCCTGAAATCCCTGCTCCTGCTGTGGTGTCAACGGTGGGTAGTTCCCCACGGGGGACGTCAAAGGCAGAGGGGAGGCAGGACATCGTCAGTTTGGGAGATGCAGCAAAATGTGAAGTATATGTCTGCTTTGAGGGACCACTGGGAGCTCATCTGAAACAGGAGGTGCGGGAAAAACTGTGGAAAGGTGAGTACGTTGAGATATTTTCCCTGCTGCCTTTAGAAAAATGTAACCTGGACAGGGTAAAACCGGATGATCCAAGAAGGAGGACGAGGAACTGGTTACATGCGTTCGCGATAATGGCAAGTGTCATAGGGGAGAAGAATCCCGAACATTGTTCGGGGATCTTCTGCTACCAGGATGCTATAGGGGAGGCCTACAGGGTTTATGGCGGTACTGGATGGCTGCGGTATGATTTCGTCAACGCAGAGCGGTAAGGCCAGAATTGAGATGGGATCACAAGGACATCAGCTTGTGGATGCGCCTGATGACGTCACCGAGGGCTCCCAGCCAGTTTTTTCCAGGAGGGGCCGGTGGACCTTCGGCCCAGGGACAATCGGCCGAAAACAAAAAAGGGGTATGTTGGCAATATAATTCAGGGACCTGTAAGTTTGGAGGTGCATGTTAGTACAAGGATGAATGTTCTGGGTGCGGAGGAACTCATCCGGGGTCCAGATGCTTTAAACAGGGAAAAGGCCGCGCTGGAGAGGCTGGAAACTAGAGGGAGGACTCCGGTGAAGGTGGGCAGAATGCGGCCGTTCCTAAGTAGGTATCCGGACAGGGAGGCGGCGAGGTTGTTAGAGTCAGGTTTTACAGTAGGTTTTAGGATTCCGTGTAATTTAGAGGTTGTTCCCCCCGTTCCGCGCAATTTGAGGTCAGCAATGCAACATCCGGACGTGGTTTCGGAGAAACTAAATAAGGAGGTTGCTTTGGGGAGAATGGGGGGTCCTTTCCCATTACCGCCTTTTGCCGATTTGGTAGTATCCCCGTTGGGGGTGGTGCCAAAGAAAGAACGGAATAAGTTTAGGCTCATTCATCACCTTTCCTTCCTGAAAGGGGGATCGGTGAATGATGCAATTGATCAGGCAGATTGTTCAGTGTCTTATACATCATTTGATGCTGCGGTGGGGTGGGTACGGCGTTACGGCAAGGGAGCGTTAATGGCTAAGGCAGATGTGGAGTCAGCCTTTCGGCTTCTTCCGATTCACCCGGATAGTTTCCGTTTGCTGGGATGCCATTGGAATAACAATTTTATGTGGACCAATGCTTGCCGATGGGTTGCTCTGTGTCGTGCGCATTATTTGAACAGTTCGGTTCTTTTGTAGAATGGGTAGTACGGGATGTGTCAGGCATGAATTTGGTTATCCACTATGTGGACGATTTCCTTTGCATAGGACCAGCTGCTTCCAGAATCTGCGCGGTGCTCCTGGCATCGCTGGAGCACATAGCGGATAGGTTTGGCATTCCATTGGCACCCGAGAAGACGGAAGGACCTAGTACGGTCATCAGTTTTCTGGGCATTGTCCTGGACTCGGTGGCAAGGGAATGTAGGTTACCAGAAGATAAGTTGGCGGACCTAAAAAGGGAAATCGCAGGTATGATTGGGTTGCGCAAAGTTCAGCTTCGAGATTTGCAATCGCTATTAGGTAAGCTTAATTTTGCGTGCTGCATTTTGCCAATGGGGAGGGTTTTTTGCCGCAGGCTAGTGGCCAGCACAGCTGGTATTCAGTCCCCAAGGCACTATGGGAGATTGAGAAAAGAACACAGGGAGGACTTGAGGGTATGGCATACCTTCTTGGAATCCTTTAATGGACGGGCGCTATGGATGTCGGAGCCAGTCAGCAACTTTGACCTCGAACTGTTCACGGATGCAGCCGGTTCCACAGGTTATGGGGCGTTCTTTCACGGGCAGTGGAGTGCGGGTCCATGGCCGCGGGAATGGATTGAAGCGGGTTTTACAAAAAACCTAGTGCTGCTGGAACTGTTTTCGGTGGTGTTAGCAGTTGTATTATGGGGTGGGGCCTTTAAGGATCGAAAAGTGCGGTTTCATGGGGACAATTTAGGTGTGGTGCAAGTGATTAACAGGATTACTGCATCATCCCCGCCAGTGATTAGGTTGTTACAACACTTGGTTTTGAGATGTTTGCAGTTGAATGCTTTCATTCATGCAGTACACCTCCCGGGTGTGGAGAATGTTATCGCTGATGCGCTGTCTCGCTTCCAGTGGGACAGGTTCCGCGACTTGGCGGCGGAGGCGGAGCGGCACGGGGTGCCTTGTCCCGAATGGTTGTGGGGGATAGCATTGGCTTCGTCGCCGGATGGATCAGGAAGTCGGTAAGTGAGGTGACCTGGTCAGCATACTCGAAAGTATGGCATGAGTGGCAGGCGTTTTGTGCAAGAGGTGGGTGATGAGTCGGTGGATGGTGCAGTGGGGCTCCTGGTGTTGTTAATGTTGCGAGAATGATGGAGGAGGGAGTGCCTGCATCGGCACTGCATAAGCAGTTAGCGGGTTTAGCGTTTTTGTTCAAATTACAAGGCCAGCCTGACTTTACAAAGGATTTCTGGGTGAGGCAGGCGATGAAAGGCTATCGGCGATCGGTGGTTCATACGGACTCCGGGAGACCGCTAACCTTTCAGATTTTAACAGGTATGGTAGCACAGTTGGTGAGGGTTTGTTCCTCTGCCTACGAGTGCACCATGTTTACGGCGGCATTTTTGCTGGCTTTCTTCGGGGCATTTCGTATTGGGGAATTGGTTAGTCCGTCAAAGAAGGTACAAGGGGGAATTGGGATACAGGAGGTGACATGCGAAAAGGATGTTTTGTGGTTATATTTTCGTAGGTCAAAGACGGATCAAAGGGGTAAAGGGAGGTTGGTGCAGGTTTCCCAGTGCCGGGTTCGGCATTGTGCCCAGTGGAAGCGGTTAAGGGATTTATGGGTATCCGCCCAAGGGGGGGGTCCCTTGTTGGTGCATTTCGATGGGGTTCCGTTATCACGTTATCAATTTGTGGCCGTATTTAGGAAATGTTTAAGGGCTTTGGGTTTGAATGAGAAGGAATTTTCGTCTCATTCCTTTCGGATTGGGGCTGCGACAGAGGCGGCTAGAAAGGGGATGGATGCAGAGGCTGTAAAACGCATAGGGCGGTGGGAATCGCGGAGGTTCCAGATATATGTTAGGCCTCATCTGGTGGTGGGGCTGTAAAATGTTAATTGGGAAGAATCCTGTTCATATTGGGGGTTAGGTTTGCAGAATACTGGTGATCATGGGTATTGTTTTTGTGTTATTTTCTTTACAGGTTCAGCGGCAGGCCTGATTTGGATATTGGGCCATTCCTTTGTGAGCTGCGGGGCCAGGAGGGGAGATGTGAGATTTGAAGGTAGATAGCTGGATTTTCATAGGCAGGAAGCCTGCATTAAGTGGTTTTGATTCCCGGGTATGTTGTGGGGAAGATTGATTTCTGAGGTGCAGCGTTATGCGCTTAGGGACAGGGCACCGGATGTTTTAGTTTTGCATTTAGGGGGCAATGATTTGGGGGTGAGATCTATGGTGGATATATCGCGGGACATCAAATTTGATGTCTGGCGTTGGATGCAGGAGTTTCCAAAGATGGTTATAGTTTGGTCGGACATGGTGGCTCGGACAACATGGAGGATTGCCAGGTCGGTGGAGGGTGTTAATAGGGCACGGAGGAAGATTAACCGGGAGGTGAGTAAGTTCATAGTGAAGAATGGGGGATTGGCTATTAGGCATTTGGAATTAGAGTTCGAAACTAGGAGGTACTTGAGGAGAGATGGCGTTCATTTAAAATGATGTGGGTATTGATCTGTGGGCGTTGGGACTGCAGGACGGTATCCAGAGAGCTATTCGGGTGTGGAGGTGCACCAAAAGGTAAGGTTGTTACCTTTGGGTGCTGTGGCGGGCGTTTTGGTCTTTGCAAGGGAAAGAAGATATGGCACAATGAGAATTTCGGGAACTAGCGTTGCTATGGTCCTGATGGTACTGATGGTGGTTTCCGGATAACGGAGGTTAGACGGAAAGTGTTAATGGGGGCACTGCGGTCATTGGTTGTCTCTGAGCCAGCTTGTCGGCTTGAGGCCTATTATTTCATTAAGAGAAGGGCCGCAGTGCAATATGGTTATGTTACTGATGTTTTACGAATCTCCTGCAAAGACCAACGCTAGATAGATGAGGAATCTTTGAATAACAGATGTGTTTTTGTTATGGTATTTATTGTTTAATAAAGTAGGCTGTTACGGCCTTTTATAACTCCAACCCTCTGGTCTGGTCTTGATTGTTTAGAACAGTGGTTCTCAACCTGGGGGTCGGGACCCCCTCGGGGGTCGAATGACGATTTGCCAGGGGTCACTTAATCCTGGGCTGTTCCTGAAGCCCGCACCGCTCTCCCAGAATTTTCGCAGCCGCCCAGCTGGGTTGTTCCTGGAGCCCGCGGCTGCCCACTTACCCTCTTCGCAGCCGCCCATTCAGTTCACGGCATAGCTGGGGGGGCAGAGACTAGAGGTCAGCTGACTTGTGAGGAATGTGAAGTGGGAGGGGCTGCAGGAGACCCTATCTCCTGATTTCGGCATAGGTGTCACTGCTGTGAGACACAGTGAACAACACTACCTGTGACAAAGAGAAAGAGTGGTACATCCTAAAATGTACCATAAGGGGTTTTAATACTGTACGAGTGGAAGGGACTTAGGGAGCACTAAATATCCATGGGGGGCACAAATTACTTGTCTTGTCTTGGGTGCTGACAACCCACGCTACGAAAATAATTTTACTGTTAGGGGTCCCCACAACTTGGGAGATTTTATCAAGGGGTCACGACACTAGTAAGGTTGAGAACCACTGGTTTAGAATAAGGTTAAGAGGTTGGGGTTTTTAGGTAATGGGAATCACATCTGTTATACAACAGTCATGTTTAAAAAGTTAAAATGTTGTTCAAAAGTTTGATTGAAATAGCTTTTGATTTCAGTAAATATGCTGCAAACACAACAAATGACAATTTTCAGTTCTTTACAACCTATAAAGTGAAACTTACTGTGCGTGATAATTTGGAACAGTGCATTGTAAGTTTTTTTATTTTGAAAAATAAAAACTGTTATCATTAGGAGGTTTGTTCAATAAAATTTGAATTGTACTCTTAATAGTTGATAACATGAGAATGATGCTGACTGTTGTTTACATCAATTATTTAGGTAAATGAGAAAAATATAATTGGCATAATAATTTGGAACAGGGTGTAGTTTCTTAAACCACTTGCCTACCGGGCACTTTCACCCTCTTCCTGCCCAGGACAATTTTCAGCTTTCAGCGCTGTCGCACTTTGAATGACAATTGCGCGGTCATGCAACACTGTACCCAAACTAAATTGTTAACATTTTTTTGAGACATATAGAGCTTTCTTTTTGTGGCATTTAATCACCACTGGGGTTTATAATATTTTGCTAAACAAACAAAAAAAAGACCAAAACTTTGGGGAAAAAAAAGTCTTTCTTAGTTTCTGTTATAAAATTTTGTAAATAAGTATTTTTTCTCATTCATTGATGTGCACTGATGGGCACCGATATGCAGCACTGATGGGCATTGATAGGTCAGGTGGCACTGATGGGCACTGGTAGGCTGCACTGATGAGGCAGCACTGATGGGCACTGATAGGTTGGCACTGGTAAGCATTGATAGGTGGGACTGGTAGGCTGCACTGATATGCATCACTGATAGGCACTGACAGGCATCAATGAGGGAGCACTGATTGGCAACACTGATGGGCACTGATTGGCAGCACTTGAAGGCTGCACTGATGGGCACTGATGAGGCTGCACTGATATGCGACACTGATGGGCACTGGTAGATGGAACTGATGGGCACTGGTAGGCGGCAATGATGGACGGCACTAATAGGCATCACTGATAGGCACTGACAGGCATCAATGAGGGGGCACAGATGGGCACTGATTGGCAGCACTGGAAGGCTGCACTGATGGGCACTGATGAGGCTGCACTGATGGGCACTGGTAGGCGGCACTGACAGGGATCACTGATGGGCATTGATTGGCAACACTGTTGGGGCTGCACTGATCATTTAGACACTGATGATCAGTGCCCTGATTATTAGTGTAGATGTCCCCTGTGTGGATTGCTGCTTATCGGCTCTCCTCGCGCGCTGTCATCGGCAATCCTCTCCTCACGCTAACTGGCAAATCCTGTTTACACTGTGATCAGCTGTGATTGGACACAGCTGGTCACATGGTAAAGAACCGCTATGATTGGCTCTTTACCTCAGTCACAGATCACTGCCGATGCGTACCACAGGGGGGCGCGCGGGAAGTGTGATTACAGGAGGACATCAATTGATGTCCTCCCGGGAATATGCAACCGCGCTGTAGCCGTCATTTTCGCTATAGCAAGGTCATGAAGAACTTAAAGCAAAAAATAACAGGATAAATAAATAAATAATATACCATTAAAAGATTAAATTAAAAATGGAATCTTTTGCCGCAATATTCACCTTCCATCCAGATTTTTTGTCCTGCAGTACTTTTTTTTGCCGCTAGATGTCCTCAGTCTAATGTCCAGCATCATTCAACCCTCTAAGCCCAGGTTATGCTGGACCTGACTCTATCCTGTGACTGGACAGTGAAAAGAGGAGGAGTATTATAGGGATGCGCTCATCTCCCTGTCACTCTGACTCTCCCTGTCAATGGTCTCCAAACTGTGGCCCTTTGCATGCCTTTATCGGGCCCTCGGGACACTATTCCTCCTACTGATACAAAACACTAATCCTTCTACACCAGCAATGGGGCATAATTCCTACCACTGATACCAATGATGGGGCACTATTCCTACCACTGACACCAACAATGCGGCACTATTCTTCCCACTGACACCAATGATGGGGCTTTATTCCTCCCACTGACACCAATGATGGGGCACCATTTCTACCCCTAATACCAACAATGGGGCAACATTTCTCCCACTAGTACCAATAATGGGGCACTATTCCTTCCACTGACACCAATGATGGGGCACTATTTCTTTCACTGACACCAATGATTGGGCACTATTCCTTCCACTGACACCAATGATGGGGCACTATTCCTTCAACTGACACCAATAATGGGGCACTATTCCTCCCACTGACACCAATGATGGGGCACTATTCCTTCCACTGACACCAATGATGGGGCACTATTCCTTCCACTGACACCAATGATGGGGCACTACTCCTCCCACTGATACCAATGATGGGGCATTATTCCTTCCACTGACACCAATGATGGGGCACTATTCTTCCCACGGATACTGATGATGGGGCACTATTCCTTCCACTGACACAATGATGGGGCACTATTCTTCCCACGGATACTGATGATGGGGCACTATTCCTTCCACTGACACTAATGATGGGGCACTACTCCTCCCACTGACACCAATGATGGGGCATTATTCCTCCCACTGATAACAATGATGGTGCACTACTCCTCCCACTGATACCAATGATGGGGCACTATTCCTTCCACTGACACCAATGATGGGGCACTATTCTTCCCACGGATACTGATGATGGGGCACTATTCCTTCCACTGACACCAATGATGGGGCACTATTCTTCCCACGGATACTGATAATGGGGCACCATTCCTTCCACTGACACTAATGATGGGGCACTACTCCTCCCACTGACACCAATGATGGGGCACTATTCCTCCCACTGATAACAATGATGGGGCACTATTCCTCCCACTGACACCAATGATAGGGGAATATTTCTTCCACTGACACCAATGATGGGGCACTATTCTTCCCATGGATACTGATGATGGGGCACTATTCCTTCCACTGACACCAATGATGGGGCACTATTCTTCCCACGGATACTGATAATGGGGCACTATTCCTTCCACTGACACTAATGATGGGGCACTACTCCTCCCACTGACACCAATGATGGGGCACTACTCCTCCCACTGACACCAATGATGGGGCACTATTCCTCCCACTGATAACAATGATGAGGCACTATTCCTCCCACTGATACCAACTACAGAGCCCAATTCTTCCCACTGACACCAATGACGGGGCACTATTCTTTCCCCTGATACCAATGATGTGGCACTATTCCTCCCACTGGCACCAAAGATGGGGCACTACTCCTCCCACTGACACCAATGATGGGGCACTACTCCTCCCACTGACACCAATGATGGGGCACTACTCCTCCCACTGACACCAATGACGGGGCACTGTTTCTCCCACTGACACCAATGATGGGACACTGTCCTCCCACTGATACCAATGATGAGGCACTATCCCTCTCATTTACACCAATGATGTGGCACTATTCCTCCCACTGGCACCAATGATGGGGCACTACTCCTCCCACTGACACCAATGATGGGGCACTACTCCTCCCACTGACACCAATGATGGGGCACTATTCCTCCCACTGATAACAATGATAGGGGAATATTTCTTCCACTGACACCAATGATGGGGCACTATTCTTCCCACGGATACTGATGATGGGGCACTATTCCTTCCACTGACACCAATGATGGGGCACTATTCTTCCCACGGATACTGATAATGGGGCACTATTCCTTCCACTGACACTAATGATGGGGCACTACTCCTCCCACTGACACCAATGATGGGGCACTACTCCTCCCACTGACACCAATGATGGGGCACTATTCCTCCCACTGATAACAATGATGAGGCACTATTCCTCCCACTGATACCAACTACAGAGCCCAATTCTTCCCACTGACACCAATGACGGGGCACTATTCTTTCCCCTGATACCAATGATGTGGCACTATTCCTCCCACTGGCACCAAAGATGGGGCACTACTCCTCCCACTGACACCAATGATGGGGCACTACTCCTCCCACTGACACCAATGACGGCGCACTGTTTCTCCCACTGACACCAATGATGGGACACTGTCCTCCCACTGATACCAATGATGAGGCACTATCCCTCTCATTTACACCAATGATGTGGCACTATTCCTCCCACTGGCACCAATGATGGGGCACTACTCCTCCCACTGACACCAATGATGGGGCACTACTCCTCCCACTGACACCAATGATGGGGCACTATTCCTCCCACTGATAACAATGATGGGCACTCTTCTTCCCACTGACACCAATGATGAGGCACCATTTCTACCCCTAATACCAATAATGGGGCAAAATTGCTCCCACTAGTACCAATGATGGGGTATTCTTTACTGCCAATGACACTAGGGGATTCTCTACTCACACTGGCTGCAGTCGGGTCCCCTCAAAGTCTAAAGGACAGTAAACTGGCTCTCAGAAAGTTTGGAGACCCCTGGCTTGGACCATAGGGGAACAGAACCCCATATACAACTCTCATAAGTTGGCGTGTAACATTCTTTTTGTAGAAGTTGTCCGGCGCTCTTCGAGCATAGCTCTTTATCAGGGACATAAATACACCTGGCTTTACAAGAATAAATAATTATAATATAATAATAACAAACAAATTGTTTATAACAAACTAAACAATAAGAAAACATATTACAAAATACAACACATTACTCTAAATGCTCACAAACTCACAGAGAGATTGGCGGTCGCAAGCCTACAGATGAGAGTTAAAAATGTAGCACTACCCCTGTAGGAGCCGTCGATTGTTTACTGGTTCTTCCTATTTTTACAGGGGACTGAATATAAGAAAAAAATCCAAAATATTGAGTTGTCATCGAAACAGGAATAGATGGAAAATCTTCCAGAGGGGGCTTTTGTACCTGTGACAAAATCTCCATGTGGAGATTCCCTTTCTTTCCTTACATGGATTTCATCTGACGGGGTGAGAACGGTACCGTTCAGTCACCTGTGTGCTACAAGAGGGGAACCCATCCATCCATCCATCCATCCACCTAAGGATATACAGACCATCCTGCTCCCAAGGCCGCCTCGGATGTATTTACTGGGATCCATTACCAGCATCCTCCAGCAAGCTTCCAGCAAACATCCCTGGGTTCTATAGATCCGTAAGCCTGTATGACACCCCGCCGTACGGTGAGAGTGTCCATCCCTTCTGGTAAGCGCATTTACGCCTTCATTTCCGTATGGAGTCCGAATGTATGAGGATTACCCGCTTAATCTAGGAATTCACATATGGTTTCCTCTCCTTATGTACATCACAGTGCTGCTGGCAATGAGTTTGCATCACATTATGGACACTATTTATAATAACTGGAATTTACGTTTTATGTGATTTATTGTGATTTTTAAATACCACCATACACATGTTTGATGAATACACATATTACAAATTTATGTAGGGTGGTCACTCACCCCTTTAGACACTAAAAACCTGTTATATTTCACCTAGCGCTGCATTTTATTATTTTTGTTTATATTTCTACATGGTTACTACACTGGTGATGCTGGCTGCTATTACACCTTAAAAAAAATTTCTTTCAGTAGCGCAACAATATTCCCGTTTTTTGTAATGTTAGAACGCCAAAGGGCAGCTGGGGGGGGGGCAGTAAAACCATGGCTCAGCCACTCCCCCCCCCCCCCCCCCCCCCCGGGCTGCCAGTGTGAAAGAGCTCTTAAAGTGATCAGTGTTGCTGAATAGAACTCTGATCACTTTATAAGTGCGGTCAATGTTACCAAATCCTGGATGTTCCATTTGAAGAATGCTGGGTGGTAAATGAGACTTGCACCTGAAGAATCTTTTAATTGTTCATATAGTACTTTATAAATGTGGACGTAAAGTTTTCCTCACTCAAATCATTTTTCTTAAGTTCTCAGAAGAGATTTCCATGATTTGGAAAAGTTCTGGCCCTCCGCACAATAAAGAGAGGCGAGGTGGCCGAGTGCATGTCCGGCGATACCGGATGGCGGTGTAGGAGCGATTTGTAGAATAATAATCCCTCCCTGTCTTCACACTGGTCTCTGCAGGTCTTCATAGAAGGATAACATTGCTCTGACCGGCCTTTTCACCTGTCCCTAATTACTGCACACAATGAGATTCCAGCAGATGTGCGCACACACCGGAGTGCAGCTGTGCTGCTTTTATTGGTCCTCTGACACTCCTGAGGTCAGAGCGCCTCCATCACGCAATCTTATAGAACACTACGGGGTACACGTGTAAATCTTACGCTGGCTGGAGACTGGGGCGTTGCTGCTCTTCATTAAATAAAGGTAATTTGCTAATTATTTACCCAGCAAAGCAGTAAAGTCAGATCCGCACTGATGTGCACTGATTTTCTTAAAGGGGAATGGTGGTAGGCAAAAGAAAGGAAAAAGGGGGTAGGAAGAAAACCAGAGGGTCCCCCTTTGTGAATCCACGCAACACTACTCAAGGTCCGCAATCCGAGAGGTGCCAATCAGGTAGCTTGGATTGGGGTAGGGCTTGCAGCTAGCCATCGGTGCAAAATTAAATATCGCCAGGGCCTCCACCTCTCCTTGAAAGGTTCCTCTGTGTTGTTTAGGGTGGCACCTAATTCCTCCATGCAGAGGATGTAGTTGCTATTTGAATACCACAGGACCCTAGGCGGGACTGTGTCATCTCTGAATACCTGAAGCATAGATGATGAAGAAGAAGGGAGGACTCCCACCATGCCAACATCCATGATTCTATATGTAGCACCCTGGTGTTTAGGCAGGGTTGCTCCTAAATTTACCTGCCAGGTATAGCTACCTTGGCCTATTTTGCTGCACTTTTCTCTTTTGCCGCTAGGTGGCCAGGTACCTGGTGGCATTAGATATGAGAAGGGCAATGCAAGGTGAGATTATGGGTCTATAGGATATCCCAGCCAATGGGCAGGGATTTTCTTAAATCCCTTGGTCTGCTAGGAGGACCTATATATTTAGGTGGAGTCAGGTGATCAGTGTTCTGTGCCACCTGGGCGGCTGTCTGGGTGGACGTGTGTTGTATTGCCGGGGCTGCTAGGCCGGAGATTGGGCCTATCCCGGGCACATCTGGCTGCTGGGCTGTCCTAGGGCCTATCCAGAAGCAAGAGAGAGCAGCGAGAGCAGCGCAGGGTTGGGATTGTGACTTGCAGTCCAACCAGAAGTGACGGTTTTGCTGGCCGGAGAGCTTGTCGTGGTCGGGGGGTAGAGGGGAAGCTGTCGCCAGTAAGGGACTATCCGCCTAATTACCAGGGACCACAGTGAGTAACTGAAGCAAGTACCGGAGCAGGATTCTCACCAACCGGGGACGGTGAAGAATTTGGAAACTTCAGTGGGTTTCAAGCCAGGGACCCAGCCAGCGGAGGTGACGCTTGCAGAGCAGCCTTGTGTGTCAAGCCAGGGACCAAGCTGGCCAGTGGGGTGAAGCTTGAGAGGTATCTTGAGTGCCGAGCTAGGGACCCAGCAGAGAAGGAGATACCACCGTGAAGATTGGGGGAGCTAAAGGGATTCAGTGGCAGTGAATCATCTAGTTGTCAGAAACGATGAATCAGACTGAGACGTCCAGGGAGCCAGAGAACGGCGTAGTAGAACAGCAAGCAGGATCTGGAGCCAGAAGAAATGTCAGCCAAGCAATTCTTTAACAGGAACACAGGAGAGCATCTCTAGAGATTTGACCAAGGCGAAGGCAGAGATCATCTGGACTGGATGGCTTAAAGTGATTGTAAAGGATCGTTTTTTATTTTTTTATTTTTTTTAAATAACAAACATCTCATACTTACCTCCACTGTGCAGCTCATTTTGCACAGAGTGACCCCGAATATACTCGGCTCTCGCGGCTCCTCCTCACATCAGATATCCCCCTAGGAAAAGCGTTCTCCCGAGCGCGCTCCCGAGTCCAGCATTTGCGTCCACAGACACGAATGCAAGACTCAACCCCGCCCCCCCGCGTCATTGGATTTGATTAACAGCAGCGGGAGCCAATGGCTGCTATCAATCTATCCAATCAAGAGCCGGGACCCCGTAAGAGAGATGGGGACAAGGTGTTTTGGGGGGACCCCCAAAGCACCCATCCCATGTTTAGGGCATGTGGCCTGGTACGGTTCAGGAAGGGGGTGGCGCTCTCTCGTCCCCCCTCTTTTCCTGTGGCCTGGCAGGTTGTGTGCTTGGATAAGGGTCTGTTATGGATTTTGGGGGGGGACCCCCACACCATTTTTTTTTAAATTTTGGCATGGGGTTCCCCTTAAAATCCATACCAGACCTGAAGAGCCTGGTATGGATTTTGAAGGGGACCCTTACGCCATTTAAAAAAAAAATGGTGCAGGGTTCCCCTTAACCACTTCAATACACTATATTATATATACTACACTGCCTGAATATAGATTCTACACTGAATATCTAATCTACGCCAAATGCAGAGTATATATATATATATATATATATATATATATATATATATATATATATATACACAAATACACTGCCTGCAGGCCACTAACTAAGCTGCCTAATCTCTCTTCATTCATTACACTATATACTGCCACCGTGTAAGCAGTGGCCTTATATAGTGTGGGGCGTGGACTAAGCCCCCTGGGCCATTTTTGGCCAAAGGCACCCTGCCTTTGGCCAGCTATGGCTCTCCCAGCAGAGCACGCTGTGATTGGCAAAAGCATGAAGGTCAGGCGCATGCTTTGGCCAATCATAAGATGCCAATGTACTGCGATCTTGCAGTGCATCATGGGGTGTTCCATGGCTCTCGGATTTGCCGCGAACACCCCATAATGTTCTAAATTCGGTGAACAGGCGAACACCCGATGTTCGAGTCAAGCTCATCCATAATTGACAATATATCCTGTTATATCATAGAATACATACCAGGCCCGGACTGGCCATAGGGCAGACCGGGCATTTGCCCGGTGGGCCGGGGCCGTCCGCTCCGTAGCATGTTGCTGTTCAGGCCGCACAGCAGGAGGTAAGCGGCGAGCGCGGCCTGAACTTGGTTAACACAGGCCGTGGCCGCCGCTCGCCGCTACTGCTATGCGGGCGTGCCTTCTCCGGCGGAACTTTCGGCTGCATGGGCTAAGCTGTGTGTCTCTCACACACACAGCTCAGCCTTAGAGCCGCGCTGATAGTTCCGCTCTCTGCTCCCAGGGACTGCTCCTCCTCCAGCCAAGGTGTCCGCACGGTGGGTAAGGGGGAGGGCTGCTGTCAGGACATTTCCCCCCCTCCCCTTCTCTTGTCGGTAACACATGTAAGGGGAAAGCTTCCTGCCTATTGTTCCTCCCTCACCATTGGCCACAACAGAGGGCCAATCAGAGAACTAGAGGGGCATCATGGGAAATGTAGTCCCTGAGATAGGTGGCCCAATTGTTTTCAGCAGGGAGCTGACTACACTCCCCAGCATGCACTCTGCTGGGGGGGGGGGGAGAGAAAACCTGGAAACAAGCTGAGAAGTGCCTGTAGCAACTACTACGGGAGACAAAAAAAACAAAAGAGAGGACTGTGCTGGGGGAAGTAATAGCCCCAGCACCACCAGAGAGAGCCACGCTGTACCCGCACCACCAGAGAGAGAGCCACGCTGTACCCGCACCACCAGAGAGATCCACGCTATACCCGCACCTCCAGAGAGAGCCGTGCTGTACCCACACCACCAGAGAGAGAGCCACGCTGTACCGCACAACCAGAGAGAGAGCCACGCTGTACCGCACCACCAGAGAGCCACGCTGTACCCGCACCACCAGAGAGCCACGCTGTACCCGCACCACCAGAGAGCCACGCTGTACCCGCACCACCAGAGAGCCACGCTGTACCCGCACCACCAGAGAGCCACGCTGTACCCGCACCACCAGAGAGCCACGCTGTACCCGCACCACCAGAGAGCCACGCTGTACCCGCACCACCAGAGAGCCACGCTGTACCCGCACCACCAGAGAGCCACGCTGTACCCGCACCACCAGAGAGCCACGCTGTACCCGCACCACCAGAGAGCCACGCTGTACCCGCACCACCAGAGAGCCATGCTGTACCCGCACCACTAGAAAGAGCCAAGCTGTACCCGCACCACCAAAGAGAGCCATGCTGTACCGCACCACCAGAGAGCCACACTGTACCCGCACCACCAGAGAGAGCCACACTGTACCGCACCACCAGAGAGAGAGCCACACTGTACCGCACCCCCAAAAAGAGAGCAGGTCAGTGTCACTGGGCAGTGTGGGCACAATAGAAGACAGGCAGTACTAGCATTGTATGGCCACAATAGGACTGGGACACTGTAATATAAAGGGGACTGCACTGTAAAGGGGTATTGTAATCATTGCAGTGCCCCTTTACAGCACAGTTCCCTTTATATCACCGTGTCCCTGCACATTACACATTACAGTGTGAAGGACCCACACCAGCCACCCCCGCGAATGTATACCAACCGTCGCCCCCCCCCCCGGTCCCTGGAGAAGTTGGCTGCTCAGTCTAAAATGCCCGGGCCTATTTTTTGTCCCAGTCCGGGCCTGATACATACTATAAAACTATAATACTACAGCGCCACCTGCTGCATATATAAGCATAATGCATACAGTATATAGTTCACAGTACTTTACATTACATGCTGTTGTGCTTCCATATATATTCTAAACTATATTCCTGGCATAGACAGTTTATCAAGACTAAACCAAAATGTTTTATTTCAGTTACAGGTTGATTTACAAAATGGCTTCCTTTATTTCTTGGGGCTTTCATTGGTGACGGCTCTCGTCTATAGGTCTTGTTTCTCCTCCCACCCACCCTGGTGTATTCTCTATGATAAGCCATCATCGGGGCAAGTTTTTGATAAATTGGGGCCCTGAGCAGATCGTAAATTTGCGGGCTGTCTTGGCTGAAATGCTGCAGGCTCTCTGAAACAACTGAATAGGGTACAGAATACTCGGCTGCTTTGTTTCTTTTTACCTTTCTGATTTAAATCACCAAACAGTTAACAGCCTTTTTTGCAAGAGTTCATTGAATTGAAGTTGTCATAAAATTTGGAATACTACACCATGAGAGCTATAATTTCATGAGATACAAGGAGAGGGGAGACAGAGGAGGGATCCAAGGAGAAAATGTAGCGGAGGAACGTTGGAGAAGTGACGGATATACGATAACACAGGAATAACCAAGAAGCATGTTATACCATCTGTTAATTTAGAGGTACCATCCATCTGGTGAGTGCCGAGTAAATCCAGAAGGTGGTGGAATTATCCAGCAGGGGAAGGAATGGTGCCCCTGTGTCAGTGGGGGGAATGGTGCCCCTGTGTCCCTATATTACCAAAAGTATTGGGATGATTGCCTTTACACGCACATGAACTTTAATGGCATCCCAGTCTTAGTCCGTAGGGTTCAATATGGAGTAGGCCCATCCTTTGCAGCTGTAACAGCTTCAACTCTTCTGGGAAGGCTGTCCACAAGGTTTAGCAGTGTGTCTATGGAAATGTTTGACCATTCTTCCAGAAGCGCATTTGTGAGGCCAGGCACTGATGTGGACGAGAAGGCCTGGCTTGCAGTCTCGGCATCCCAAAGGTGTTCTATCGGGTTGAGGTCAGGACTCTGTGCAGGCCAGTAAAGTTCCTCCACCCCAAACCCGCTCATCCATGTCTTTATGGACCTTGCTTTGTGCACTAGTCCAAATCATTTGGTGGAAGGGGGATTATAGTGTGGGGTTGTGTTTCAGGGGTTGGGCTTGGCCCCTTAGTTCCAATGAAGGGAACTCTTAAGTCGTCAGCATACCAAGACATTTTGCACAATTTCATGCTCCCAGCTTTGTGGGAACAATTCTGGGGAAGGCCCCTTCCTGTTCCAACATGACTGTGCACCAGTGCACAAAGCAAGGTCCATAAAGACATGGATGAGCGAGTTTGGGGTGGAGGAACTTGACTGGCCTGCACAGAGTCCTGACCTCAACCTGAGAGAAATTTGGAATGAATTAGAGCGGAGAATGCGAGCCAGGCCTCCTCGTTTTGTGCCTGACCTCACAAATGCGCTTCTGGAAGAATGGTCAAACATTCCCATAGACACACTCCTAAACCTTGTGGACAGCCTTCCCAGAAGAGTTGAAGCTTTTATAGCTGCAACAGGTGGGCCAACTCAATATTGAACCCTACGGACTAAGACTGGGATGCCATTAAAATTCATGTGCGTGTAAAGGCCAGGGTTCCTATATCTAGCTTGCATCAGGGCTGAGGGTTCTTGAGAGGAGTACTGAGGCCGAGTGCTGGGATGTTTTCAGTAAGCTATGTACAGCACCTTGCCAGCTCCTCCCACTGGCCATGACCTGCCTGCAGTGCATAGAGAAGTGCAGAAACCCAGTGATGACATGTAATGTTAGGAATGTAGTTAAAATTGAAAGTTTTTAAAAAAAAAAATCCATTAGCATGTTAATGAGGAGGGATAGAAGGAATGCAAAATATAAGCGGATTAAACCTCAGCTTTAAGGCATGGCAGGGCCACGTTTCCTGAACAGTATTAGCGCTTCACAGACCAATTGAAACTGTTGCCTGGAGCTGCTTTGTAATTTTGATCGGATGAAGGCTCAGCCATCTCAAACATGGCAAGAAGTTCCAATCTCTGTCCATGTTTAACTTGCCTGTGATATATGAGGCATACAATCGGGAGTGATGTTTGAAGAGAACATGCAATATTTATTTGAATCCTTTGAAGCTCATTTCTGAAATGTATTTTCAGATTCGGGCTTGTTATCATGGAATCTCACCCTGAGCCGAGTATAGTGGAGAACTGTCAAGGTGAAGGAATACATAAAAGTCAATGTATTTCTGGAGCTCTTTCTCTTTACACTTGAATAAATACATAATGATGTCATGTTTGACCGGGCAGCGGGGGGCTAACCTCCAACATAAAATGTCTCAAACGTTATTTTTGGCTGAAGAACACAATCAGCATACGTTGGGGTGAATGCTCATATCATGGAATGCAGACCGACCCCCAGAGGACTTCAGAGGTGAAATCTCTACACCTGGGTTCCTAGCTCCTCCCACCTGCTCTGGCCAATAGAACTTTGTCTTATGGGGACAACATACATTTTATATACAATCATATTTTCAATTGATTTACTATCAGGGGGGGAAAAAATACATTTGGAAGGCTGATCACGCACCAATGCACTAATTACCGTATTTATCGGCGTATAATACACACATTCATTTTGAGAGGGAAGTTTCAGGAAAAAAACATACATTTTAAATAAGGAATTTTGAAGCGAAATAAGGGTCAGTGCCCATCTGCAGCCTCACAAGTGCCATTAATGCAGCCACATCAATGCAGCAGCCTCACCATTGCCTTCAATGCAGCAGCCTCACCATGGCCTGCAATGCAGCAGCCTCACCATTGCCTTCAATGCAGCAGCCTCACCATTGCCATTAATGCAGCAGCCTCACCATTGCCATTAATGCAGCAGCCTCACCATTGCCCTCAATGCAGCAGCCTCACCATTGCCATCAATGCAGCAGCCTCACCATTGCCTTCAATGCAGCAGCCTCACCATTGCCCTCAATGCAGCAGCCTCACCATTGCCCTCAATGCAGCAGCCTCACCATTGCCCTCAATGCAGCAGCCTCACCATTGCCCTCAATGCAGCAGCCTCACCATTGCCATCAATAGAGCAGCCTCACCATTGCCCTCAATGCAGCAGCCTCACCATTGCCTTCAATGCAGCAGCCTCACCATTGCCTGCAATGCAGCAGCCTCACCATTGCCTGCAATGCAGCAGCCTCACCATTGCCTCAATGCAGCAGCCTCACCATTGCCTTTAATAGAGCAGCCTCACCATTGCCATTAATGCAGCAGCCTCACCATTGCCATTAATGCAGCAGCCTTACCATTGCCCTCAATGCAGCAGCCTCACCATTGCCCTCAATGCAGCAGCCTCACCATTGCCATTAATGCAGCAGCCTCACCATTGCCCTCAATGCAGCAGCCTCACCATTGCCATTAATGCAGCAGCCTCACCATTGCCTTCAATGCAGCAGCCTCACCATTGCCCTCAATGCAGCAGCCTCACCATTGCCCTCAATGCAGCAGCCTCACCATTGCCATCAATAGAGCAGCCTCACCATTGCCCTCAATGCAGCAGCCTCACCATTGCCTTCAATGCAGCAGCCTCACCATTGCCTGCAATGCAGCAGCCTCACCATTGCCTGCAATGCAGCAGCCTCACCATTGCCTCAATGCAGCAGCCTCACCATTGCCTTTAATAGAGCAGCCTCACCATTGCCATTAATGCAGCAGCCTCACCATTGCCATTAATGCAGCAGCCTTACCATTGCCCTCAATGCAGCAGCCTCACCATTGCCCTCAATGCAGCAGCCTCACCATTGCCTTCAATGCAGTAGCCTTACCATTGCCATTAATGCAGCAGCCTCACCATTGCCATCAGTGCAGTCTGATCGATGCCCATCTGCAGCCTAGAGGGGACAGGGAGGGGGGGCGGGATGAGCGCCGACAGATTACATACAGTGAGAATCTCCTATGATAGACAGAACAGTGGTCCAATGGCGGCCCAGAAGATGGAACTTCCTATTACAGAGGCCGCCAAGTAAACAGGAGATTCTCACTGTATTTAATCTGACGGCGCTCATCCCGCCCCCCTCCGAGGCAGCTAAAATTGAAGTATTGGCGTATAACACGCACACGCTATTTGCACCCGATTTTCAGAGTGAAAAAGTGAGTGTTATACGCCAATAAATAAAGTAAGTTGTTTTGATACGATTGGACCATATTTGAAGTCAATTGAAAACAAGTTTGGTAAAGCGTATTCAGAGCCGATCGACCCATTCTGATCCCACGTGGCATATTGTAATCTACAAAAAATTTTAAACTTTATTAAAAAGGTATCTAATATAATTATGTACATGTGCACTAGAACTTTATTTTTGGCAAGAATTAAAGTGGTTTTACAGTCTAAAGTTATTATTTTTTTTTTTTTTTTACCTGATAGTGTTACTAAACCCAAAAGAGTACAATCAGTCTGTATATGCAGTAAAGCATGCTTGTTATACTCACTGTGGAACCTAAGGAGTCAATCCTCTGCATTGTGTAAAAAGGCTGTTTGATCCTGTCTTCTCTGATCCTCCCCGTCTTTTATTGTCCCCAATCTATCTGCTGATAGTACAGAGCCTTGGGGGCACTCTGCACATGCCCAGTTTGGTGTGTATTGCTAGAATTTTTTTTTGGGGGGGGGGGGTGCACATGTGATCAGCACAGGGCCAATCAGCACTATGCAGACAGAGGGTCAGGGGTCCTGCAGCCTCATAGGACAGTAAGAGGAGAATGACAACTCCTCTTACAAGCTTTAACCAGACACTAATAGAAGTCACAAGATCGCTAAATACTGCTGATGAGAAAAGGTGTTTAGCAGTTTATATTTACAAAATAATTGCATTTCCATGTTCTGTGGGAGACCAGATATAGTGAATGAAGAGTTCTGGGTTTACTTTCTCTGCTCTCGCTTACCCTGTTAAGGTAAAAAACATCCCATTACCTGTTCCTGCAATATACTACCATTATTCCTGCCTTATGGTGGGGATTGCTGCCAGTGCTGCCTGTGAAATACTCTACTTGGTAAAATGGGAGTCCCTAAGGAATTTTTCCTGTGATTTGAGGAAAACTAATTGAGTGTCTACCACATAAGTTGGAGGTCAGGATTACTGCTTTAGGGCTCATTTACACCTGCGGTTGGGGGGGTGTTAAACTTCCCTCCCAACCGCTCTCCTTTAGCTGAAAAGGCAGTTGACGGGTGTACACATGCTCACATTCATGGCAGGGATGAAACCCCTTGTCCAGTTTGGCAGGCACTACCACATTTCACAGGCAATGGCAGTCCTTGCCGCAAGTGTAAACGAGCTCTTATGCCCCGTACACACGATCGGACATTGATCGGACATTCCGACAACAAAATCCATTGGATTTTTTCCGACGGATGTTGGCTCAAACTTGTCTTGCATACACACGGTCGCACAAAGTTGGTCGGAAATTCCGAACGTCAAGAACGCGGTGACGTACAACACGTACGACGAGCCGAGAGAAATGAAGTTCAATAGCCAGTGCGGAAAAAGTCCGATGGAGCCTACACACGGTCGAAATTTCTGACAACAAGCTCCGATCGCAAATTTTCCATCAGAAAGTCCGATTGTGTGTACAGGGCATAAGTGTGAGAAATTGTGAGGTGCCCAGTGTCTCCTGAGTTGGGTGCATTTATGTACTCTGGCCATGGGTTGGAAAGGCAGGGAGACCATGGTGCTTGTTTTCCATAAAGGTTGTTTCCTAGTTGTGCCACAGTATGCCTATAGGTTTAGGACCCCAATGTGAGGCACAAGATCACAGCACCCTTGCTTTTTTCTGCATTACACTTCTTGGGGCAGGCCTTTCCGGCCAGCTTAGGAACAATTTTTGTACTTTCCTCAAGGCCGTCGCTGTCTTATATTGGGCATTTGTTTATTTGTATTGCTTATTTGCACAATTCACTTTTTATTTCACAGACATAGAAGGTGTAGGTTCTTCGGGGACTGCCCTGATGTTGGGGATGGATCTGTGGTGTTTGGGTTTCTTCCTCTCCCCATGGAAGTCTCTCTTTGGGAGAATCCTCACCAAGTACTTGGTGGACTGGCTCTGTCTGCACAATAAGGAGCTGAGTCTGGCTTCAGACACAGGTGGACTAGAGCATTGTTTCTCAACTCCAGTCCTCAAGGCGCCCCAACAGGTCATGTTTTCAGGATTTCCCTCAGATGAAACAGCTGTGGTAATTACTAAGGCAGTAAAACTGATCAAATCACCTGTGCGAAATAATGGAAATCCTGAAAACATGACCTGTTGGGGCGCCTTTAGGACTGGAGTTGAGAAACCCTGGATTAGAGTACTGTGCTCCTGTCAGAAGGCTTGCGTGCCAGGGGCTTTGGGTTTTTCACGGCACCTTCTTTGGAAGAGGAGAAGCACAGTACCCTCCCTTTTTGCATTGAGTATTTTCACAGAGGTTTTTTTAAACACATATTCATTACTAGGGATCAGTGTTGTGGATTGAAGTTGCCAGGGAAAAGTTAACTATACTGTCTTTAGTAGCTTACTGATATTTCAACATCAGCTGATCTTTTAAAGATGTAGGGTATTAGGGCTTAGTGTAAATTCTAAGCAAGGTGTCTCCAAACTTTCGAAGCAAAGGGCCAGTTTACTGCCCTTTACATTTTAGGGGGTCCAGACTGTAGCTAGTGGGAGTAGTCCATAGTAAATGTCCTGGCATTGTTGGGAGTAAACAATGCCATAGGCTTGGTGGTTAGTGGGAATAAAAAAAAATACATCATTGGTTTCAGTGGGGGAAATAGTGCCCCATAATTGGTGTCAGTGGGGGAAATAGTGCCCCATCATTGGTGTTGGTGGGAGGACTAGTGTCCAATCATTGGTGTTAGTGGGAAGAATAGTGCCCCATCATTGGTGTCAGTGTGGAGGAATAGTGCCCCATCATTGGTGTCAGTGGGAAGAATAGTGCCCCATCATTGGTGTCAGTGGGAAGATTGGGCCCCATTATTGGTGTCAGTGGGAGGAATAGTGCCCCATCTTTGGTGTTATTGGAAAGAATAGTGCTCCAAGGACTGGATAAAGGCAAGCAAAGGGCTGCAGTTTGGAAACCCCTTTTCTAAGCCCTTCCACATCCTTTGCCGCCAACAGCAAATTTGACGTTGTGGTTTAGTGGTCAGTAAAAAAACAAGAACAGTAGCAGATGCCTGACTATTTGTTAGAAAGGCCTAGTTTATTGCAAATCCAGAAGATTTAGTTTTGGTCCCATCAGACTAGAAACCTCTATTCTTCCCATTTGCTATATCTTTCATATGCCTTTTGACAAACAAGATTTCATCAGGGGCTGTCCTACAGTGCATCCAGGAAAGTATTCACAGCGCTTCAATTTTTCCACATTTTATGTTACAGCCTTATTCCAAAATGGATTCAATTCATTATTTTCCTCACAATTCTTAAAACAATACCCCACAATGACAACGTGAAAGAAGTTTGAAATCTTTGCAAATTTATTAAAAATAAAAAATGAAAAAAATCACATACATAAGTATTCACAGCCTTTGCTCAATACTTTGTTGAAGCACCTTTGGCACCAATTACAGCCTCAAATCTTTTTGAGTATGATGCTACAAGCATGTCACACCTTTTTTTGGGCAGTTTTTCTTATTCTTCTTTGCAGCTCCTCTCAAGCTCCATCAGGTTGGATGGGGAGCGTCGGTGCACAGCCATTTTCAGATCTCTCCAGAGATGTTCAGTCAGGTTCAAGTCTGAGCTCTGGCTGGGCCACTCAAGGACATTCACAGAGTTGTCCCATAGCCACTGCTATGTTATCTTGGCTGTGTGCTTAGGGTCGTTGTCCTGTTAGAAGATGAACCTTCGCCCCAGTCTGAGGTCCAGAGTGCTCTGGAGCAGGTTTTAATCAAGGATGGACTAGTCAGGATCATATCTCTCTCGATCCTGACTAGTCTCCCAGTTCCTGTCGCTAAAAAACATCCCCACAGGGTGATGCTGCCACCACCATGCTTCACTGTAGGGATTGGTCAGGTGATGATCTTCCTCCAGACATGTCACTTGCCATTCAGGCCAAAGAGTTCAATCTTTGTTTCATCAGACCAGAGAATTTTGTTTCTCATGGTCTGAGAGTCCTTCAGGTGCCTTTTACTGAGGAGTGGTTTCCATCTGGCCACTCTAACATACAGGCCTGATTGGCGGAGTGTTGCAGAGATGGTTGTTCTTCTGGAAGAGCTCTGTCAGAGTGACCATCGGGTTCTTAGTCACCTCTCTGCTGACTAAAGCTCTTCTCCCCCGATCGCTCAGTTTGGCCAGGCGGCCCGCTCTAGGAAGAGTCCTGGTGGTTCCAAACTTCTTCCATTTACGGATGATGGAGGCTACTGTGCTCATTGGGACCTTCAATGCTGCAGACATTTTTCTGTACCCTTCCCCAGATCTGTGCCTCAATACAATCTTGTCTCTGTGGCTCCATTCACACTAGCGCGTTTTTTGATGCATTTTGCATTTTGCAGAAATGCATGGGAATTTTTTAACATGGGTTCCTATGGAACATGTTCACATCAATGCCTTTTTGTATCTCTGCATTTTTGGAAAGGGTCAGGGACTTTTTTTCATGCAAAATGCAGCGTTTTGCATGTAATAGAATTCAATGGACAAGCATCAAAAACGCAAAACGCCGCAAAAACGCTGCAAAAACGCTGTAAAAACGCTACGAAAACGCTGCTCAAAAACGTGGCAAGCATGAAAAAAAGAACTCCAAAAATGCTCAAAAGCAACATGCATAGGTGTGAATCGAGCCTTAGACCCCTTTCACACTGGGGCGGTTTGCAGGCGGTATTGCGCTAAAAATACCGCCTGCAAACCGCCCCTAAACAGCCTCCGCTGTTTGTTCAGTGTGAAAGCCCGATGTCACTTCCGCTTTCATATGCACACTTTCCTGGCCAGTACAGCCAGGAGACATATCTAACCAAGCAGATCTGTGCTTGGTTAGATGGTGTGAAGGGCAGGGGATACATTGGGGTCTATTAGACCCCTAATGTCTCCAAAAAGAGTACCTGTCACCTTCCCAATGCTATTACATTAACCTCTTGTGATAGCAATCACATAAAAAAAAAAAAAGAAGTAAAGTAAAAAAAAAAGAAAATGCTAAAAAAAATATTAAAAAATTGCCAAAACCCCTGTTGCCCCGCTCACCTGTGCAAACGCAAGCTAAGGGTGCGTACTTGTATGTAAATCCCAGTTGCACCACACATCGCCGCAAACATCAGAGTGAGAACAATAATTCTAGCTCCTAGATAACTCTAAATTGATGAGCTATGATGGCTTTTAAAACGTTACCTATGGTGATTTTTTGGGTGCCATCGTTTTTGTGATATCGCAGGCGAACACGCAGCTTTAAAACATGGTATGTTAAGTATCTATTTACTCGATGCAACCTCATCTTATATATTTTAACCAAAAATGGGTATTATATGGTGTGCTTTTGCACTAAAATTTATTTTATTATATTTTTTCTGGAAAATTTGTGTTTAATAAACAGTAAATATCACGTGATTTTTTTTTTTTTTTTGCAATGATCACATTTTTATTCTACAGGGCTTCTGCTTTCAGAAAATATATAAATATAAATGGTCTGGGAGTTTATGTCATTTTATTGCCAAAAATTATGATTTTTACATGTATGTGACAAAGAAAAAAAAATTGCTCTGGAGCCGAACTGGTTAAGCAACTGTAAACACTAAACAGTCTATTCCTTCTTAACTGAAGGCCATGGGGGCAAATCACGCTGGCACCTGGTTACCTTTTTCCAAAGTATAACTGCTGGTACCCAGTGCAATCTTCAGAACACTATACAGTCACAAGGACAGCTGCCTCCTTCCAGATTTCTTTGGACACCACTTAATGAAGAAGACAATCCTTCTCCAGACCAGATCCCTTGAAGAAAGCTTTCAGACAGACCCAGGCTGCTTCTAGGTTCCATCACTGCAGCTCCTGAAACCTTGCAGAACAGCAACCCAGTCCTTTAGCTGCCTCCTGGGGCAGCAGCCCCCTTAAGGATGGGAGCTCTCCTTCCAGGGTGAAAGACAATCTCTCCAGGGCCTCAAACTATTTATCAGCTGCCCAGTCACCATCTGGACACACCTCCCCAGGTATTCGCTAGACTCTGATCAATATTCAGCCTGGTCAATTGAATTCTCCCTCCCTAAACTCTAGAAACTTTTGCTAGAGGCAGGGGGAAGCAATCAAACTCCCAGCCTGTGAATCCCTGAACAGACCAAACCAAACAATCTCTGCTCCCTTGATTAGAAGGAGCCAAAAACTAAATTTACCTAGCAACCTAACTAGAAGGGTGCTATATCAACTAACAAATACATAAAAACAAAGGACCCCCCCAGAAAAGTAGTAAAATAAAAGCTCAAAGCTACACTGCTTAGACCTTAGAAGAAAAGGGGTAGGTCCAGAAAGCTTGTCCTGAAAATTCAACAGTTTGTGCAAATAACAAAACAAAACAAAAAATTATCAGCTAATTTTGTTGAAATTTCTGCAAAATGAGAATAAGTTACCTCTAAATTATTCACTATAAATGTTTAATAATTGATCTCTGCTTACAGCTTGAACCCGTTTGGGGTAAGCGAAGATTAATATCTTGTAATTAATATTATATTGTTGACTTATTACCATTATACCTTAGATATGATTTGATACACGGAAGTATCTCGTTTTGTTTTATTTTCCTGTTTCTTTTAACCAAATGATTTGTTTAGCACAAATGTTATTGAATGACTGATGCTATATATTTACATGAATTTATATTCTATTACTTGGAATATTAAATAAAAGATTTAAGATTAAAAAGAAAAAAAAAAAGAAATTTCAGCAAAATGAAATTGCCCGTGTTTTTATTATCCGTATATTTTATATTATTTTATATTACTGTATCTAATGATCCATGAGGGGATTCCATAAATCGACAGCAAATTAAAAAGAAAAAAAAAACTTTTATTAAACAGAATATACAGCAATACGGCTTGAACTGGTCTTTTTTTTTTAGCTTGAATACCAAGTTTTATATCTCTGTTAAATCGACTTTTACAGTTACAAGAATGTAGATCCCCCATATCCAGGCAGTAATCATCGTGTCTTATACTTTGATGCTGATGTTTAATCTCCCGGTCCCAGGAGGCTCGGCTATCATTGATGTCTGTTTTTCCTCGTTATTGTCCCACATCATGAACTTTGCAGGAGAGGGTTGCGTGTTTTGGCAAGAATCCCACAAATACTTCTTTTGTTGAAGATCACTAGGAATGCTTTTCAGTTGGACCATATCATCAAGATAGCTGGGACAGGTCGCACGATGACGAGACCACAGTTGGCAAAGTTTTCAAAAAGCGAAACATCCCAATTCCCACAGTACGGCATGAAAGCATGAAGAGAGCACCTGCTACTCAACCATCAAAATAAAATATGCCATGCAGGAAACAGGACCTGCTTATTTTTTTGCCGTTTTTTCCAAGTAATTTTGGTTTTGTTGGGAAGAAAAACAATCCTTTTCAGGTCATACACTGGAAGCATGTTGGCAACATCATTGCAGACCATTCTACTAACTGGTGCAATTGGATGAGATGATTATATTGTATGACGCAACTATTTTGTTTGTCGCCTGAGAGCTACATAGATTCTTGATATACACTCACCGGCCGCTTTATTGGGTACACCTTGCTAGTGTCGGTTTGAACCCCCTTTTGCCATCAGAACTGCCTTAATTCTTCGTGGCTGTCAGGGCTGGGTTCAGCCCTTCCTTCTCTGAGCTGGCCGCTCAGCTGTCGGCTAGTTGCCAGCTCCTATCTCTCCACAGTTACTCAGCTGTTGATGATATCCTGCTCGTCAGTCCTGCCTATTTATCGTATATACTCAAGTATAAGTCGACCCAAATATAAGCCGAGGCACCTAATTTTACCACAAAAAACTGGGAAAACGTATTGACACGAGTATAAGCCTAGGGTGAGAAATGCGCAGCTACTGTAAGTGGAAAAGAGGGTCAACAATGCCCATTTGCAGCCTCACTGTACCCATTTGCATGCCTTACTGTGCCCATTTGCAGCCATAGGTCCCCCGAACTTCAAACTCGGTAGTTAAGGGTTCCTAGATGCCCCCTAGCTGCAACCGAAATTTGGGATCTCTGGACCCAAAGGGTCCTGAAATGACATTGCTGCAGATGGACACAGTTGACCGACTTTGGGGCCCCCGTATCTTGGGGCCACTTGGTACTAGGAACCCCAAATTTGGTGTGCAAACCCAGTGGCAATAGCCCTACTACATATCCAAAGCTGTGGTTCCTAGAGCTAAGTGGCCCCCAGATACGGGGCCCCAAAGTTGGTTTGAAAAATGTCAAGCACTTTTCTGCAGCAGAGAATGACATTTTCTGAACCGATTTTGGGGCCCCGTATCTTGGGGCCACTTGATGCTAGGAACCCCAGCTTTGGATATGTTGTAGTGCTAGTTCCACTGGGTTTGCACACCAACACACACCTGGAATAGCACTACAACATATCCAAAGCTGTGGTTCCTAGCACCAAGTGGCCCCGAGATGCGGGGCCCCAAAGTCGGTTCGGAAAATGTCATTTTCTGCTGTAGAAAAGTGCTTGACTCGAGTATAAGCCAGGGGGGGGGGCACTTTCAGCACAAAAAAAGTGCTGAAAAACTCGGCTTATACTCGACTATATACGGTAAGCCGTTCAGCCCAGTGGATCTCTGCCTTCACCTTGGTCAACATCACAGAAACTATCTCCTGCGATCCTGTTCAAGACTTGCTTTGCTGACATCCCTTCTGGCTCCAGATCCTGCTTGCTGTTCCACTACATTGATCCCTGACTTCTGGCTTGGCTGACTATCCGTTCCGGTTACTGAACTTTGGCTATGTTTTGACTATGTTTGTTCTTTTTACTTTTATTATTAAACAAGTGTGATTTAACTGTACTGCTGTCTCGGCCTGATTTCATGGTTTCTGACAGTGGCATAGATTTAACAAGGTATTGCAAACATTCCGCAGAGATTTTGGTCCATATTGACATGAGAGCATCACACAGTTGCTGCAGATATGTACATCCATGATGCGAATCTCCCGTTCCACTACATCCCAAAGGTGCTCTATTGGATCGAGATCTGGTGACTGTGGAGGCCATTGGAGTACAGTGACCTCATTGTCATGTTCAAGAAAGAAGTTTGAGATGGTTTGAACTTTGTGACATGGTGTATTATCCTGCTGGAAGGAGCCATCAGAAGATGGGTACACTGTAGTCATAAAGGGATGGACATGGTCAGCAACAATACTTAGGTAGGCCGTAGCATTTAAACGATGCTCAATTGGTACTAAGGGGCCCAAAGTGGCCCAAGAAAATATCCCCCCACACCATTACACCACCACCAGCCTGAACCGTTGATACAAGGCAGGATGGATCCATGCTTTCATGTTGTTTATGCCAAATTCTGACCCTACCATCTGAATGTCGCAGCTGAAATTGAGACTCATCAGACAGGCAACGTTTTTTCCAAACTTCTTTTGTCCAATCTTGGTGAGCCTGTCCGAATTTTAGCCTCAGTGTACTGTTCTTAGCTGACAGTAGTGGCATCTGGTGTGGTCTTCTGCTGCTGTAGCCCATCTGCTTCAAGGTTCGATCTGTTGTGTGTTCAGAGATAGTATTCTGCATACCTTGGATGTAACGAGTGGTTATTTGAGTTACTGTTGCCTTTCTATCATCTTGAACCAGTCTGCCTTTTCCCCTCTGACATCAACAAGGCATTTTCCTCCACACAGCTGCCGCTCACTGGATATTTTCCCTTTTCCAGACCATTCTCTGTAAACCCGGTTGTGTGTGAAAATCCCAGTAGATCAGCACTTTTTGAAATACTCAGACCAGCCCGTCTGGCACCAAAAACCATGGCACGTTCAAAGTCACTTAAATCCCCTTCCTTCCCCATTCTGATGCTCAGTTTCAACTTCAGCAAGTCGTCTTCACCACATCTAGATGTCTAAATGCATTGAGTTGCTGCCATGTGATTTGCTGATTAGCCATTTGTGTTACCAAGCAACTGAACAAGTGTATCTAATAAAGTGACTGGTGAGTGTATAATACATACACATATCCTCTCCACTCAGATGCACATTGAAGATATTAAGCGAAGAAAAGTTTACTAGATAGGAAGTGTGTCCACGATATTAACCACAGAGTTTTTTTGTTTTTTTAGCTTTGTTAGCCCTCAAGATGGAATATATAAAATAACGTCATTTATATATATATATATATATACAATAAAAATGAAGGAGAAAAATGACCTGTTTGCTAAATTTTATAACAAACTATGAAACATGTTTTTTTTTTTTTCAAAATTTTCCATCTTTTTTTGTTTGTTTAGCAAAAAATAAAAACCCCAGCTGTGATTAAATACCACCAAAAGAAAGCTCTGTTTGTGTGGAAAAAATGATAAAAATTTCATTTGGGTACAGTGTAGCATAACCGCGCAATTGTGAATGAATGAATGAATGAATGATTTGTAGAGCGCTGCAAATGCGAACTGAATCGCCTCAAGGCGCTAGATGTATTCTCTGTAGTCAGCTTCTTAGAAAAGGAAGGTCTTTAGTTTTTTCCTGAAGGCCTGATGGTTTTCTTCCATGTGGATCGGAAGAGCGTTCGAGGTCCTTGGACTGCGAATCTTCGTCCTCCCTTTGCTCTGTAGCGATATTTGGGAATGATGAGGAGGTTTTGGTTAGCTGATCGAAGGCTGCGATTGGGTGTGTAGTGTTTTATTTTCTGCTGAAGATATAGCGGAGCGTTTCCTTGTATGCATTTGTGGGTGAGGCAGAGGGTCTTGAATTTGATCCGATTCTTTACGGTTAGCCAGTGTAGGCTCTTTAGGGATGGTGAAATAGATTCCCAGGGTTTTTTTCCTGTTAACAGTCTTGCCGCCGTGTTTTGAATGAGTTGTAAGCGCGTGAGCCGATATTGGGGTAGTCCTACGTAGAGCGAATTTGCGTAGTCGAGTCGGGAATTGATGATTGTTCCCACAACTGCCGCTTTGTCCTCTTCTGGGATGAAGGGGATGAGTCTACGTAGCAGGCGGAGGAGATGGTGGGATCCGCTCACCACTGATCCTATTTGTGCATCCATTGTCATTCCTGAGTCAAAGATGACTCCGAGACTCTTGGCTTTGATGCTTGGAGCGATGGTCTGTCCGAGGATGGTGGGAGGTGTCCACGGGGTCTTAATTTTGGAATTTTTGTTGGCATGTAGGAGAAGAAGTTCTGTTTTTGAACCGTTAAGTTTGAGGGAGCTGATGGTCATCCAGTCATCAATTGAACTGAGGCATTCTTCTAATTGTTGATGATGGTTTTTTTGTCCGGTGATGCGAAGGTAGAGTTGGGTGTCGTCAGCGTATGAGTGGAAACAGAGGTCCGTTTTTCCTGATGATATTGAGAAGTGGGCGGATGTAGATGTTGAATAGCACTGGTGACAAGGGTGAGCCCTGAGGAACTCCGCAGGAGATTGCCCGAGTTTCCGAGGTGAATGTTCCTAGTTTCACTATCTGAGAGCGATTCTCTAGGAAGGATGCAAGCCATTTTAGAGCCGGACCTGTGGCTCCTGCCACTTCTGAGAGGCGGACAAGTAAAGTATTGTGGTCCACTGTATCAAATGCTGCGCTGAGGTCCAACAGTACCAGGAGACACGATTCTCCGTCATCTGCTGCTTCAAGGGCGTCGTCCCATATTTTGAGAAGTGCCGTTTCTGTGCCATGGCCTGGGTGGAAGCCTGATTGCAGTGGGTCCAGGAGTTGGTGTGTGTCCAGGTGGCGTTGTAGCTGCAGTACTACTGCTTTCTCCATAATCTTGGAGATGGTGTTGAGGCTTGTTATCGGTCTGCGGCAGTTAGGGTCCTTAGGGTCGAGATTGGCTTTCTTCAGCAGAGGTATGACGATGCCTTGCTTGAGGGAGGTTGGTACAGTCCCTTCTTTGAATGATTGATTTATGAGGTGTGTTATGGTAGGGGCCAGGATGTCGGAACATTCTTTCAGGAGTTTTGTGGGAATGATGTCGTTTGGTGATGTGCTGTCTCGAAGGCTTCTGATGATGTTTATAGTCGTGTCAGCGGTGATAGGAGACAAAGAAAAATTCGGTGGTTGTGTGATGTTCGTGTTAATATCCTCTTTTTTCTTTGGTTGAATGAGGTTGGTTGTTCTTTTCTGATGAATTGATTTCCGGATGTTGTCGATTTTGTCGATGAAGTAATCTGATAATTCATTGCAGAATTCTTGAGTATTGTTTCCGGGTGGCTCTAAGCAAGTCGGGTTCATTGACTGAGTGACTAATTTGAAAAGTTCTCGCGGACGGATTGTCATTCAAAGTGTGACCGCGCTGAAAACTGAAAATTGGTCTGGGCAGGAAGGGGATTTAAGTGCCCAGTAAGCAAGTGGTTAATGAGGTTTGACCATTTGGGTTTTTTTTTTCTGTTTTATTGAAGATTGTTTTTAATATTGGTAAGTCTTTATATTATTGGCCCATTATATAATATTATTTGCAATGTATTTTACATAGCAGTAGACTAGGTATTGGCTACACATTGGTGTGGGTATACAGTATTTGGTGTTACACAATTTTCAGTCTAGATAACTGACAGATGTGGCGGTGGTCAGTAGGGAGGTCTACAGTCAGTCACAATGGGGTTGATTTACTAAAACTGGAGAGTGCAAATTCTAGTGCAGCTGTGCATGGTAGCACCAGATTTTGCACTCTCTGGTTTTCGTAAATCAACCTCAATGTTTTTATTAGGAAAAAAACTGCTGGGAAAAGAACTGAACCAATCACGTGAGCAGGAAGTGACATTCAGGGGGTTGTTTTGTGGACCTAAAGCCCCAGGTGTTATCATGGTAACAGTTGAGTTTTTGGCAGCAACAGGAAGTTATATCTTTCCAGAGAATATAACTAGAGGGTAGTTTTTAAAATAAAAATGTACGGAAAAATCCTTGCAACCTCACCCCCTAGCTGATAAATACATTTTACTGTAGGTGTCCCCCCCCCCCCCCCCCATAGGTATATTGGCACAGCTTCCACAGTTCAGGTGCTCTCTAACAAAAATGAAAGATAATATTTAAAACTTTTCCTTTTTTCTTTACCGCAAAACCAAGCATGCAATCCGAAAAAATTGCTGTCATAAATTCAGCTCTAAAATGGCGTGCAATGTAGAGCTTCTCGGGCTAAGCACTTATTTGGAGAAGCAACGCAGCACAAAACAATTTTCCATTTCCCAACTGATGACAATATGGGAAGAGTCATCCCAGCCCCTGGTAAAGTCAGCAGTTTCCTACATTTAATCGTTTACTGAGCAGCTTTTATTGCCTCTTTTATGTTCACAACAAAGCGCAGCGGCCTCGAAATTTGAAATCCAATCTGCAGAAAGTATGTACCATTTCTCTTTGCATGCGACACGGACATTCAAGCCTCAAACTGTGCAAGACAAATCTGAAAGCTTTGAAATATGTCCGCAAGCCGGGTTCCCCTCGATGTTCATAAGTACATCTGAAGGACGGGGGTCTTCTTTTTATTATTTCGGTATGTACTATTACCAAAGGATGTTCTGGGATGCTGTTTTCAAAGCCCTCAAGCCCAAACAAGCCAATTGAAGGCTCAGTAAATTTGGAAAATAATCTCTGCCCTTTGCCCCTGACAGATCTGGCTGACTGAAAGGAGCTGAGTGAAAGGTTGGCCTCGAGTTTCAGATAATCTTCGGAGTGCTGTTGTCGGCAGATGTAAGGAATCTGGAGAAGATGGGTTAATATGGAGAACATTACTCAAGATGAAAGTTGTAGTGTCAAAAACATTGTCCTGCTGTCCGTTGTAGAAAATGTACACCGAAAGTATCTTGGATGGTGATTGTTTATGACTAGAAAAAACCTGCTCCATCGTACATCACCTAAGAGCCACTTGATGAAGACAATCTCTTTTGTAGTCACTTTTTTATAGTATACCCTAAAGTGACACTATAAGTGTAGCGCTTACCCCCGAAGGAGCAGCTGATTATTTGCTATATCTGTAATTCACGTTTACTACTCAAACCTTGCAGCCCATAGATTTAAAAGTCACAGTCCTTAATGCTTTTTCTTAATGCTTTATTCATCAACACAAATTGGCAGTGGCGTCGCTAGGGGGTGGCTTTTGGGGCTATAGCCCCGAATCTGGGGCCCATAGCCCCGAGTCTTTGCAGGGGTCTCCAAGGGGAGGGGAGGCTCCCTGGGGACCCTGATGTAAGTCGGGGGCTCTCTGGGGACCCTGATGCAGGGTGGAGGCTCTCTGGGGACCCTGATGCAAGGGGGAGGTTCTCTGGGGACCCTGATTTAAGGGGGAAGCTCTCTGGGGACCCTAATGTAAGTGGGGGGCTCTCTGGGGACCCTGATGCAAGGTAGAGGCTCTCTGGGGACCCTGATGCAAAGGAGAGGCTCTCTGGGGACTCTGATGTAAGGAGGGGCTCTCTGGGGACCCTGATGTAAAGGGAACTCTTTGGGGACCCTGATGTAAGTGGGGGGCTCTCTGGTGATATATACACACACAAACACACACACATGTATATTACTGTATATACATGTGTATGCCCACCCAAGCATATGACTTTCTTTACTACGCTGCTATGGGCTCTAGCCCCAGATCTTTTGTAGACCTAGCAACGCCCTTGCAAACTAGGATGGGAGAAGGACTTCCTTTGAGATGCTCTTCTGTTACAACAGGTGCTGTCATGAGTCATCAGCTGTCAATGGGTTTCCCCTCTGACAGCTGTACAATAACAAGAAAAAATTGCCCAGTTAAAAAATAAAGAAAAAAACGGTGTGGGACCCCCCCTCAGTCCTTACCAGGCCTTTTGGGTCTGATATGGATTTGGAGGGGAACCACATGCCAAAATAAAAAATAAAAAAACAGTGTGGGGCCCCCAAAATCTGTAGCAGACCCTTATCTGGGCATGCAGCCTGGCAGGTCAGGTAAGGGGGGGGGGACGAGTGAGCACCCAACCCCCCCCGAACCATACCGGGCAACATGCCCTCAACATGGGGTGGGGGGGTGCTTTGGTGTTTGTGGGGGTAGGTAAGGGGCGGGCCACCTGGCCACGTCACCTAGGGGCACCGCCCCTTCTGATGTCACGTGCCCAGCATGCGGCAGTCTGTGACATCAGAAGGTGGGCGGTGCCACTAGATGACCTGGCCAGGTGGCCCGCCCTTTACCTATATAAGAAATGTCAACGTGCAGAGCAGGCATTCGGTAAGAGGCCTCACAGGAGACGGGAGCAGTTTTTTTTTTTAATTTTTCGGGTCGGCGGGTGGCATGATTGACGATGGATTTACATTGAGGGGCACTGTTTTTTTATTTTATAATAAAGGAATTGTCAAAAATTAGTCTCTTGTGCTTATTACTTTTTGACACTTTTTTGGTTAATGGGCTGGGGTACCAAGTACTCAATGCTGATTTACATGGGGGGGGGGATCTTGGAGCCCCCTTGTTAAAGGAGGCTTCCAGATTCCGATAAGCCCCTCGCCTACAGACCCCCACAACCACCGGCCACGGTTGTGGGGATGAGGCCCTTGTCCCCATCAACATGAGGACAAGGTGCTTTGAGGTGGGGGGGCAGAGCCCCAGAGCACCCACCCCCCCATGTTGAGGGCATGTGGCTTGGTATGGTTCAAGGGGGGGGCGCTCGCTTGTCCCCCCCTTTCCTGACCTGCCAGGCTGCATGCCCAGGTAAGGGTCTGGTATGGATTTTGGTGGGGATCCCACATTGTTTTTATTTTTTGGCGCGGATCTTGGAGCCCCCTTGTTAAAGGAGGCTTCCAGATTTCGATAAGCCCCTCGCCTGCAGACCCCACAACTACCCGCCACGGTTGTGGGGATGAGGCCCTTGTCCCCATCAACATGAGGACAAGGTGCTTTGGGGTGGGGGGGCAGAGCCCCAGAGCACCCACCCCCCCATGTTGAGGGCATGTGGCTTGGTATGGTTCAAGGGGGGGGCGCTCGCTTGTCCCCCCCTTTCCTGACCTGCCAGGCTGCATGCCCAGGTAAGGGTCTGGTATGGATTTTGGTGGGGACCCCACATTGTTTTTATTTTTTTGGCGCGGGGTTCCCCTCCAAATCCATACCAAACCCTAAGGGCCTGGTATAGGGGGGGAGGGCACCATTTTTTTCTTTATTTTTTCAATATCTGTGTGCCTGCAATTGTAAATAAATCATTTTAAATGGGATTTGACTCGTTTTTTTTTTTGCTTTAGAAATGTAATTTTTGCTGCAGCATGTTTTATGCATGCTACAGATGCGTCACTTTACAGGCACATTAAGGAGACCCCCCCCCCCCCCCCAGGCACTATTTTCATTTTTATTGTTGCACTTTAGGCATAATTAAAATCACTGCTCCTGAAAAAAAGATTGTTTTTCTTTTTTTTTTTTGATACCCAGGGCGGTACCTGGACCCCCTGTTAAGAGGGGCAGAATGCAGCCTGGCTGTTTCGTGCCCAAACAGGAAGGGTTGCAGAGAAGTTGCGAGCCCTACACTTTCCCTCCTCACCAGGAACCTTTTCCTGCTGCTAGTTCTTTCTCTACCAGGCGGGGTAGCTGTCCCTACTCTACCCACTCGCACAATGCGTGCCAAGCCTGGGAGCTAAGGCCTTAAATAGGCTCTGCCTGACCCAAGATGGCTGCCAGAGTAAAATGGGGTGGCAACTATCCAATTGGATAGTTTCCCCAGTAACTCAGGGTATCCTAGAGGAACCATATTCCTCTTGACTTCCTCTCCACCTGTAATGCCTCTGTGGACTCTAATACAGGAGGTGTGTTACTGGTTAGATCACCAGGTGAAAACAGAGGGGGGAAGCCTAAACAAAGAGACAGCACCTGCCTACCCTCCCCCCTCCTTTAACAGATGCTGTCCTCTGTGCTCTGTCCTCTGTCTCTGTGAAAAAAAGTTTTACACAACAGAGTCAGAATATCTAGCTGCCACCAGTTAGACAGCAAAGGGCGATGGCTCTCTTGATTCTCTGTAGAGTCACTTGGCAAAGGTTCAACTGCAGTCAGTAACTCAGGGGCCTTAGGTGACAGGGGATCAGGTATGTCTTCTATTTTTACTTAACCTGAGTTGACCTATGGATCAGTACAGTGTGGGGTAAACGGGCTTTCCAGGTTCTCAATTTCAATGCTGTTAGGCTCGGGGCTATGGGAGGCTGGAAATTCAAGCATGAGGGATTGCAAGAATCCGTCAGTTGGAGCTTCACACATTGGGGGAAGATCTGCGGCATCAAAAGCCTCCCGACCAACGGTCAGTTTCCTTGAGCAGTCTCCACCCATTACAAAAGGTCTCAGCATAATTCAATGTAGGCATTTTTTTAGGAAAGTCTGCCCCGCCACCAGGGTGTGCTTCCACTTGGGTTTCAGCTTGCTTGGTCATTTGTGCTTGGCATTCTTTACCAACATGTGGTCCTCCAGTTGCAGTGACAATGCTTTCAAGAAAAGTTCAGGAGCCATTTCCTTGTGCTTGTTCAACACCAACTCTTTGGCCTTTTGCATCCTCTCCAAATGTTCCTTTATTCAAGAACTAGGTGTTCTGGACAAGAGGTGCTCCAGTATCCCCAACAGGAGGTCCATGGGCATCCAGCCGTGCCACCCAAACATTACAAAAAAGGCATGTGTCCGAGGGACTTGTGGACGGTGTTGTTATAGGCCCCTACCATGGCCTCCACATGTTGGTGCCACCGATCTAGGTAACTCAGCTCTAGGGTCCGCAGCATTCTCGGCAGGGTGCAGTTGAATCGCTCACAGGCATCGTTGTCTTGGGGGTGATAGGGAGTGGTGTGAGATTTATGGATGTCACTTAAGTGACAGAGTTCGGTCATGATTACGGACTCAAAGTTTGGGCCTTGGTTCAACAGGATCTACTTCCGGCAGCCATACAGTTGGACAATGTGTTCCCAGAAAAGTTTGGCAGTGGTGACAGCTGTCTGGTCCCTGGTAGGCACCACCACTGAAAATTTGGTAAAGTGGTCGAAGACCAGAGCATATTGATAGCCACACAGCGTCCTGGAGATTGTCAGTAACTCCATGGACACCCATATGAAAGGTTCTGAGGTGGTGATTTTCATGGTAGTGGTCTTTTCAGAGGCAGCCCTTGTGTGGCACAACTTTCAAACTCCTGCCAGGCCTTGTACACCCAGTCTGACAAATAGAGGCAGAAGAAGTAACTTTGGACCAGCAATTTAGGATGATCCACCATGAAATGCCCATTTGTTATGTGGAGTACTTGGCAGATCTGTAGGAAATGCGACTGGGGGACCATGATTTGGAGAATATCCTGCGGCTCAGAGTGGATACGTGTCTGACAGTTAAGCAGCACCTTGCCCTGTTATTCCAGCCAGTCCCAATGTCTCAGGATAGCTCAAGCAACAAGGAACAACCTCTGGCACTCTCGGTAATTGGGTTTGTACTTCCAAGAGAGGTAGCACTGCACCTGTATCAGGTCAGGATCCTTTTGCTGAATCAGCGCTCACTCCTCGTGATTATACAGTTCAGCAACCTTGGTCTGTAGGTCCCTCTCTTGTTCTACAATGGTGCCTAAGGCAGCCGGCATTGGCAACACAGAAGCGACTTCTATGTTCTCCAGATTAGAGGCCACATCCCCCTGGGAGCTCCACCGGGAGTCAGAACAAAGCATTGGCATGCCTATTAAGCTTCCCTGGCTGTTGGTGGATTTTGAGCTTGAACTGGGCCACCCAGATAGGGTAAAGGGCTGTTGTCCGTGAAGACTTGATTTCAACCCCCATGAGATATTCTGTGAATTTCTCAGTGATAGCCCAGACAAGGGCGAGTAACTGAAGCTTGACAGAGCTGTAGTTGTGAGGGTTCTTTGAAGAACTTGGCTTGTCCAAGGGCCATCAGGGATTCCTTGACGCGAGGAAGGAAGTGGGTAGGCGGGCCTCCCGGTGAGTGCATGCGTTGAGCTTACGGTAGTCCACACAGAACCCTAGACTACTATACTTCTTGACATAAGAAAAAAGCAAAAAGCTGCGCTATAAAATTGATATAAATACTCCAGTAAGGTGTATTACGACAACTTAACAACTAGAGAATTGAGTGATAAGTCCCCAAATGAAAGGGGATAACAAAAAACCAGTCCAGTGAAGAAATAAGTATATATATAAAATCCAGTAAAGTGAATGTAAATAAATCAATCCATCTGTGCAGAAAAAAACACATAGATAGTGAACCTACACCATACAAAATGCACGCTTACCAGAGAGCAAGCAATATCAGGCCTGTAATTTAGATCGCTTGAAATTGCAAATCACTTGAAATTGGGCTGAGGATAGGCCGGGAGAACACAGCTCGGTGGATGGACCAACGATCCAGGTCACGGAGGGACGAAAAGAAACTCACCATAGTGTGAATCCATAAAACAGCGATTTTATTAAATGTAAAAATGATGCACTTACATCAAAGTGAAAGATAAAACGCTCGTATAAAAAATGCCAGCCGGCTAGCAGACACCAGTCCACACACACTCTACACCGCGATGACGTCAGCACGTCTACCAAAGTAGATGTGCTGACGTCATCGCGGTGTAGTGTGTGTGGACGGATGTCTGCTAGCTGGCTGGCATTTTTTCTACGAGCGTTTTATCTTCCTAGCTGTCATTACCCCAGGATTTTTTTTTTGTTACTATGGCAGAGATTCTCTTTCAGATAAAAGTGGTCCCGTCGCCGCTGGATAACTTTTAGAAGCGGCAGGAGGGGTGTGTGTGTGTGTCCCCACCGCTTCCTGGTCATTCCCAGGCTTTCCTGATCCATCAGTGACGCCTGGGAGCGATCCGATGCTTGGGGGATGAATTGGGGTAAATATTGTTTTGTTTTTTTTAAATTCATTAAAGTGTATTTTTTCCCAAAAAGTTGAGTTTGAAAGACCCCTATGCAAATACTGTGGGTTCTAAGTGATTTTCTAGCAACAAAGTTCCAGAAAAGGCCTGGTCTTCAAGTGGTTAAAAAGCCATCTCCCGCCTGACATCTTTTGATTGAAAAATCACCTCCTTCCTAACATCCCTTGATTGAAAAGCCAACTCCCACTCAATATCTCTTAGTTAAAAAAGCCGCCTCCTGCCTGACATCTCTCAGTTAAAAAGCCACCTCTCTTTCGACATCTCCCGATTGGAAAGCCAGCTTTTTTTCAATACCTCTCGATTGAAAAGCTGCCTCCCTTCAAACATCTACTGATTGAAAATCCACCTCTCTCCTGACATCTCTCGATTGAAAAGCTGCCTTCCTTACGACATAACTCGACTGATTTCCAATATCTCTCAACTGAAAAACTGAAGGACCCAAGGCTACAGACCACTCTCGCAATATCAACTTATGATCCAGAATATCTACTGATCTCTTGACTCATGTGATTGATGACAATTGTTCTGGAAATTAATAGTGTATTGCTTTTATTCAAATACTTTTTTGTTTCATAGTCTGAAAAACTTCAACAAAAACGCATTAAAAGTAAAAAAACTGAATCCGAAAAAAAAATTTGTGGGCGGAACAGAGCCTGCATCCAATCAGATGTGAGCACTGTTCGGGAAATTGACAGCTGACAAAGATGTCTGTCAACATACAATAGCCACAGAGAGAGACCCATCCATCCATGCTGCTTACCAGGCTTATGGCCAAGCTAAGGAGAACAAGTAAGATGTTTAAGAGACCATCAAAACCATTAGTTAGTAGCGCGGGTATTGTCAACATGTTTGGCACCCAGATGTTTATGGGATTCCAGGTCTTCACTAACTTAACCTGCTGTAAATTTGGAGTGTAATTCTATTAGAAAAACTATACATCATTCCTTGAGCGTCACATCCCTCCCATTGTGTACACTGAGGACGCAGTGCATTGTTGGAGCTGGTTTTGTAAAATAAATGCGGCTAATAATTGCCTTTTGTGAAAACAAGTGGAGAAATGAATTCCATACCCTGCTTTGACTTGGAATCAATTGAATAAGTAGGTACCACGGATACAAAGATCGTCACAGACAAACTGTGCAGCAGATGTTACAGCTCAGCGTTCATAAACACTCAAATACATTCGGAGCTTGTTATTGGCAGATATAAATATTATTCCTTTTCGTGATTTGGTTACACAACCACCATCGCAGGAAGCATTTGATCTGAGGGCCCCATTAATCCTGGAGTTAGGGGTGGCCCCTCTGTATCTTTGTTCATGTTAAGATACAGACAGCCGTTCCACGTATTAGATCTTCAAAATGCCGATGCTTTGTTCTTCTATATATTTTTATGAGTTTTGAAGGGAATTTTAAGGATTTTCCACTTTTGTAGTCAAATTTGGGAAAACCCCACTATATATTTGTTGTGTGTTTCTAATTCACACAGCATGTCTAATTTTTTTTTTAATATGTCTTACAACGTATATGTTTCTCAGGAGGAGATGTCATGGTCGACTGCAAGTTTTTTTTGAACAATGCTAGTATGAGACTGTCCCAAGTCTGTCCTCTTACAATACAAGAAGCCCAACCTCAACACCACACCTTTAACTCTTTAAGACAGACAGTGTTGATAATGAAGATCTGCCTGCACAGCATGGCAAACACAGCTGCCCAGTTCCTTCAAAAACAAAGAGAACTATGTAGGATTTTTCCTTGCTGGAGGATCCAGAGTACATATACTAAAGGGTAAATTCTTTTATATTTTTGTAAGTTCTGCTTACTTGTGAATGGGGACTTAGGGTAGGTGTTATTTTTTTCAATATTTGTTTTATACAGTATATACACTATATTGTCAAAAGTATTGGGACACCTGACTTTACATGCACATGAACTTTAATTGCATCCCAGTCTTAGTCTGTTGGGTTCAATATTGAGTTGGCCAACCCTTTGCAGCTATAACAGCTTCAGCTCTTCTGGGAAGGGTGTCCACAAGGTTTAGGAGTGTGTCTATGGGAATGTTTGACCATTCTTCCAGAAGCGCATTTGTGAGGTCAGGCACTGATGTTGGACGAGAAGGCCTGGCTCGCAGTCTCCGCTCTAATTCATCCCAAAGGCGCTCTATCGGGTTGAAGTCTGGACTCTGTCAGTGGTGGTCAACTTGCTAGATATAGGGTGGACCTCAGTTGTGGCCCCTGACATCGCTATGGGGCCACACATGATGTCAGAGGCGGCTCTCTAATTAGGCGGTCGGCTTAGGCCCCGCACTCCAAGGGGCCTCGCGGCCGCCTACTTTGCCTGAAGTGTGTGTAGGAGGGAATGTCCCCCTGTGACTCTGTCAGTGTCCCTACTGAGTCCCAATGCACGCACATGCAGGAGAGGAGTTTGTTCTGCCGTGTGGAGGGAGGTGAGCTGGCAGGCCTTGTGCAGGGACTTGAGATGTGGGAGGGGGTGGTGAGAGCAGTATCTGCAGCTTGCTGGGAGGCCAGTTCTGGTGCTGTGCAACTTCAATTGCTCTATGCATGCCACTGCAAGGTGGCCTCTGCAGTGTTGTAGCAATAAATCAGGGCTCATTCACACCAAATACCACTTTTCTAGCATGTGCACCCCTCTCATATGTATACTACCCACCCCCATACACTCCACACCCCTCTCATGTCATACTAACCTCCACCTTACACTCTGCACCCCTCTCATGTACACACTACCCACCCCCATACACTCCGCACCCCTCTCATGTACACACTACCCACCCCCATACACGCCACACTCCTCTCGTCATACTACCCACCTCCATACACTCCGCACCCCTCTCATGTACATACTACCCACCACCATACATTCCACACTCCTCTAAATGTACATACTACCCACTGTCATACCCTACACTTTTCTCTCCTACACACCATTGTACAGTGCCATAATAATAGCACCATGGGCAAAGTAATGCACTGGGGCCCCTACTAGGTAGATGGTGACAAATGGGGCCCCTACTAGGGAGATGCTGAGTAAACACAGTCACACACTGTGTTCATCTATCAAAGGAAGGGACTGGTAAATGACATATTTACCAGCCCCTTTTCCTTAAAGTATAAGTAAACCCTCCTATCGTTTTCAGCCAGGGAAGCTGCCATCTTAGCCTCTGTTTAATCTACAACTGCCATGATGCTGCACATGTGATCAGTTATGACACCAGCCATTGGATGGTTTGACAGTTTGGTTGAGAGCACAACCAATGGGAGTGTTACATTTCCGGCACGTGCCGGAAATGGAACTGTTTTATGGATGGGTTTACTTCCGCTTTAAGATCTCCCACAGCAGTCAGCGGGAGAGAAGAGGAGGGAAGCCAGCAGCTCTGTGGGGGGGGGGGATACAGTTATTTTTTATTGAATTATCTTTGTCATTATGAACGTGAGTGGGGCCTCATGTCTATGTTTTGCTTAAGGCCTCACAAAGTCTAGAGCCACCTCTGCATGATGTTTAGCATATGTAAGGGCTGAGGGCTGTACAACAAGGCTTCATAGGCAGACTCCAGACAACACAGTTTGGACCTTCGGTTTTAGTGGTTTATCCACAAATGCCTAATATCATAAAAAAATTATGGAAGAGCAAACATATTAATATATAGAAGTCTTATTGAAAAACGACTTTAGAGTGAAAACACTTCATTAATAATAATATGAGCTTGCAAAAAAATTTATTAGACTCTGCCTTTGAAGGCCGCGATTGCAGTCGACTCTTTTTTTGGATTCTTCAGCTGTAATCGTTCAAGGTAGTGGGTTTCACTAACCTCTTTTCCAGATGAAGCATGCTGTTATATTGCTAATTGATGTCCGCTCTTGTTCAGGACACTTGTGATGATGAATGTATCACTCGCAGTGTAAAACAAACACCATTTGTTTGATATGTGTAGGGCACATCACAGCAACATTACTCAAGAGCCAAACTAATATTGATTAAGGATGAATAATGAAGCCCTATGGTCGACAACTCGACTGGTCATGCCATCGGACGCAGCTGGTTACCGTCTCGAGAGTCACCTTTCCCATGACAGAGGACAACTGAATGAACAATCTCTGAAGATATTCAATCTCTTTAGCAACTGCAGGTGTCTACACACTTGGAAGCCATCTGCAACAGGAAATAATTAAGAAAAAAATTAGTGAAAGAACAGTTTACCAATATATAAAAGTATATAATATAAAAAAAACTCAGTTTAAAAAAATAATTTAATAGACCAGTCTTTTACCCCAGAAGAACCCCCTAAAAGTATTTTCAGTTCTTTGGGAGCTCTTACAAAAAACAATTTATTGGGGTCAATGGGGAAAATGTTCCTTACATCAATAGTCAATATAAAGAATGTCCTCAATACAGTGGTGGGCAGAATGCTATACTTACACACAGCTTAAAAAATTGGTGTCATGTTGCTGTTTTTGCCAAGTTGTGTTTGGGCCTGGAACCATTTAAGCACCATGAGATGGGAGGTCAATTAGCCACAGCTCAAGGAACCTCTTAAACAGGGGTCCCAAACTAGCAGCCCTCCAGCTGTTGCAAAACTACAAGTCCCATGAGACATTGCAAGGCTGACAGTTACAAGCATTACTCCCACAGCCAGAGGCATGATGGGACTTGTAGTTTTGCAACAGCTGGAGGGCCGCCAGTTTGAGACCCCTGCTCTAGAACATTGTGGAGCAACCCAAAGCCCCCCTGGAACCTTGGTTGAAAATGTCTGTAATAGACAGTATAAAGTCTTTTGTATTGAGTGCATGTTTTTACGTATTATTTTAAGCTGGCCATAGATGGATAGAATTTCAAACAAAAACTCATAGGAAAAGTCTTAGGAAAATGTGCATGAAAATTCTCAGAACTTTCTTGGAACATTCGTTTGTTGTTCAAAAGATTTTGTTTGCTTTTATCTTTGATTTTGTAATGAATGGACTTTACTGAACAAAAACTACACACACTGTTAGAATTTCATTAGTTTGAGAAAAAATTGAACAAGCTTTCTTAGTACCTTCTTTTCCGAAGTATTTTCGTTCAAAATTTTACCCATCTGTGGCCAGCCTTGGTGTTGACCTTAAAATGGCCCAGGCATCAAACATATTTTTTCCATTTTAGGTGCATGCATCTCCGGGTATACATTATCAGTGACGTTGCTATGGGGGCGCGCGCGCGCGGGGGGGGGGGGGGGGTGGCCCGCACCGGGTGACACCCGCCAGAGGGGTGACCCTGGGGTCACCGCTAAACACTGTACTATATAGCTTGGAGCAGTGCGAGCAGGGCATCCAGCCGTGTGAGGGAGGCTGCCTATAACACTCCCCCTTCAGGTTAAGCTATCATTCGGGGATCTCCAATATCTCCTGAGGCAGCCAAAGTCAGTGGGTGGAGCTGGGGGTGTGGCTGCCTCCTCCACTCCTCCCACAGACCCCTTCACACTGGCTGATCCCACAGCTGAAGGAGATAGAGGCAAGGACACAGCAGCCCCGCCCAAGTCTTCATCTGCAGGCATAAGGCATGCTGTAAGTTACTGCACAGCACACTCTCGCTGCATAGAGTCCTAACCTGCCCTGTACCACCCCAACCTGCCCTGTGCCTTCCCAACCTGCCCTATACCACCTCAACCTGCCCTATACCACCTCAACCTGCCCTGTGCCACTCCAACCTGCCCTGTGCCATTCCAACCTGCCCTGTAGCACCCCAACCTGCCCTGTAGCACCCCAACCTGCCCAATACCACTCCAACCTGTCCTGTACCAACCCAACCTGCCCAATACCACTCCAACCTGTCCTGTACCAACCCAACCTGCCAATATACCACCTCAACCTTCCAATATACCACCACAACCTTCCAATATACCACCACAACCTGCCAATATACCACCCCAACCACCCTATGTCACCCCAACCACTATACCACTCTATACTACCCTAACCTGCCCTGTGCCACCCTAACTTGCCCTATACCACCCCAACCTGCCACTATACCACCCTATACTACCCTAACCTCCCACTATATCACCCTACACTATAATTTACAGGGGCCGGTTTGGGGTGCACCCCGTGACCGTGCTCTGCCTGCAGGGTGCTGGGCAGCCTAGACAGGAGAGGGGGGTGACAACATGTTTTACCGCACCAGGTGATACCAACCTGAGTGATGCCACTGTACAATATAATACCTCACCCTTTCTCCTTTTCACCCATACTTTGTTAAAAAAAACCCTCTGCCAGTGTTTTTCACCTAAATGAATTCCTCACCAATCTAATATGCCAGAGGTTCTGCCAAGAGTAGGGACTGGTGATTCAGTCTGTGCCCATGCAGACTGGTCCCCTCACATTGACGTCATCACATCATACAGTTTTCTGGAGCCTGAGAGGACACTGCCACTGGACAGCCAATAGGAAGTGTTCACATCATCCAAGTGGTGGGAAACTGACCATTGACCCTCCCACTCTGATGTGGAACAAGAAGAGGACTAGGGACTTGGTGTGTCACATGAACATGGATCTAGGAAAGTAAAGGAGGCTTTTAAAGCGGTTGTATACCTTTATTTTTAACTTTTACCTACAGGTAAGCCTATAATAAGGCTTACCTGTAGGTAAAAAAAATATCTCCTAAACCTGTAAGGTTTAGGAGATATTCCTCTCGCAATAAGCCGCTGACTGCAGCGGCGCATGCGCACAGGGGATTCTCGGCTGACAGCCCGGCAAACTCCAGAGCTTGCCGGGCAGAAGTCTCCCGCGCGCGTGCGCGGGAGTGACGACATCGCGGCTCCGGCCACTCACAGCGCCAGAGCCGCGATACCCGGAAGACACGCCGAGGGGAGATGTCAGCTCCCTCTGCGTGGACCAGGTGAGATGCCGGCGCCTCGTTCTAAGGTAAGTATCTCATAATGAGCTAGTATGCGGTGCATACTAGCTCTTTATGCCTTTTCCTTGGAGGTGTAGAAAAAAAAAAAAAAGACAGCGGGTATACAACCCCTTTAAGACTGTGATTAGTTGGGATCTATCCAAAGAACAGCTTTTACGAGTATTTATTTTCTTTTGCAGAGTTCACAGTACTCCGTCTGATAATGCCTTCATCTAAATAAGAAAGACAGCGCCAATATTGTTTATCCAAGGACTGAGATGCCGACAAGGTTGTAGGTTATTTATGGGGGGGAGGCATCTCAGCCTATGATGAAAAAAGGTGAAAACGAATATTTTTTAAATGTTATGATATACAGTGCTACAGCAAACTAAATGCCATTAATTTAGGTTTTACATCAGCTTTAAATTGACATAGCACATTTGAGTCAGTGCTGAACAGTATTGTAATAATAATATTGTATGCAAACACACATTGAAGGTATGAGGAGTGTTTGATACATGGTTTTCGTCCCTCCATATGGAAGTGGATCTCATCAGGAGAGAAAGGATGTTGTGATTATGTCTTATTACACGCTGTGTCTTTCTAAGATAACGAAGAGAGATCAAAATGATTACCGTCTGTTGTACACATGTCCAAGGCCACAGAGTCAATTAACACCAGGGGTAGCCAGAGCAATGTTAAAACGGCCTGACAGTGATTAGATGGGATAACTTAGAAAAACAAGGACCCCATTCCTACTATATTATTGCAGTTAAAGAGGACCTGTACCGTGGAAGTGGTGCTGACAAAGGTCACGCTCAGAGCGAAGAACTGGTCAACAGTATTGCAGCCAATCTTTTCCCAATTACTGACTTAAATACCTTGATCCATACTGTGTCTTTGTATTGAGGAGCCCATCCTGGTAAAGTAGCAGGACTTTACTTCCTCGTGTCAGAGCTGTCCTCCTGATGACTGGTGGACTGAGGACTTGTGGGATAATCAAGCAACAACACAAGAGGATTAGGAAGCATATATCCACAGAATAGATGAAGCAGAAGCAGGTAGATTCTTGCACAGCAGGTCCCCAGGTACAGCTTTCTCTCAAGCATAGAGAACTATAAGCAGCACAGTCAGTGCTGAGACAAGGACATATAGAGCCCAGAGGGCAAACATGCCAAACTATGCCCCCCAAGATCTATGAGCATTTTGTGTCAGCAAAAAATGCCCCCCCCCAAAAAAACAACAACTGAGCACTAATCTGCATGCTTACCCCCTAAGCATAAATTCTCCCTTCTCCCAGTACAAATCCTCCCCTTGCTGAAATCCCTCCCTCCCAGAACAAATCTTAGCCCCCCTTCCATACCCCAGCTCAGTCCCCTTCCCTCCAAAAAAATCACCCCTTCTAGCACAAATCCTCTACCTCTAAAATTTCCCTTTCTAGTACACATCTTCTCCCCCTCCCACTCCAAATGTTCCCCACCCAGAGGAAAGTACCCCCCAATCTCCCCTTCTAGCACAAATCTTCTTGCCCCATCCCCCCTCCTGACACAACTCCCCCTAAATCGCCACTCTTAGCACCCCCCAAATTTTCCCTTCTAGAGCAATACTTACCCCCTGCTGCCCCCCATATTCCCCCTTCCAACACAAATCCCCTTCCTCCAATCTACTTGTGGAACCCCCCACCTCACATGATACCACAGTACCCAGGGCAGCTTCCCTTCCTGCCCATCCCTTGTCCTGGACCTGAGCACAGTAGTGACATCATCAAATCTTACTCCAAATCTAGCGAGATTAGCAATCAGCAGTAACAGTGTCTTAAATGATCTCATGCTGCAAGTATAGAGCTACAGCATAAAGCTACAAAACAGAAGTGACTAGGCATAAAATGTGCTCTGCTTTTATTCATAAAAAAATGTAAAACACAAGGTCCCGTTTTGAGGCTACTGCTTGGTAACTAACATTTTTTGCTCATGTCAGAGCTGACAGATGGCTTGCAATCTGATGACTGGTGGAGGAATGGTCAAAAAGCAGCAGAAAAGATGTATGAAGCATTATCTACAGAATAAATGAAGCAGAAGCAGGGAGATCCATGCACTGCAGGTCTTCAGGCACAACTTCTTCTCCAGCAAGGAGAACATTGAGCAGCACAGTAGTGATATCTCCAAATCTTATTCCCAATCAGATAAGACTAGTAGTCAGAAGCAGCAGTGTCTTGATGATCTTACACTGCAGGTGTACAACTATGAGGCTATAGAACGGAAGTGGCTAGGTACAGAAAGTGCTTTGCTTATATTCAGGAGAAATGTAAGGCACAATGTACATTTTTAGGATACTGCTTAGGCACAATTATCATTTTTGGTTCATGTCAGAGTTGACAGGTGATAGCGCGGCCGAGCCGTTGATGTGAGAGGATGCTGAGCTGTGCATGTCCACCGATTCCCTGCTAATACTCAGCCTTACACTGATCCTACAGCTTTAATTTGTGGTGATTCTGCTTTTCCACAGTCTGCTCCCTCTTCCGAATCACCCTGCAGCGGCCCCGACCACAAGAGCAATGACACGGTGCAAAGAAGAAACCTGGATGCCGGCTCGGAATGGCCAAGATGGTGCTGATCCGCTCCCACCTCGTGTGTCCAGTGACAGAGGCAGAGAGGCTGCAGCCCTACTGGAGCAATTCGCATGGTTGCCTGAGGAGGAGCAGCCATGGCAGTCCTGCTCTTCTGCTTCCATGGCTTCCACAGACCAAGTGGATCACGCAGCTGTGGATGAGTCCTCTTCCTCGCACGCTAGCCTAAGGGAGGACAAGTCCCCTCCTCAGGACATGCCAGAGCCAAAATGGGCTGCACAAACACCAGCCATATTGCAAGCATCCCCTCCTGAACCCACTCTCAGGAATGTATTTTTGTCAGCTCAAAGCTCAACATCAATGTTCAACATCAATGACATGGAGAATAGACTAAGGGGGGAATAATGTCCACATTTTGGGTCTGCCTGAAAAGATTGAGGGGAGAAATCCAACAGAATATATTGAGTAGTGGTTGCTTACTATCTTTGACAAAAATAATTTCACGCCCTTTTTCATGGTGGAGCAGGTGCATCGCATACCCACTCGTCTTCTACCTCCTGGAAAGTATCCTAGACCATTCATTCTGAAGATGCTTTGTTACAAAGATCGAGAAAATATCCTTACTTTGGCTCGCACTAAGGGCACGATCAAAATTAATGGCTCCAAAATTTCCCTTTTTTCCGGATTTCTCAGTGGAGGTACAAAAGCTTAGAGCTCAAAATGATGAAGTGAAACGTCAGCTTCCTGCATTGCAGATCCCCTATGCAATGTTGTACCCCACCAAACTGCCGGTGGTGGTGAAAGGGCAAACCCACTTTTTTGACACCCCTAAGTCTGCTGCCCAATCCTTAGATCGCAATGAGAAACATCTGCCCAGAGCACATCCTCCCTCTTGAACACTGGTGAATATGCTTTGTCTCGACTAGACCATTGTAAGTCAAGAATTCTGCTTAAGGTGGACACTGTTTCTTCAACTCTTTGATACTGATTGTTTTCTTTTATCCAACCGAGTTGTGGTCAGGAACCAGGTTCACAAGGGGCCTCGGCTTGTTTTTTTTTTTCCCCTATGGACAATCCTGCAGGAATTGTTGCTTGTTCCTGTTTATATGTTTCTGCATTTTTTCTTCAGTTTTTTTGTTTTGTGGTTGTTTTAACCAATTCTGCTACGTTACACTGTATATGCTACGGTCCTGCCTATTGTTGCTATTGTACAGTCCCCTCGGACCTTCTCACCCTCCTTGGTCCCAGACAATATACCTCACCTTTTCACTTATTTTATGCTGAGACAAGATTGACAATTGTGTTGACTTCACATCCCATTAGGATGTCCTCGGAGATTACCTTGACCCCATGGAATATCAGGGGCCTGAAAGACTAAATCAAACGTAAAGCAATTCTGGATTCATTATCGCACTGTGGTACCTCCATCGCCTTCATTCAAGAAACGCATCTGACCAAAGACACCACTGACCTTTTACATTCCTGTACTTACTTACCCAATACAATATCATTCAGTTTTCTCCTCTTATGCTAGAGGTGTCAGTATTCTAATCTGGGCTAAGGTACAAGCTATAACAGACGGAAGATACATTTTCTATATTTGCTCTATTGACAATTTCTTATGCATACTAGGTAATGTTTATGTACCTCCTCCTTATAAATGCGAGGTAATCCGGGTGATGGCTACGATACTTGCCGCTAACCCTGGGGTTCCCTTTCTGATGATAGGAGATTTAATGCTGTATGTAATCCATGTGTTGATAGGTTTCCTGCGGGCCTGGCAACTGATAAAACGTTTTTTTTCGCCAGATAACAGAATTGGGCCTTAGGGATATATGGTGCATACACAATCCTCATATTTTTTAATACTCTTGCTGTTCTAGCACGTATCAAGAACTTTCTAGAATTGACTTAGCCTTAGGTACAAATCTCCTAATAATGCAAGTAACTGATATTTCCTATCAGGCCAGAGGTCTATCTGACCATTCCCCTTCAGTTCTTAAGCTACAAGTATCCCATTTTCGTAAAAACACCTTTTGGAAAGTTAGTCCCTTCTGGCTACAAGTACTCCTGACAGGTGAATCTATTAAGGCAGGGGTCTCAAACTGGCAGCCCTCCAGCTGTTGCGGAACTACAAGTCCCATGAGGCATTGCAAGGCTGACAGTTACAAGCATGACTCCCTCAGGGAGAGGCATGATGGGATTTGTAGTTTCCCAACAGCTGGAGGGCCACCAGTTTGAGACCCCTGTATTAAAGGGTATCTAGCTGAATTTTTACGTACTAATAAAGGGTCGTCCTCATGATTTTTTGTGTGGGATGCTATGAAAGCGTACTTGAGGGGACTCTTGATCAAAGAGATTAGCCATTTCAAAAAATCTAGCAGGGACTGGGAGAGCTTTCTGTCCACAGAGGTACACAGAACTGAGGCCACCTATGTATCCAACCCGTCCCCACAATCTCTTCATTGATGGAAGGATGCTCAGCTAATGTATAAACAGAAGCAGCAAGAAAAGGCAGAAAGTAAGCAGTTCTTTACCCGTTGTCGCTATTTTACTGATGGCGAAAATACTGGTCACTTACTAGCGGTAATAGTCAGCTCCCAATCTCCTATAAATCATATTGCCTCTATTATTACAGCTTCAGGTGCAGCTACTCAGTATTAGAACGACAACCTCATGTAATGTAAAGTACTGTGAACAATACTGTATGCATTATACCTATCTATACCAGTAGGTGGCACTGCAGTGTAACTGACACTGGAATATGTCAAAGGGAAATTAATTGATGAATATGACAGGAGGAAAGAAAATATGCACCACGATGACAAAGCTCTTAAGATGTACAAAGGCAAAAAAGCAGGGCCTGTTTTTGCTGTAAGAAGACTGGTCACTTAAAAAAAGGACTGTTCTATCTGGAAAGCCGAGTAGCGAAAGCTAGAACTATCCACAAAGGAAAGAGTGAAAGCAGCCACAAAAGAAACTGCATCATGGCACCTTTAAAGTGACACAGAGCGGCAAGTCACGCGGCTGGTGCATAGACTCAGGGGCGACAAGCCACATGACTAGAGATGAGACCTTCTTCACAAACATTGATTACAGTGCAAAAGACAAAGTTTTCCCAGCAAACGGGAAAAGCATCATTGCTGTATTGAAGCAAAAGCCACACGTGCTCCCCTGCCATAGGCAGCTCAAAGAAAAATCCACCCACCCCCTACAGCTCATACACAGTGACGTATGCAGTCCAATGAAAACTGCCACGCCAGGCGGGAACAGATATCTACTGACTTTCATTGATGATTATTCCAGGTACACAATTACTTATCTGATGAAACACAAGAATGAAACCTCAGAGAAACTTCAAGAGTTCTTAGCCATGTCTAGCAACAAACTTCAATCAAACCAGGAATAATACGCACCCACAATGGAGGAGAATACATAGGCAAACATGTGACCTCATATCTAAAGACACAAGGAATAATACACAAGACAACCACACCATACACTCCCGAACAAAACGGTGTAGCAGAAAGGAAAAATTGCACTCTTATAGAAATGGGCAGATGCATGTTGTCAGATGCCAACCTACCTCACAAGTACTGGGGAGAAGCAGTCATGACTGCAACCTACCGACAGAACAGACTACCCTCAAGAGCCATTAAAAGTACTCCATTTGAAATGTGGCATGGATCAAAGCCTAGCATAGGGCAGATCAGAGTGTTTGGATGTAACACATATGCCTATATTCCAAGTGAAAAGCGATCCAAGCTGGAGAATAGAGCCATAGAGGGCATTCTAGTAGGCTACAGCAAGCAAACTAAGGGTTACAGAATCCTAAACCCAAAGACTGACAAAGTGACAATAAGCCATAATGTTTACTTTGACGAGAGCCCATCACCAGAAACACTGATCCCTGAAATCTGCAAAGTAAATATACAAAGCAAACCAGAAGAAAAGGTCAACCAAAGCGAACCTTTGCAGGAGTTAGAACAAGAGTTGGAACTCACATCGCATAAATCAAGTTCCCCACCAGATCCTGCTGAACTGCCTGAAGTCAGAAGCTCCACTTGGACTACAGAAGGGATGCCACCCCGCAAGCTGTCATACATTGTGAAAACACACAGCATATGCAAGATGCAAAGGAAGTGAAAACACATATGGAACCAGGCTATCGTAGAGGAACACGACAGGGGTGCCCTTTAGCCCCACTATTATTTGCCCTAGCGGTTGAGCCTTTGGCGGTGGCAGTTCGCCAATCCAGTACCATTGTCAGATTCAAACAAGGATTAATAGAAGATAAACTGGCCTTATATGCGGATGATGCATTATTATTTTTAGGTGAATTCAATGAGTCCCTCTCCTCCCTCATGTCCCTTAATACTACCTTTGGATCTTTCTCAGGATTCACAATTAATTGGGACAAGTCCATGCTCCTCCCGATAGATATTCAGCAGGTGGATCTCCCTTCCTGTGTAAGGCAAATAAAAGTTGCCCCTAGTTTTAATCATCTGGGGGTCTGGGTTTATCCTGATGTTAGAAATTATTTTAAATAGAATTTGCAACCTCTACTGGATAAATTTAAATTTAAAAGCAAGGCATGGTGTAAGCTCCCTCTCTCGATTGTGGGTAGGGCGATCTAACTAAAATGATTTGGGCTCCCCAATTGTTGTATGTCTTACACAACTCCCCTATATGGGTTCTGCAGCAATGGTTCAAAAAGATAGACTCCCTCTTCCGCATTCTGATTCGGAAGGGGAAGCAACCCAAAATTCGTCTACCCATTTTGCAGCTGCCTAAAGGCGGATTGGCTGTCCCCTTGACTAGACTATATTTCTTAGCATCCTAAATGCAACAATTTTCGGGCTGGGGAACTGTGGACACTCATGATCCTATTCAGGCGATGCTGTTGTCCAGATATAACAATTATCACTTATTAGCCCAATTGGAGATGGATGGGTTTAGGACTGGATGTCAATACCCTACTCTGCTTATGATGGCTAGGGTTTGGGATGAAATGCGCAAGATTATGGGTCGGTATCTATAGATTTCATCCAATCTGGGAGCAGGGGAGGCTGGGGGAGCTTGGAAAGCTGCAGGGATTTACCGGCTGGTATAATCGTGGTATACTTTTTCTCTATCAATTATACTCTATTGAACATCCTAAATCCTTTAAAGACATACAGGATCAGTTTGGTATGCCCCATTCAAGCTTTTTTCAGTACTTCCAACTTCGCCACACTCTTTCTATTTAGGCAGGTTCCACTTCCCTTAAACAGATAGACACCCTGTTAATTAATCAAATAGCTAATGCTAATGACAAAAAGGTCTCATGTCCTCGATATATGGGTCTTTGGTGAAATGTCTTCACAGTACAATGCAGGTTCAGGGCAAAAGGGACTGGTCAGCAGATAATCCGTCATTGGATGGTGAGATATAGCAGTCCATTTTCGAACAACGATTGTCACAACTTGATCAGGTACACAGAACCCCTCTAAGGTTGTTTAAATGGCATTGTAGAGAAAACCCAAACTGCCCCAGATGCGGGGGTACTCCAGCTGACCATCTACATATGTTCTGGAGGTTCCCAAACCTTGTACGTTATTGGAAAAAAATAATATCGGTTATTAACCAGGCTTTTCAGTTTTCCCTCCAAAATGACCCTATGACCTGCATTCTGGGTTTTTAAATTTTTTTTTTTGCATTGATACATGTCCCCTGGGGCCGCCTACGTATTAGGTGGGGCTGTGAGGACTGCTGCACACAGAAGGTGTTTTACCTTCATGCATGGTAAAAAAAAAACATGTGCCTTTACAACCACTTTAACAAAGCATGTCCTGTACTTAGAATGTAGTATTTAGGAGTAAGAAATGTAAAACGCAGTGAGGGGAAATTATCAAATCTGGTGTAGTCAGAATCTGGAACAGCTGCAAATGGCAACCAATCAGCTTTTATCTTCAGTTTATTCAGCTTTGAAAATTAAAGCTATGAGCTGATTGGTTGCCATGCATAGCGGCTCCAGATTCTGTCTGTTCCAATTTTGATAAATTCCCCTAAGGGCTCATTCAGACACTGAGACAGGTCCTGTATGCTGAGTCACTTTTTGCTGCATCTGCATCCACCAGAGAGCTTCACGTATAGAAGTGGGTGCACAGATCCGAATGCAGACACTGTGCATTCGGATACATGCATCCCTTCCTATCTGAATCTCAAATTTTGACATTCGACTATGCCCATTCAGCTGCTGCACCCCAATGGACTTAGACTGAACTGCCTGTAATGGATGCACATAACACCAAGTATCCCCACGCGGTACGTGGCCATCACACTGGGCATAGACACATATGGAAAAAGGGGAAATACCACGCTCGAAATAAAAAAATAAAAAAGCCTAAAACAAAGCAGCAACTAATATATGGAATACATACATATAACGTCAGATAAGGAAAAATAGCTGCGCTAAAACAATGAGAATACTTAGTGATGAACCAGTGCTAAAAAAATTGACTGTGAACACATGTATAGTTGCAATATGTGAACATTATTAAAGTTTGCAGGTGACAACCCAAGTAAAAAATATGTAAAAAGAAAATTGTGACAACAAACTAACAAAAGGTGAAATTATTGTAATAAAATAGTGCAATCTTCCATCACCATTGAGTGTAGATCACCATGAGAAATGCACGTGGAAGGCAAAGAAAAGGACACATATGCTCCATGTGAATGAGGCCTAATTGCCATGTGGGTCAGATAGCAGGAAAGAGGAGATGTCGGGTATGGGAATTTTTTTTTTAATCATACTTACGTAGGTGAATGCTGCATCTGTCCCCCCCGCCGGTGTTCTGCCGAGAAAGTTCCGCTCGGCGGATTAGTTCCCCCTCTACTGCACATGCGCAGTAGAAGCCGGCGGAAATAGCCGAAGCGGAACAGCTGAAAATCAGCTGTACACGGCGGCTGTAAGAGGGCCCCTCGCGGGCTCGCTCCGCTCGCCACGCTTCGGGCACGGCCTCGCTGCGCTCGGCACTTTTAGATTCCCCCTCTAGGTCCACTTGGATAGAGGGGAAGGAACCTGGACCCAGAGCGCAGGCGCCGTGTACAGCTGATCGAAGCGTTTGAGCTTCGGCTATCTCCGGCGGCCGACAGTAGTACGTACTGCGCAGGCGCTGCGCCTGCGCAGTACAGGGGGGGAACCTATCCGCCGAAGGAACTTATTCGGCAAGACACCGGTTCTAAGGCTGAGAACCGAGTAATCAAACACCACTGATGACTCAGTTCTCAGTGCTCCCTGAGCAGAGAGTTGGTGACTGTCAGTCTCTGGCTCTCTGCTCTGACCCCCCCCCCCCCGGCTTTAGATCCAGGCTCTTTCTCCCTGAAGCTGGCAGGTCCTTCAGGTACCCTCTTTCCTAGTACAGAGGGCTTCCACTATCCCCTTCCCATAGTCCAGGGCCTCCAGACACCTGCTGTCCTAGTCCAGGGCCTCCAGACACCCCTTGTCCTAATCTAGGACCTCCAGGCATCCCCTCACCTAGTTCAGTATCTCCCTTGTACCCCCTTCTTCTTCTGCACCCACCCCCCTCCCCTAGTCCAGGGCTCTCCTCTGCACTCCCCTCCTAGTCCAAGGCCTCCTCTACAGCCCCCCCCCACAAGTTCAGAACCCCCTCTGCACCCTGCCCTCCAAATCCAGGTCCTTTGCCACACCAACCCAACTTTTCAAGTCTAGGGCCTCCTCTACACCCCCCCCCCCCCCAGTCTGGGGCCTCGGTTGTACTTCCATCCTAGTCCAGGGCCTCCTATGCACCCCCCCAGTCCAGGGCCTCCTGTGTACTCCCCTCCTAGTCTAGGGCCTTCTCTGCATCCCCTAGTTCAAGGCCTCCTCTGCACTCTCCTGCTAGTCCAGGGCCTCTTCTGCACCTCCCAGTCCAGGGCCTCCTGTGTAGTTCCCTCCTAGTCCAGGGCCTCCTCTCCTAATCCAGGGTCTTTGTCACACCAACCCTTTTCTAGTCCAGGGCCTCCTCTGCACCCCCCCCCCCAGTCAAGCACCCCCTCTGCACCTCCCCAGTCCAGAGCCACTGCTGCACCCTTCCAGCCCAGGGCCTCCTCTGCACCCCCCAAGTCCAGGGTCTCCTCTGCATCCCCCTCAGTCCAGGGCCTCCTCTGCACCCCCCAGCCCAGTGTCTCCTCAGCACCCCCTTCAGCCTAAGACCCCCACTGCACCCCCCAGTACCGAGCCTCCTCTGAACCCCCCCAGTCCAGGGCCTCCAAGGCACCACCCCCCAGGACAGGGACTCCTCCACACCCCCCCAGTCCATTGCCTCCTCTTCACCCACCCAAGGCCCCCTAATCCTTTGCCATATCAACCATAACTTCCTAGTTTAGGGCCTTTGGCACACAAACCCCTCCAGTTGTCCTAATAAATGCCTTCCAGTTCCACAAAGGCTCTCCCATGCTGAAGCCTCACTCTGGAATGCCTTTCTATAGCGCTGGCGGGCAGGAGGAGCAGAGTGATTCAGCACTAGTGTGCCTGTGCAGCCTCCCTCCTATTCAGTTCTCTGGTGTTTGGCAAACTTTGCAGCGGGCGGCAGTGACACCCTTAGAGCAGCGCTTCCCAGTGCAGATGGGGGTGATGGAACCCCTGGCGGCATCCTCCTAGATGCATCACCCGGGGCGTGTTCCCCCCTGCCCCCCCTAGTTTCAGCCCTGAAAGCAGTGTATCCTCGGGCATAGTGAATGGAGATCTGTGCAGACTACAGAACACAGCAGTGTTCCCTACTCTGTCCCTCCTCACACAGAAACCTTTCCCTGACTAGTTCTCTGATCCTGCCAGACAAGGTCCCTCTTCCTACACTAACCACGCAAATGCTTGGGGTGCTGCTGTTTATTAGCACTGCCCTCAAGATGGCCACAGAAGATTACTGAGGAGTGGCAGCATCCAATTGAACTGCTGCTCTCCCTAGTGACACCTACAGAGACTGTAGGATAACGTTAATCCCCATAGGATTCCACTGCATCCCAAGTGCCACCTGCTGGGTGGAGTGGGAACTACACTTGCCATCAAGGAGGAAAGTCCCCCTGTCAGAATACATAGTCTCAGCCGGGGAGATTTCTTTATCTACCTCGCTTGTGTGGATAGGGGGGAGTCCATTCATTTTGTTCATTCAGCCCTCTGGCTGAACAAAAAAAAAGAGAAATCTATGGCCAGCGTAACCAAGCAGAATCTTGTCATCCATACTGTAGTTGTTGGCTGATCCAAAGAAGATTCTGTGCAGGTTGTAACATGCTCTTGTATGATTTCCCATATGAGCTTGTAAGTTTTGCATCCATGATAGATAAATGCATTGATAGATAGAAATATGTACTATATTGTCAAAAGTATTGGGACGCCTGCCTTTACACACACATGAAATTTAATGGCATCCAGTCTTAGTCTGTATAGTTCATTATTGAATTGGCCCACCCTTTGCAGCTATAACAGCTTCAACTCTTCTGGGAAGGCTGTCCACAAGGTTTAGGGGTGTGTCTATGGGAATGTTTGACCATTCTTCCAGAAGCGCATTTGTGAGGTCAGGCACTGATGTTGGACAAGAAGGCCTGGCTTGCAGTCTGTGCTCTAATTTATCCCAAAGGTGTTCCATCGGGTTGAGGTCAGGACTCTGTGTAGGCCAGTCAAGTTTCTCCACCCCAAACTCGCTCCTCCATGTCTTTATGGACATTACTTGGTACTGGTCCAAATCATTTGGTGGAGGGGGGGATTATAGTGTGGAATTGTTTTTCAGGAGTTGGGCTTGGCCCCTTAGTTCCAGTGAAGGAAAATCTTAAGGCGTCAACATACCAAGACATTTTGGACAATTCCATGTTCCCAACTTTGTGGGAACAGTTTGGGGAACAGTTAGGCGCACCAGTACACAAAGCAAGCTCCATAAAGACATGGTTGAGTGAGTTTGGGGTGGAGGAACTTGACTGGCCAGCACAAAGTCCTGACCTCAACCCGACAGAACTCCTTTGGAATGACTTAGAGTGGAGTCTGCGAGCCAGGCCTTCTCAACACCCGACCTTACAAATGCGCTTCTGGAAGAATGGTCAAACATTCCCATAGACACACTCCTAAACCTTGTGGACAGCCTTCCCAGAAGAGTTGAAGCGGTTATAGCTGCAAAGGGGGCAACTCAATATTGAACCCTACAGACTAATGCCCCGTACACACGGTCGGACTTTGTTCGGACATTCCGACAACAAAATCCTAGGATTTTTTCCGACGGATGTTGGCTCAAACTTGTCTTGCATACACACGGTCACACAAAGTTGTCGGAAAATCCGATCGTCCTGAAGGCAGTGACGTAAAACACGTACACTACCGTTCAAAAGTTTGGGGTCACATTGAAATGTCCTTATTTTTGAAGGAAAAGCACTGTACTTTTAAATGAAGCTAACTTTAAACTAGTCCTAACTTTAAACAAATATACTCTATACATTGCTAATGTGGTAAATGACTATTCTAACTGCAAATGTCTAGTTTTTGGTGCAATATCTACATAGGTGTATAGAGGCCCATTTCCAGCAACTATCACTCCAGTGTTCTAATGGTACAATGTGTTTGCTCATTGGCTCAGAAGGCTAATTGATGATTAGCAAACCCTTGTGCAATCATGTTCACACATCTAAAAACAGTCTAGCTCCTTCCAGAAGCTACAAAACTGACCTTCCTGTGAGCAGATTGAGTTTCTGGAGCATCACATTTGTGGGGTCAATTAAACGCTCAAAATGGCCAGAAAAAGAGAACTTTCATCTGAAACTCGACAGTCTATTCTTGTTCTTAGAAATGAAGGCTATTCCATGCGAGAAATTGCAAAGAAATTGAAGATTTCCTACAACGGTGTGTACTACTCCCTTCAGAGGACAGCACAAACAGGCTCTAACCAGAGTAGAAAAAGAAGTGGGAGGCCGCGTTGCACAACTAAGCAAGAAGATAAGCACATTAGAGTCTCTAGTTTGAGAAACAGACGCCTCACAGGTCCCCAACTGGCATCTTCATTAAATAGTACCCGCAAAACACCAGTGTCAACATCTACAGTGAAGAGGCGGCTGCGGGATTTTGGGCTTCAGGGCAGAGTGGCAAAGAAAAAGCCATATCTGAGACTGGCCAATAAAAGAAAAAGATTAAGATGGGCAAAAGAACACAGACATTGGACAGAGGAAGACTGGAAAAAAGTGTTGTGGACAGATGAATCCAAGTTTGAGGTGTTTGGATCACAAAGAAGAATGTTTGTGAGACGCAGAACAAATGAAAAGATGCTGGAAGAATGCCTGACGCCATCTGTTAAGCATGGTGGAGGTAATGTGATGGTCTGGGGTTGCTTTGGTGCTGGTAAGGTGGGAGCTTTGTACAGGGTAAAAGGGATTCTGAATAAGGAAGGCTATCACTCCATTTTGCAACGCCATGCCATACCCAGTGGACAGCGCTTGATTGGAGCCAATTTCATCCTACAACAGGACAATGACCCTAAACACACCTCCAAATTGTGCAAGAACTATTTACAGCAGAAGCAGGCAGCTGGTATTCTATCGGTAATGGAGTGGCCAGCACAGTCACCAGATCTGAACCCCATTGAGCTGTTGTGGGAGCAGCTTGACCGTATGGTACGCCAGAAGTGCCCATCCAACCAATCCAACTTGTGCGAGCTGCTTCTAGAAGCGTGGGGTGCAATTTCTCCAGCTTACCTCAATAAATTAACAGCTAGAATGCCAAAGGTGTGCAATGCTGTAATTGCTGCAAAAGGAGGATTCTTTGATGAAAGCAAAGTTTGATGTAAAAACAATGTTATTTCAAATACAAATCATTATTTCTAACCTTGTCAATGTCTTGACTCTATTTTCTATTCATTTCACAACGTATGGTGGTGAATAAGTGTGACTTTTCATGGAAAACACAAAATTGTTTGGGTGACCCCAAACTTTTGAACGGTAGTGTACGTCGGGAGTATAAACGGGGCAGTGGCCAATAGCTTTCATCTCTTTATTTATTCTGAGCATGCGTGGCACTTTGTCCGTCAGATTTGTGTACACACGATCGGAATTTCCGACAACGGATTTTGTTGTCGGAAAATTTTATATCCTGCTCTCAAACTTTGTGTGTCGGAAAATCCGATGGAAAATGTGTGATGGAGCCTACACACGGTCGGAATTTCTGACAACAAGGTCCTATCACACATTTTCCATCGGAAAATCCGACCGTGTGTACGGGGCGTAAGACTGGAATGCCATTAAAGTTCATATGCATGTAAAGGTAGGCGTCCCAATACGTCTGGTAATATAGTGTATGTAGATATGGAAGGTAAGGATAATTCCTCCTGTGTTCTCATATGCTATCATTTGAACCCACTATATGATAGATAGATAGATAGATAGATAGATAGATAGATAGATAGATAGATAGATAGATAGATAGATAGATATGTCAAACGCATGTACATGTTGGTAGATCTAAAAGCGATAGACCAATCAAATAATGATGTAATAATTGTAATGTGTATGTTTTTTTTTAAATCTTGAAATATCAAAGAAACCTCATGACTACCGTCCCGGTAAATAGAATGAGGTATCCAGTCAAAACCGTCACCTTTGACTCCTACCGGAAAGAAAATATTGTGCTTCGTTGGCTGCATTTTAATGTTTTAAACCTATAGGGGGGAAACAAATTTGTGCTGACCTACGCGATCGTCAGCGAGTTCTCACACTAAGTCACGGTGTTCTAACACAGAACCTTCAGACCACCAGAACGGGAATGGCGTCTTGTGCGCTCGGCACATATTCAATTTAATTAATGCGGTTATGTTGGGAAAGGAAGGGGGGGGGGGTGAATATATACAAAAGGAAATTGACTGTAAAAATCGGTTGTGCTGCAAATCTCAAACAGCTCGAATGTTGTAAATATTAATCACCAGGGGACTATATATGTTTATTCAAGTATTCACCTATTAGCTCAACACAGATTTATTACTGGAATATATTTATTTGCACTTTTACGATGCCTTTTTTTTTTTAGCATTTGTGTATTGTTTTACTTTTTTTTTAATCATTCTGCATCTTCTAACGCTTACAGTTAAAGGGAAACTGCTGTTTTCAGAGAGTGCATGTTTGGTTTTATTTGGGGGGTTTGTACTATGAAGAGGAAAATATATCTGTTTACTTGTTACAGTTCATTTTTCATGCAAATTACACAATTCTTCTTGCCTCATGTTCCATAAAGCATGGAACTTTTTGTTCTTCTTGCATCAAATAGGTAGGTATGGTCTCTGTACAACAGTGGTTCTCAACCTTAATAGTGCCATGACCCCTGGATAAAATTTCCCAAGTTGTGGGGACCCCTAACAGTAAAATTATTTTCGTAGCGTGGGTGTGTCAGCACCCAAGGCAAGACAAGTAATTTGCGCCCCTAACCTACGGATATTTAGCGCTCCCTTATTCCATACCACTCGTACAGTATTAAAACCCCTTATGGTACATTTTAGGATGTACCACTCTCTCTTTTTTCTCTTTCTTTCCATTTTATCTCTCACTATCCTAATCCCCCCCCCATCTCTCTCTCTCTCTCTCTCTCTCTCTCTCTCTCTCTAGCCGTCTTTCTTGTTCTTTGTCTGATTTTTTCTCTCCCTTTTTCTTTGTTCTTCCCCCTCTTTTCCGCTTCCTTCCATGCATTCTATATTTTTATTCCTTCTCTTACTCCATGGTGGGGGAGTTGGGATGAGTGGCAGTGCTGGTGGGGAGTTGGGATGAGTGGCAGTTCTGGTGGGGGGGTGGGATCAGTGGTAGTGCTCGGGGGAGTTCTGATCATCCAACTTAGGTGCTCTTGATCAAGGTCATCTGCTGATCTGAGAACTGTAGTGGGGACTTTTAATGACGACTATAATCACAGGTAGTGTTACTCAGTGTGTCTCCGACTTTGTGGTGTCTCGCAGCAGTAACACCTATGCCGAAATCAGGAGATAAGGCCTCTTCCAGCCCCTCCCACTTCACATTCTTCACCAGTCAGCTGACTTCTAGTCTCTGCCCCCCAGCCATGCCGTGAACTGAAAGGGGCAAAGAGGCTGGGTGGGCAACCACGGGCTTCAGGAACAGCCCAGCTGGGCGGCCGTGAAAAGTCTGGGAGAGCGGTGCAGGCTTCAGGAACAGCCCAGGATTCGATGACCCCTGCCAAATCACCATTCGACCCCCGAGGGGGTCCCGACCCCCAGGTTGAGAACCACTGCTGTACAACGTATGTGTAGAGTATGGTAGGATGGCCAGGATGAAGGGGTAGAATATTTCATAGCCATGCTTTAAACCCAACTCCATCCAAAACCTAGTTCTGGAAAGCATGGCAAAGGGTTAGAACATCTCTCCGGTTTTTACTGTTGTTTCTGTAACTATTGGGGACATCTTCTGTGAACTGTAAGGTCATCATAGAAAGTAATGTAGTGCCACCTCTGAAGAAGCAGCTGGATATGCTGCTTATGACCCTAAACAGTACCACACTATCAAACACACCTTGAGGTTGAATGAAGGTTATTTATTTGGGCCATGGTCAAAAGCAGTATCAATAAGCAATAGCAATTTAAACAGCATGCACCGCTAACAAAAATTGCAATCAACGTAACAATATATTCAAGAGCAGAGCAACCCAACAACTTGGATCAAGGGGCAGAGTTCGGGCTTCTAAATCCCTGACCTAGGGAAGCTCTATAAATTATGGGAAATGCATGTAGGCCTAAAAATTTACAGTCCCCCTGTAATCCGATTGACTAATGGTCACTTGTTTATTGATGGCAGGTGTTAGGGTCCAAAGTCTTTGGTGAAGCACTCTATGCAGATTTTGTAATCTGAAGGGAAAGGGAAGGGGATATTAACCTAGAGTAATATGGCCATGTACCCATGCTAGGTCAAAGATGTCACAAGCATCCATCAGCTTTGGGGTGGGGAATCTCCCAACTTGGCCCAGCAATGACAGCTAATTTCTTGGGTTCAGATGAACTTTGGTTCGGTCCAAACCCAAGCTCATCAATACTTGTTAGCTGATAAGTTTCCAGGCTCTGTGCTGGTGCTGAACCCTTATTAGTTAGCTTTGTCCTAGAAATCTCTGTAGACTACATGTAAAAGGAACCCTTATTAGTTAGCTTTGTCCTAGAAATCTCTGTAGACTACATGTAAAAGGGTGTTGGTCTCTTTAATTTGGAGTCCCACCCAAATGTTGCTGGCCAACCTTTAATTGCCCCTCTTACTTGTTCATACAGTAGTGTACAAGCAGTGGTGGTGGAGTTTCCAGCCTCTTTGGTGTAGCGGAACATCAGAGCAGGTAAGAACACACTAAATCATTGGGGTCGTGTGCTCTCCTTCGGGGAAGTGTTGGGACTTCTCCTAATGGAGCCGGAGAGGAAGCTGCTTTATGGACCCTCATTGGGAAAATAATGACAAATAGTGGAACTGTGGGAACCTGGGTCATTGCTTTAAAGCTACACTAGTGTAACCAGATATAAAGTGTTGAACCTTTGAAGTAACTGTGAATTAACAGTTGCCTCTGCTGAGGTTGGAGTTTCAGGTGTTTAAAAGGTTCAAGTAAAGAGTGCACTTTTTGAAAGAGCAGAAACCATATCTGGACAATTGTATATTTGAGCCTTTCTCAACTAGGGTTCCTCCAGAGAGTGCTAGGGGTTCCTTGACTAATGAGCAATTTGTGATTCTCAGCTAAGTTACAACTAAAACCAATTATCTTTTTAACTATCTGTAAGGAGGGAGGATCCTTCACAACGACCAAAATGTAAGGAGCATTCTTCAAAGGTGACCACCATGGTAATGTACCCTGGGATATAGATATAGCAATTATTGGAATGGGTTTCCAGAGACTGTAAAGTTTTTTTAAGGATACCTCCATGTCGAAAAGGTTGAGAAAGGCTGGTTTAGTTCATTGGAGTATTTTTTTGATGAAGAAACCCAAGAGGTACGATGTGAGGGCAGACATCAGTGAAGGAAGAAGGGATCAGAAGTAATCAAGCCCTGCCAGACTGGATTCTAACCAGAGTTCACAAGGAGGTGATGACGACGGGTGGGTGACAATGCTCATGGCCACTGGTGCCTCTGCTGAATTTGGATCTCGACTTTGAGAGCTCCAGTGGTGATTACTTCAAAGCCACTGTGTGAGGCCCTGAGCTATGAGCTCATCAGTGGCTTGAATGTTGAATGTAGACAAGAGTTGGGTGTTCAGTAGGCAGATCTTTGACTGCCCTGAAGATAAATGATGCACTATATCTCTGGGGGTTAATTACTCTTGGAAGTGACACAAAAAATACTCATCCTCTCTAAATTATGGAGAACAGTCTTGTGTTGTCCTGGAGTGACAATGTTGCTCTTTCATACATACAGTACAGTAATGGGTCACCATTGTCACCCTAGGACAGGTGCATTACTGGCAGGGCCATCGGATGAAAAAATGGCCTGAAAAAGGAAATCCAATGGAGCCATCACATCTAAGGACTAGTACACAGCAATTTATTCATTTTTTGTCCTTTGGTTTAAATACTTGTAGCACTTCCCCTGTAGGAGTTGCAAATGTCAGGGTTCCCCACTGCCGTACAGCCAGTCACATAGCATTTTCATCTTGCATCCAGACACAGAAAACAGTCCTTGAGCTTTGTTTTTGTTGTTTTATTGGGGGATAATAATTTAATGGGGATAGGATGTATGGGATGCCTAACTTGACAGTAACAAAAAGCAACAGGGACAACGTCCTCCCTATTTACAGCTTCACTTGATCCTCTGTACAGCTCTACTTGATTTACTCCTTTTTTTAGAAACTAACAGTCTCTTGTTAGCATAGCTTAGCCCCTTACAGGCTAGGAACTCTCAGTCCTTTAGGAAAGTAGCACATGTGTTTGTGAACTGCATCCTGGAGCACCTCCACTCCCTGGTCGCAGCTGTACGACTTCAGGAAATGCTAGCCCACCAGGCTGCTTGTTCTTCTCAGTCTACCCAACTGACACTATGCACCAGTCCACCCAACTGACACTATGGGGATTTCCTGGGGCAAGGCTGAAGACTTAAGCACACCGCTATCTTCAAGAGAGACCTGCTACATGTGACAGTCTCTCCCCTTGTAAGTCCCTGCACCATGCTGATCTACTCACACTGTCCTTCCTTGCTCCCACTGCCTCTCAGGAAAGCCTCCTTCCAACCTCTCCTGTGGTAGGATCCTTCCAGGCCAGCCACCTGAGCTCTGGCCCGAGGTAAAACCCCTCAACGGCAGGGATCCCTTGAGGGCCTCCGAAGTCTCCTCAGCACTGCATCTCCATCTTCCTCCTGACTCCCCTCTCAGCATGACCTATCTCTATTTAAGGGCTCACATAGCCCCCTTCCAGGCCCAACTCCTGGGAATTGGCTAAGGGCCCCTAAATATGCAGAACAGCCCCTCCTCGCCTCCGCCCACTAGTTCCAGAATGTTCTAGAGCCAGGGGGGGGGGGGGCACCAGCTGTCTTTATGAGTCATGCTGGCCTAAACTCTAATAACCCTGACCCAATTACAGACTCACAGGCTAAGCATGAGTCAAAGCATAGTTTGCCTACTCTCACTCTCTAGTAGAGCACAACTAGAGGGTGCTACGTGCGCTTTAAAAGAGCTCTCTACTTTTAAAGCGTAGTCCCTGTTCAGTTCTTTTTCTCTGAGTTCCCCATACAGCTTACTTTCCATACCGTTCTTTACATACATGAAGGGTGTGAATAAGGTTCAGAAGGGCAATATTTTTTTAATATGAAGCTAAGATCAAGAACATGGGGAAACAAGCCGGAGGACAGTTTAAAACAAATCTTAGAAAAGTATTTTTTGCTTGGACTCGACCTCCTGCAGAGGTAGTGAGTAAGTCAATAGTAACAAGTTTACTCCGACAAGAAAAAAAAAAAAAATGGGGCAGACTTGATGGACCACTTGGCTTTTTTCTGTCGTCACCCGTCTATGTTTCCATGTAACATCTTAAACAACTGACCCCTATATCTTACACACCACTCATCTCAGGCTTACCCATATATAATTTTCTAGGCTCATTTTTGCCCTTTCTAAAAACATTATTTTAGCTTAATGTAAATCACAGTATGATTATATTTAATGGTTCAAATATTTTTTACAAACATGCAGCTCTCTGACGGTTTTTCTCCTAAGCTGACATTCAAACAGAGCGGATTCCATTGGAGTGATTCATAGGAACGGCTGGACACAGCAATCACATCGCTTGTTACATATCAAGAAAATTGCTTTTCGCCAAGCCCATTACGTAGTACGGGGCTTTAGCTCTAACTGCGGTCAGTGAACCTCGAAAACTTTCCCAGGAGTACGACTTAATAGCACTTAAACTTTTTTTTTGGTGCGTTTCGTAAATTTGCTATTGTAGCAATCATGCGGGAGGGGGTGAGATGAACAGGGCGTAAAGTCATAAAAAACTAAAGTGAAAAAAAACCACAAAACAATTCCTACCCGTTTTCACATCTTATAAATGTCAGCCATCAAATTCCAGGACGGCGATTGCACCCGATTTTTCCAACTTCCCCTCGCTTGAGCTACTCCGAGTGAATTTTCTTGTCTTCTATGTTTGACTTGATAATTGGGGATTTTCCTAGTCATTTTCTTAATTGCAATTTATATTTTAGCGGCAATTTTCCTGAACGACGCACGTGATTGCCCTAATTTCCTCTGTCGTTCATTTTGTCGCGCCATTTCCTGCCTTCAGTTTTCGTTTGGCGGCAGTTCGCCGCGACGTGCTAAACAATAAAGAGAAATGGCTAAGCTGCAAAAATCAAACTTCTTCACGAAAACGGATAAAATAAACATTAAGCAATTAAAGTCCAAATAAGGGGAAATCCTTTCAAAAGAGAACGACAAATTACTCCTAGCCAGGACCCCCTTCGCTAGCTGTTGCGGAACATTTTTCGGGATTGTTTTTTCTTAATCATCTCACGCCAGATCTATAATATGACATTGTTTGCACAATAAAAAGACCCTTTTATTAAAAGAAAAAGACTTAAATTTTTTTTTTTTTTTTCAAACTTACAAAGTGATTTTTGACAGGTAAAGGTAACCGTTGACTTCTTTTTTTTCTCAGAAGACTTTGATGAATGAGGCCCGGCTCTCCGCAGAGACCAAAGCTGTAATAACAATGTAACATGTCTTTATTCAAATAATTCAACTGTTGAGTCAATTATTTTAACATTTTTCAGCTGACAAATAATTGATTCCAGGTAGAATTTTTTTTTTTCTGGTATGAGTAGGGGGATACATTTGCATTAAAGTGGAACTCTGTGCAGACAGCTATTTTTTTCCACCAAATGACTGCAGGGCCAGTCTTGTGATTTATATACACTATATTACCAAGACAGCATGCAGATGTAGTGTCTTGCTGGATGCCTTTCTCTGCATGGCTGTCTACCTGTACAAGGCTCGGAGTCTGCTAATTAAAATGGCAACTACCTAAGGGCGTCCTGGCCTTAACCCTCTCTCTCAAAGTTCTGTTCAAGAGAAATGAAATCTCTTTGCAGTCAAGAAGTGTCTGGCGCCCATGAATCTATCTTGCATTACACCCACTATGCCTTACAACCCACTCTATACAGAAGGATGTCAGCAGCTCTTGGCTCTGGAGGTTTTCATTAGACTAAAGGAGGCCTGGGATCTTGCTACACATATACTGCAGCATGGTGGCTGCTTTGTGCCAGATTATGTACCTAGTACATGACCTGACACTTCCAGGTCTGAGACACGTACGCATGCGCTGCCGGCCACCCGCTACCACACACAGCAGGAGTTCAGAGGACTCGATGTCCGCCGGGCACCTGCCGACTACACAGTACAGAGGCAGAACGGCAGTCTGCCTATGTAAACAAGGCAGATTGCCGTTCTGTCAGAAGCGAAGGTGTTGATCCTGTCTTCCTGCAAAGCAGGAACAGGGATCTTTGCCTTCCCCTAGTCAAATCACCTCCCACACAATGAATAAGCACAACCAAGGCGCACAGTTAACCCTTTGATCACCCCTAGATGTTAGCTCCTTCCCAGCCAGGGTCATTAGTACAGTGACAGTGAATATTATTAGCACTGATCACTGTATTAGTGTCACTGGTCTCCAAAATGTGTCAAAAGGGTCAGTTAGTGTCCGATTTGTCCGCCGCAATATCGCAGTCCCCCTATAGGTTTCTGATCACTGCCATTACTAGTAAATAAATTAATAAAAAAAAAAATAAAAAATAAATATTCCATAGTTTATAGACGCTATAACTTTTTGTGCAAACCAATTAATATATGTAGTTATTTAGTAGGTGAGGCTGAAAAAGGACACAAGTCCATCAAGTCCAACCTATGTGTGTAAATGTATGTCAGTATTACATTGTATATCCCTGTATGTTGCGGTCGTTCAGGTGCTTATCTAATAGTTTTTTGAAACTATCGATGCCCCCCGCTGAGACCACCGCCTGTGGAAGGGAATTCCACATCCCTGCCGCTCTTACAGTAAAGAACCCTCTACGTAGTTTAAGGTTAAACCTCTTTTCTTCTAATTTTAATCAGTGGCCACGAGTCTTGTTAAACTCCCTTCCGCAAAAAAGTTTTATCCCTATTGTGGGGTTACCAGTACAGTATTTGTATATTGAAATCATATCCCCTCTCAAGCGTCTCTTCTCCAGAGAGAATAAGTTCAACGCTCGCAACCTTTCTTAATAACTAATATCCTCCAGACCCTTTATTAGCTTTGTTGCCCTTCTTTGTACTTGCTCCATTTCCAGTACATCCTTCCTGAGGACTGGTGCCCAGAACTGGACAGCATACTCCAGGTGCGGCCGGACCAGAGTCTTGTAGAGCGGGAGAATTATCGTTTTATCTCTGGAGTTGATCCCCTTTTTAATGCCAATATTCTGTTTGCTTTGTTAGCAGCTTGGCATGGCATTGCATGCCATTGCTGAGCCTTTCATCTACTAGGACCCCCAGGTCCTTTTCCATCCTAGATTCCCCCAGAGGTTCTCCTCCCAGTGTATAGATTGAATTTATATTTTTGACACCCAAGTGCATTATTTTACATTTTTCTACATTAAACCTCATTTGCCATGTAGTTGCCCACCCCATTAATTTGTTCGGATCTTCTTGCAAGGTTATTGGAATTTTTTTTAACAAACATATGTAGCAGAATACATAATGGCCTAAATTGATGAAGAAATTCGTTTTTTTACTTTTTTTTTTTGGGAGTAAAGTAAAAAATATTTTTTTTTTCAAAATTGTCGCTCTTTTTTTGTTTATAGCACAAAAAATAAAAACCACAGAGGTGATTAAATACCACCAAAAGAAAGCTCTATTTGTGGGAAAAAAAAGGACATACATTTTATTTGGGTACAGCGTCGCACAACCGCGCAATTGTCAGTTAAAGCAACACAGTGCTGTATCGAAAAAAATAGCCTGGTCATGAAGGGGGGTAAATCTTTGTTCAAGTGGTTAACCCCCTTAAATACTAGACTAGCGGGTGTTATCAAAGCTAGTGTAAGACAGCAGCGAGGACACCCACCTGGCTGAACCTGAGAAGGTTGCCCATGATTGGTCTCTGCTCCTTCACTGGAGAGCGAGATTATGCAACTTGTGTGGGTTTGTAGATGATGGGATCCCCTATCACTTGTTCTGAGAACTGTAATGTAAAAAATAAAACAAAACTCATCAATCTTTGTTGTACAGGGAAATGTAAAGAGACTCTGTCACCTACCTTGCCCACTTAGGGCAATTGACAAAGTCTCTTGGAGTAAGGCGACCAGATTTTCAAAATGAAGTTCGGGGACACCTTATTGACCATACCCAATTTTTTTCGGGGTGGGGCAGGGCAGAGCAGGGGGTGGGGATTATCTAAAGCATGACACACCAAATGTTGGGCGTGGCCAAAATGTGCTAACAGTGGGAGGGGCTTAAACAGGTTTGCTTTAACCACTTCAATACCGGGCGCTTCCTGCCCAGGCCGATTTTCAGCTTTCAGCGCTGTTACACTTTGAATGACAATTGTGAAGTCATACAACACTGCACCCAAATGACATTTTTATCATTTTTATTCACACAAATAGAGTTTTTTTTTTGGTGGTATTTGATCACTGCTGGGTTTTTTATTTTTTGCTAATTAAAATAGCCCAAAAATTTTGAAAAAAAGTGTTTTTTTTTTTACATACAGCGACTATAGTAACACTGTACTACTCCGGGTTAGGTGATCAGGATTTTTTTTTTTTTACACCCTATGATTGCTAATAACAGTGAATTTTACTGTTATGTGCAACCATTTTTTTCTGAATGAAAACTATTAATTCAGTGTTTACTATTGTAAATTTAAAAAGTCAATATAAAGGAATAATAGTAGTAAAAGAAAAGCACTTGTGGATTTAATTAACCTTTTTTTGGTTAATTCTCTTTTAAGGGGGTGTGGCAGGGGGTGTGTCCTATGCCTACATACATTTGCTAGTAGGTGTCCCTCATTCCCATCTCAAAATGTAAATATGATACTCCAAAACGGAACGTATTGCTAGCAGATGACACTTCTTGCTTAGCAACTGCAGCACTAGTATAGGCAGAATAAAACAGTCCACTGTTCATGGTTGGGGACCATGAGGCAGTATGAGCTCAAGTAAAGGCAGGCTGAAACTGTCCATAGTTTGTGGCTGGGGACCAAACCATGAAGTAGTATGAGCATAAATAAAGGCTTTACTCACTGGATCCTGGTACACTGACAGTCCATAGGTGCAGCTTGTTGCAAAGTGGTCCAGCATTAAGTCCATAGGGCTCCAGGTTGCTGAAGCACCTCTCCTCTCAGCTCACAGATTCATCCACACAGGGAGAAATAGACAATCTCCACAGGGTTCCAGATTATTCAACAGCATCCTAGTCACCGTCTGGGCACACCTCCCCAGGGATTGGCAAGGAATAAAAGATAGAGACGCTGCATATTCAGTAAGTGATTAAATCAGTTGCTGAAAGCAGGGGCGTTGCTAGGTCTACAAAAGATTTGGGGCTAGAGCCCATAGCAGCGTAGTAAAGAAAGTCATACGCTTGGGCGGGCATACACATGTATATACAGTAATATATGTGTGTGTGTGTATATATCCCCAGAGAGCCCCCCACTTACATCAGGGTCCCCAGAGAGTCCCCCACTTACATCAGGGTCCCCAGAAAGCCTCCCCTCAGAGACCACTGCAGAGGGCTATGGGCCCCAGATTCGGGGCTATAGTCCCAAAAGCCACCCCCTAGTGACGCCACTGGCTGAAAGTACTGTACTTAAAAAAAAACGAGGGTTTAATATCTCTTTGATCGCTGTATAGCCAGACAGTGCTGGGGCCCCCCTCACTCATTCAGGCCGCATAGCAGTTGTAGGTTCAGCTATGGCTATAGTGACACTCATACTTCTGACTCAAGTTTTGCACATTCTTTAATACTGGTATCTGTGCCTCTGCTAATTCTTACCATGAATATATACAAACTTTGGAAGAGTTCTATAGGCAATAAAAACCACAATGTGTCCCAAAAATCACCATACATAGGGAAAATGGGAAATTGTAGCTACATATACCTTTAGATGCAAAATATTCATTACAAAATTTTACCAAAATATTTACAAAAGATTTTCTATGAGTTGGCCGCCTCTTTCTGCACACACACAGAGTCTGCTCCCCAACTCGTGGCGAATACGTTCCAAGATATCTGTTGTTATGCAAGTATATACACTGCTCAGCATAAATGAGTACACCCCAACAGAATTGTCAGAGAACCATTACCTTCCTTTCAGAATCAACATTTTCTATGGGACACTATACTACAAAATACTCCCACAAATGCGGGCTATTGATTGCAACCAAGATTTGTTGATTTACACACACAAAAAAAGTATTTTTCCCAACAAATTATTTCAAGACCATGTTGCAAAAAATTAATACACCCCAATGAAAGTCCTAGGAGCAAAGTAAAATTTTAGACAACAAAACCCTATTTAACAGGAATTTAACTACAGGTGAGTCTAATTATTCATTAATCACAAGTCCAGCAGACAGTTGAATATAAAAGGCCCCTTTCACACGATCGGCCCGCTCGGATCCGCCTGTCTATTTTTTAAGGCGAATCCGAGCAGGCCACCCATTGACTTCTATGGGCAGGCGGGTGTCAGCGGAGATGTGTCCGCTGACACCCGCCTGCCATCTGAGCCGACAAGATCCACTCAAGATCCGCTCAAAACAGAAGGATGGCGTTGCGTTCACAATCCGTCCAGCGGATCAGATGGGATCGGATGAAAACTGATTTCATCTGATCTCCCCATAGAGAATATGTTTCGTCCCAATGGACTTCAACTGGGGCATAAGGCAGCTCCCCCACATTGCTCATATATTTATATAGTAAATGTTCATGAATGAACCAATAGAAGCGGCGTGACTCCGTTCACGGCACCAGAACCTGGAAGCACGGCCACAGGCGTGAGCTGCACGCCTCACTCTGGAGGCCAGTAAATTGAACAACGCCGATCACGTGACGCCTTGAGGGACATTCAAGCCTCATTGTGGCCAAAGCGCAATGACGTCCCTACGTCAATGACTAAATGCACTCCAAACCTCAAAGCCGTAACAATGAAGACTCTTTTTGGAAACTGAGCCGAAGCGACCACAGGTCAACAAATATTCAAAGTGACGCCCTATATGTGATCTAAACTCAAATGAGCATATAAAATAATAAAAGCAATAAATAGCAAAAGATCGATGTTGCAATATGTTGCCAACTTGTTCATTTGATGCCTAGAAGACTTATGCCGCGTACACACGAGCGGACTTTACGGCAGACTTTGCCCGGCGGACGGGATTTCGTCGGACAATTCGATCGTGTGTGGGCTCCAGCGGACTTTGTTTTCTCAAAAGTTGGACGGACTTAGATTTGAAACATGTTTTAAATCAATCCGTCGAAATCGAGTCCGGTCGAAAAGTCTGCTCTTCTGTATGCTAGTTCGACGGACAAAAAGCCACGCTAGGGCAGCTATTGGCTACTGGCTATGAACTTCCTTGTTTTAGTCCGGTCGTACGTCATCACGTACGAATTCGACAGACTTTGGTGGATTGTGTGTAGGCAAGTCCGTTCATTCAGAAAGTCCGTCATAAAGTCCGTCGAAAAGTCCGCCGGGCAAAGTCTGCCGTAAAGTCCGCTCGTGTGTACGCAGCATAAGTGCTGTCCTTACAAATCATGGAGGTCATACAAAATACTAGATGTAGTAGTTTTTGTTGTGGGGTGCATTCATTTTTTCATCAACTAATTTGAAGATTTTGTAATCTAATATATATTATTAACCTTACTTTCATGTAATAATCTAAACAAATGCTCTATAAGGCTCAGTTTTGTCAACATTTTGGAAATTGTTCTTGTGTTCATTGAGATATTGATATTGATATGCTGCTGAGCACTGTAAATATAAAAAATAGAAACGATAATATGAGTTTTTTAATTTTTCCAATGTATGGAGACTTTTTGGACACCCTATACTATTAATTAATTGCAAACTACTACTAAATGCAGTTTAGATTTTTTCTTTTTCATTTTAATTTCTATGGTCCTCACAGCTCCTGTGCTCCATCCATCCTAGGAGGCCCCGATCCATGAATTTGGATAAAAGGTCAGCGTATTAAAGCAGCAAATCATAGTGCAAACCTTTCCTGGCACACAACGTCAGGAAGATGAAGAGGATCTAATAATGTGTCCACCTTCTCCATATGTAAATAACGGAGCAGAGAAATATCACCAAGGTTTATGAATGCTCCACCGCTGTGCACCTCTTATGATGTCTCCTCCCGCGGTGACCAGGCCATGCTCTGTCTGGGGTCACTGACATCACTCAGGGGTCACCGTCAGCAGGAAGCCAACTATGTTTTTTATGAGGGTTTTACATGCACATCAGAGCAACAACATGATGTTCCTGAATTGATGCAACGAAAAATACTTGTAGGTCAGAGACCCTGCTATATCATCCATTTAAAAGTTATGGCTTTTATAAGCCAACTGCTGTATCCTATGCGGCTCACATCCTTACTGTCTGTCACTAATGGGTATTTTTTACATGAAATATGAAGCTTTTCAGGCTGACAAATGCATTTAGATTTTTATTGCAGGCCATATTTTTTGGAAGAAGAGGAAATTTATAAAAGTTTTTGGAAGGCATACTGAACAAAAAGTTGAACTCCAGGCAAACTGCTAAATACACAGTAAAAAAAAAAGAATGGAAACTTTACATTTCCTTGAAAATTAATTTTTAATTCTGATCCATGACCTCCACTACTGCCACAGCAGCAAAGCTTGATCCGTAATACACCCAGCTTATTGATTGGACAATGAAGGAACAGAAGGACAGTGATGAGCCATTTAAAGTTATTTTACTTGCGTATGATGTTTGTTTTTTTGATGGCACTGCTTGGAAGACAATACTATAAGATGACCTCCAGGTATGGGTGTTGATCCAACCTGGACCGCTGTAGCCATCCAGGGTAAAGCTGTCCACAGACCGTCCTCCGCACCGCCACCGCCATCAATGTCATCCCTTCCACGCTGCATTACACGAGCGCTTCAAGCCTTGCTTTCAGATTGCTCTACTGCAGGGTAGTCTTCCTGGTCATGATTGCAGACTGACAGCAGCGAGAGCCGACGGTGCGGAGGACGGTTTATGTCAGGCTTTCTCAACCTTTTAACCCTAGAGGAACCCCAAAAAATAATTTTCATGTGTCGAGGAACCCTTACTAAAACAAAATCATCAGGGCCCAATAGGAACAATGCTCCTGATATTGGTAGTCAATAGGAAGAATGTCCCCCTTAAAGTGGTGTTCAGAATGCCACCCTTAAAGACAGATGATATTTGGTGTCATGCTGCTGATTTTACCAAGTGGTGCTGAACCTTGAACTCTGTAGGCATCATCAAATAGGTGGTTCATCAGCCACAGCTCAAGGAACCCCTAGCAACCTCTGGAGGAATCCTGGTTGAGAATGGTTGGTCTATGTAGACAGCTTTACCCTGGATGCCTGCATACTTAGATGTGCGTCCCTGGCGGTATGATTATGTCAGATTTTTGCGTATCAAAGCGGTACAATTGTTTTCCATGGAAATTTGGTGTTTTATATTGTAGGCCTGTAATTCTTAGGAATAACTCACTTAAATCTGTCCAAACAAAAGTCTAGTAGACATCCCGGGTATGATAAATTTTGAAATGCGAAATCATGAATTAGATTATAATAAATAACTATAAGTAATTATAACAAATAATAATATAATAATAATTAAATGTATTCAATAATGTAATCAAATGAAAAACACTGAAATTTGCTCAGTTGCAGAATTGTCGCTGTCGTCACTTTCAGTGCTTGATGACAAATTTCGCCACAAATCACTATCGCTCAATTCTGCAAGTGATTCTTATTTATTATCGTTGTTTTCTAGCTGGTATGAAACTGCTTTTGATGTAAAGGGACACTTTTTGGTTGCTATGGACAATCTCAAGTTTCCAGGCAGAAAGAACAGTATATGTAATATAAAACTGCATGTAAGGCATTGGACAAAGCACTGGGGACAAAAGGGATGTGAAATGATTTGATGCAGTAATGTAATCTGTAAGATTAAAGTGTACTGTATGTGTTTTGTTTTTTGCACTTTTTGAATTTGGCGCCGGGCTCCAATCCCCGCGCATCGTGGCGCTCGCAGAGAACGGAGCCCGGCACACAGTACATCGAGCGGAGTACACAGCCCGGGGACACAGCAGGAGGACATTGCAGGATCCTGGGGACAAGGTACCGAATTTATCGGCGTATAACACGCACATTCATTTTAAGATGGAAGTTTCTGGGAAAAAAAAATTTAATTGTAAGTAAGTAACTTTGAAGCAAAATAAGGGTCAGTGCCCATCTGCAGCCTCACCATTGCCATCAATGCAGCCTGATCAATGCCTATCTGCAGCCCCACAAGTGCCATCAATGCAGCCTCATCAGTCCACATCAATGCAGCCTCATCAGTCCACATCAATGCAGCCTCATCAGTCCACATCAATGCAGCCTCATCAGTCCACATCAATGCAGCCTCACCATTGCCATCACTGCAGCAGCCTCACCATTGCCTTCAATACAGCCTGATCGATGCCCATCTGCAGCCTAGAGGGGACAGGGAGGGGGGCGGGACGAGCGCCGACAGATTATCATAGGAGATTATGATAGACAGAACAGTGGTCCAATGGCGGCCCAGGAGACGGGACTTCCTATTACAGAGGCTGCCAAGTAAACAGGAGATTCTCACTGTATGTAATCTGACGGCGCTCGTCCCGCCCCCCTCGCTGTTCCCTCCGAGACAGCTAAAATTTACGTATCGGCGTATAACACGCACACGCTATTTGCACCCGATTTTCAGGGTGAAAAAGTGCATGTTATAAGCCAATAAATACAGTAAGTAACTTTCCCAGGATACTGCGGTGTAATCCCGAGTGTGGTTTGGGGTTACCGCTTTTGGTAATGAAAATTCACCCCGAGCCACGCTCAGGAATACCACCACAGAGGTCAATCATCAACCACGTGAGTTGACAAATGTTGTACCTTCATTAAATGAAACTATATTGCTACACTAGGAGGCGCCTCTCTTGAGCCTGAAAGAAGTAAAATATTAACCTTTTGCTTTAAACTTTTGTTCATAACATCGCTGTTCCTCCCTGTGACATGGACAGCCCCTCTCACTGAAGTAGCTCTAAAGTCCTATCAAATCGTTACAAATCACATAGAAGTAGTGCTGAGATAGTGGTTAAAGTCGGGCTTTAAATCACACTACTTTTAATCGTACCCGGTGTAACCGCAGGCTTCTACTCAGTTGCTACTCGTATTGCAAGACATCGCTTGTTTATCAAGTTGTAATTCATAAAATAGAATTGCTCGTCTTGTAAAACACTCGCAGACCAAGTTACTCGCAATCCAAGGTTTTACTGTATATACAGTGAGGGAAAAAGTATTTGATCGATTATTGATTGATTGCTTCTGTGGACAGGTGTCTTTGATAAAGGTAACAAGCTGAGATTAGGAGCACTCCCTTCAAGTGAGTGCTCCTAATCTCAGCTCATTACCTGTATAGAAAACACCTGGGAGCCAGAAATCTTGCTGATTGATAGGGGATCAAATACTTATTTCACTCATTAAAATGCAAATTAAAAGAGAAAAACAGACACTCTGGACTTTGTTGGTGCACACAGACAACAGACTAAAATGTTTTGTTACCAATTTTTATTAACACATCTTAGTTTAAAATACATAAACGTATTGCAATTAAAATACAAAAAAAAAACACCTATTTCCTGAGGGAAAACTCCCCAACAACTTAGACAGGTGGAGGTTGAGAGAAGCCTTCTCTCAACCTCCCTGCAAGCCCTCCTCCATGGACGATCCCTTCCCTAAATACCGAAGCCAGAAGCGGACGAACGACTTGTGACGTCACGTGCGCTCCATGCCGGCCCCTAGTCTCTTCCTGATGGCCACAGAAAGAGCTCCCAGCTGGTAATCCACCTTCTGCAGCCCAGCATCCCTGCAGCGTCACCACCACAGGATCAGAGGGAACACTGAGGACCACATACCTATACAGATGAGCCTTTTATATGTTTTTATCCTGTAAGTGTGTTTTTACCTGGTGTCATTAACCACTTGACCACTGGGCACTTAAACCCCCTTAAAAACCAGACCAATTTTCAGCTTTTGGTGCTCTCACATTTTGAATGACAATTACTCAGTCATGCAACACTGTATCTATATGAATTTTTTGTCCTTTTTTTCACACAAATAGAGCTTTCTTTTGGTGGTATTTAATCACCGCTGGGTTCTGTATTTTTTGCGCTATAAAAGAAAAAAGACCGAAAAATCTGTAAAAAAATAAATTTTTCTTCGTTTCTGTTATAAAATTTTGAAAATTAGTAATTTTTCTTCATATATTTTGGCCAAAATTTATACCGCTACATATCTTTGGTAAAAATAACCTAAATTAGTGTATATTATTTGGTCTTTGTGAAAGTTATAGCGTCCACAAGCTATGGTGCCAATATCTGAAAATTGATCACACCTGACGTACTGATGGCCTATCTCATTTCTTGAGACCCTAACATGCCAGAAAAGTACAAATACCCCCCAAATTACCCCTTTTTGGAAAGAAGACATTCCAAGGTATTTAGTAAGAGGCATAGTGAGTTTTTTGAAGTTGTCATTTTTTCCCACAATTCTTTGCAAAATCAAGTTTTTTTTTTTCTTTTTTTTTTTTTTCACAAAATTGTCATATTAGCAGGTTATTTCTCACACACAGCATATGCATACCACAAATTACACCCCAAAACACATTCTGCTATTACTCCTGAGTATGGCGATACCACATGTGTGAGACTTTTACACAGCGTGGCCACATACAGAGGCCCAACATGCAGGGGAGCACCTTCAGGCGTTCTGGAGCACCCAGGCCAATTCTGACATTTCTCTCCTACATGTAAAAATCATCATTTATTTGCTAGAAAATTACATAGAACCCCAAAACATTATATATGTTTTTTTAGCAAAGACCCTAGAGAATACAATAGCGGTCATTGCAACTTTTTATCTCGCACAATATTTGCGCAGCAATTTTTCGAAAGCATTTTTTTTGGAAAAAAAACAGTTTTTTGCTTTAAAAAAAACCCAAAACAGTAAGGTTAGCCCAATGTTTTTACATAATATGAAAGATGAAGTTACGCTGAGTAAATAGATACCTAACATGTCACCTTTCAAAATTGCACACGCTTGTGGAATGGCGCCAAACTTCGCCACTTAAAAATCCCCATAGGCGACGCTTTCAATTTTTTTACTGGTTACAAATTTTGAGTTACAGAGGAGGTCTAGGGCCAAAATTATTGCTCTCGCTCTACCGATTGCAGCGATACCTCACATGTGTGGTTTGAACACCGTTTTCATATGTGGGCGGGACTTACGTATGCATTCGCTTCTGCATGCGAGCACACGGACAGGGCCCTTTAAAAAAAAAATATTTTTTTTTATTGTTCATTTTACTTTATTTATTTTAGTTTGACACTTTTTTCCAAAAAAAAAAATTTTTGATCACTTTTATTCCTATTACAAGGAATGTAAACATCCCTTGTAATAGGAATATGGCATGACAGGTCCTCTTTACAGTGAGATATGGGGTCAATAAGACCCCACATCTCACCTCTAGGCTGTGCCTGAAATAAAAAAAAAAAAAAAAAAAGATCCTGGCTTCGATTGTAGCGGTGAGTCGGTAGAAGCACCGGAGGGCGGCGGGAGGGGGGGACTTCTCCTCTCGCCTCCCGTAAGAACGATCAAGCAGTGTAACAGCCGCTATGATCATTCTTATGGTGTAGGGAATCGCAGGCTGAAAAAGATGATATCTGAATGATGCCTGTAGCTGCACCCATCATTCAGATATCCCCGCACAAAGTCAAGGACGTCGTATGACGGAAGGCGGGAAGTGGTTAAAACGCTTTTTTTTTTTTAACACAAAGTTGTCCATTTATACAATATTTCTAACACATAGCATGTATATACCAAAAATGACACCCCAAAATAGATTCTCCTACTCCTCCTGAGTACGGCGATACCACATGTGTGAGACTTCCACAGCCTGGCCACATACAGAGGCTGGGTATGACTGAGCATGGCTGGGTATGGCTGAGCATGGCCGAGTATGGCTGAGCATGAATGGGTATTGCAGAGTATCACCGAGTATGACTGGGTATGGCAGAGTATGACTGGGTATCACCGAGTATTGCAGAGTATGGCTGGGTATTGCGGGGTATTGCAGAGTATGGCTGGGTATGGCAGAGTATTGCGGGTTATAGCAGAGTATTGCAGATTTTTGCGGGGTATTGCAGAGCATGGCTGGGTATGGCAGGGTATGGCAGAGTATGGCTGGGTATCACAGAGTATTGCAGAGTATGGCTGGGTATTGCGGGATATTTCGGGGTATTGCAGGGTATGGCAGAGTATTGCGGGGTATTGCAGGGTATGGCAGAGTATTGCGGGGTATTGCAGGGTATGGCAGAGTATTGAGGGGTATTGCAGGGTATGGCAGAGTATTGCGGGGTATTCCAGGGTATGGCAGAGTATTGCGGGGTATTCCAGGGTATGGCAGAGTATTGCGGGGTATTGCATGGTATGGCAGAGTATTGCGGGGTATTCCAGGGTATGGCAGAGTATTGCGGGGTATTGCAGGGTATGGCAGAGTATTGCGGGGTATTCCAGGGTATGGCAGAGTATTGCGGGGTATTGCAGGGTATGGCAGAGTATTGCGGGGTATTGCAGGGTATGGCAGAGTATTGCAGGGTATGGCAAAGTATTGCGGGGTATGGCAGAGTATTGCGGGGTATTTCAGGGTATTGCAGGGTATGGCAGAGTATTGCGGGGTATTTCGGGGTATGGCAGAGTATTGCGGGGTATTGCAGGGTATGGCAGAGTATTGCGGGGTATTGCAGGGTATGGCAGAGTATTGAGGGGTATTGCAGGGTATGGCAGAGTATTGCGGGGTATTCCAGGGTATGGCAGAGTATTGCGGGGTATTCCAGGGTATGGCAGAGTATTGCGGGGTATTGCATGGTATGGCAGAGTATTGCGGGGTATTCCAGGGTATGGCAGAGTATTGCGGGGTATTGCAGGGTATGGCAGAGTATTGCGGGGTATTCCAGGGTATGGCAGAGTATTGCGGGGTATTCCAGGGTATGGCAGAGTATTGCGGGGTATTGCAGGGTATGGCAGAGTATTGCAGGGTATGGCAAAGTATTGCGGGGTATGGCAGAGTATTGCGGGGTATTTCAGGGTATTGCAGGGTATGGCAGAGTATTGCGGGGTATTTCGGGGTATGGCAGAGTATTGCGGGGTATTGCAGGGTATGGCAGAGTATTGCGGGGTATTGCAGGGTATGGCAGAGTATTGCGGGGTATTCCAGGGTATGGCAGAGTATTGCGGGGTATTCCAGGGTATGGCAGAGTATTGCGGGGTATTGCATGGTATGGCAGAGTATTGCGGGGTATTCCAGGGTATGGCAGAGTATTGCGGGGTATTGCAGGGTATGGCAGAGTATTGCGGGGTATTCCAGGGTATGGCAGAGTATTGCGGGGTATTGCAGGGTATGGCAGAGTATTGCGGGGTATTGCAGGGTATGGCAGAGTATTGCAGGGTATGGCAAAGTATTGCGGGGTATGGCAGAGTATTGCGGGGTATTTCAGGGTATTGCAGGGTATGGCAGAGTATTGCGGGGTATTTCGGGGTATGGCAGAGTATTGCGGGGTATTGCAGGGTATGGCAGAGTATTGCGGGGTATTGCAGGGTATGGCAGAGTATTGCGGGGTATTGCGGGGTATGGCAGAGTATTGCGGGGTATTCCAGGGTATGGCAGAGTATTGCGGGGTATTCCAGGGTATGGCAGAGTATTGCGGGGTATTCCAGGGTATGGCAGAGTATTGCGGGGTATTGCAGGGTATGGCAGAGTATTGCAGGGGTATTGCGGGGCATTGCAGAGGGCATTGCAGAGGGCATTGCAGAGTATTGCACAGCATTGCAGGGCATGCAGAGTAGTGGGGATGGCTGAGCATGGATGGATGGATGGCTGGATGTCTCTGTGCAGCGCTGTGGGCACTACAGATGCAGCCCACAACGCTGCAGCCATCCATCCATCCCCCTCTCCGCTCACAGTGTACCGATCGGTACACAGGAGGGGAGGAGAGGAACCGGCGTCATCAGATGACGCCGGTTTGTTTACATGTGATCGCTCCGTCATTTGACGGAGCGATCACATGGTAAACGGCCGCGATCAGCGGCCATTTACCGGGATCTGTGATGCGCCGGGTCCTCTGGACTCGGCGGTCACGGATGCTTTCGAGTGCTCTCGAGTGCGAGAGCAGAATTCTGGGAGGACGTCCCTGGACGCCCTCCCAGAGTTAAACAACCGCCCTGTAGCCGTCATTTGGCTATGGGCCGGTTGTTAAGTGGTTAAACATCATTTGTTAATACTACACTCAGGTGGCGCTTCCTTCTCTACCCCTCTCTAATGTAACTGTAATGTCTGCCTTCATTTTAAGCGCTGCGCAAACTGTTGGCGCTGTATGAATCCTGTATAATAATAATAATATTTACCCCACTATTAACCCTTATTTTCTTCCAATAAGCCTTAATAACTCCGTTTTCTTGTAAAAAAAAAAAGCCTTAATAACTCCTTATAATGAAAGAGCCCTGGGGCCATCCTAAAAAAAATTTGCATCATTCTAAGGTTGAAAGTCTGCATTTGGAAAGGGTCCTGTCTGCGCGTCTTTGGTTCCAAATCAGGTGCAAATTCAGGCAGAAATTCGGACATGATTTTCACCTGAATCTGTGAACAGGGACGCACCATACCCCCTGCTGTGAACTTCGGCTGCAGCATATGTGAACCCAGCCTTAATCTCAGAATTGTGTTCAGTAAATTTTAGCATGGCACAAACTTTTAATCTCAGAATTCTGACTTTTAATCTCAGAATTCCGACATTTAGGGGTTGATTTACTAAAGGCTAAAAGACTGTGCACTTTAAAAAGTGCAGTTGCTCCAGAGCTTAGGAAATGTGGTAAAGTTTCACTTTACAAAGAATACCCAATCACATGCAAGGACAAAAAACTCAATTTTTACTTGCACGTGATTGGATGATGGAAGTCAGCAGAGCTTCTGCTCATTTACTAAGCTCTGGAGCAAATGCACTTTGCAAGTGCACAATCTATTTGTCTTTAGTAAATCAACCCCTTAACCTCAGAACTCTGACTTTAAATTCTCAGAATTCTGACTTTCAAACTCAGAATTCTGACTTTCAAAGTCAGAATTGTATTTAATAAATTTAGCATGGCGAAAATGTATAATCTCATAATTCTGGTTTTTAATCTCATCTTGACTTTCAAACTCAGAATTCTGACTTTTAATTCTCAGAATTTTGACTTTATAACTCAGAATTCTGCTCTTTTTTTTTTTTTTTTTTTTTTTAGGATAGCCCCAGGGCACCTCCATACCTTCTTCCCTAAGTTATTTTTTTTTGTTTGTTTATTTCAGTTGTATTTTTTTCATTTATCTGTCATGCTATTCATGAGTGAAGGACCCCTTTAAAGAGGCCCCCTTTAAACCCCTGCTTGCGTGGAAGGCATTTTTTTAGCACAAGACTCCACATTACTACAGAACTGTAGGAGAGGAAAAGTCCTATACAGCCTAAATAAACGAGACGGTGCAACGTGTCATCATCAATCACCCAACGTTGCAAACACTGGGTTTAAAGTCGCTCTGAGCCCTGAATGGGATCGGTTTATCTGTTAAAATAGTTCATTCATTTTAGGGCGCTGTTTGTTTTAATGAGCTGTGAATTTACGTGGCTCGCGGCGCGGTTTGTTTATCGGCGAAGTGAAATGGGCCTTCCCGAGGAAGATGTTCAAAACACGTTCCAAATTTTCTTACTGTAACCTTCGCTTTCCGGATGATATTCGACCACACAGGCGAGGAGGAATGGATTTAAATAAATACAGAAACTGCTCCCGATAAAACGTGTTGACTTGGACGCTGTTTTATTGGGTCTTAGACTATAAATTCCAAATGTTTTAGGAAAGTCAGCACTTCTTGCTGCGTAAAGGGAGAACGACTCTAAACGGCATCTTGGACTGTGGGAGCTACTTCAGTGAAAGTTTAACTTTTTTCTTGAAATATTATCATCCCTCTACAGATGAAGTTTCAAAGTGTATTTAAACCCCAAAAACAAAAACGTAATACAGTATATTGCAGTTCTGTAGTTCTTAGATGTGGTGGCTGCATTCGTTTTCTTTTTTTTTTTTTTTTAGACTTTTTAAATTTATTTTGCCAGTAACACACTTCCTGTCGTAGGGTGACAACACTCATTCACTATACTGTATCTATGGAGGTGCAGCGTTGTCACCCTAGAAAAGTGTTACTGCCAGAATGACCAGGAGAAAATAAAAAGTCTGAAAAAGAAAACAATTGCAGGTGTATAGAAGGACTGCAATATATTAAAAATTTTATGTTTCTATATTTTTCATTAATGGTTGCCATGAAAAAGGTTAAAGACCACGACAGACACAATGGTATTGGCCAATTACAGCAACAGGCAATAGTCTGCAATGCAGGAGGAATGTGCTACAGACAAATAGGAACAACAGTTGTAGCATGCAAGTGATAAATATGCATAGACCAAAACATATAAATCCCGTATTATAATAATAATAATAATAATAGCGAAAGGGTGGCACAAACATTGCATTCAACCACTTGACCTCCAGAAGATTTACCCCCTTTCGTGACCAGACCATTTTTTGCGATGCGGCACTTCGTTAATTTAACTGACAATTGCGCGGTCATGCAAGGCTATACCCAAATAAAAGTGATGTCCTTTTTTTCCCCACAAATAGAGCTTTCTTTTGGTGGTATTTGATCACCTCTGCGGTTTTTATTTTTGCGCTAAAAACAAAATAAGACCGACAAGTTTGAAAAAAAAGAAAAACAATATTGTTTACTTTCTGCTATAAAACATATCCAACAAAAAATGTAATTTCTTCATAAATTTAGGCCAATATGTATTCTGCTACATATTTTTGGTAAATAAAATTCCAATAAGCGTATATTGATTGGTTTACGCGAACGTTATAGCGTCTACAAACTATGGGATATATTTATGGAATTTTTATTTATTTTTTTACACTAGTAATGGCGGCGATCAGCGACTTATAGCAGGACTGTGATATTGCAGCGGACAGTCTGACACTAACTGACACTTTTGACACTTTGTGGGAACCAGTGACACTAATACAGGGATCAGTGCTGAAAATATGCACTGTCACTGACTAATGCAACTGGCTGGGAAGGAAGTAATATCAGGGGCGATCAAAGGGTTAACTGTGAGCTTAGCCAGTGTTTTTGTGTACTGTATGTGCTGCTTTTACTAGGGTAAGAGATGGAATTTGTTCCCTACTTTGCAGGAACTCAAAATCCATCCCTTCCCTCCTGTCAGAACGGAGATCTGCCTTGTTTACATAGGCAGAGCCCCGTTCTGAGCATGTGCCCGATGATCGGCGGGTGACGGCGGACATCGAGTGCCCGGCAACCGCAGATCGGCTTCTGCTGTGAATAATCACAGCAGCAGTGGCCTGTCGGGGGTGCACACATGCCCTCTGCTGGCAGAAATGCAGGATCACGTACAGTATCTCACAAAAGTGAGTACACCCCTCACATTTTTGTAAATATTTTGTTATATCTTTTCATGTGACAACACTGAAGAAATGATACTTTGCTACAATGTAAAGTAGTGAGTGTACAGCTTGTATAACAGTGTAAATTTGCTGTCCCCTCAAAATAACTCAACACACAGCCATTAATGTCTAAACCGCTGGCTACAAAAGTGAGTACACCCCTAAGTGAAAATGTCCAAATTGAGCCTAATTAGCCATTTTCACTCCCCAGGGTCATGTGACTCTTTAGTGTTACAAGATGATGCACAAGAAAGCCTGCAAACAGTTTGCTGAAGACAAGCAGACTAAGGACATGGATTACTGGAACCATGTCCTGTGGTCTGATGAGACCAAGATAAACTTATTTGGTTCAGATGGTGACAAGCGTGTGTGGCGGCAACCAGGTGAGGAGTGCAAAGACAAGTGTGTCTTGCCTACAGTCAAGCATGGTGGTGGGAGTGTCATGGTCTGGGGCTGCATGAGTGCTGCCGACACTGGGGAGCTACAGTTCATTGAGAGAACCATGAATGCCAACATGTACTGTGACATACTGAACAAGAGCATGATCCCCTCCCTTGGGAGACTGGGCCGCAGGGCAGTATTCCAACATGATAACGACCCCAAACACACCTCCAAGATGACCACTGCCTTGCTAAAGAAGCTGAGGGTAAGGGTGATGGACTGGCCAAGCATGTCTCCAGACCTAAACTCTATTGAGCATCTGTGGGGCATCCTCAAATGGAAGGCGGAGGAGCGCAAGGTCTCTAACATCCACCAGCTCTGTGATGTTGTCGTGGAGGAGTGGAAGAGGACTTCAGTGGCAACCTGTAAAGCTCTGGTGAACTCAATGTCCAAGAGGGTTAAGGCAGTGCTGGAAAATAATGGTGGCCACACAAAATATTGACACTTTGGACCCAATTTGGACATTTTTACTTAGGGGTGTACTCACTTTTGTTGCCAGCGGTTTAGACATTAATGGCTGTGTGTTGAGTAATTTTGAGGGGACAGCAAATTTACACTGTTATACAAGCTGTGCACTCAATACTTTACATTGTAGCAAAGTGTCATTTCTTCAGTGTTGTCACATGAAAAGATAGAATAAAATATTTACAAAAATGTGAGGGGTGTACTCACTTTTGTGAGATACTGGATATATACATGATGCGGCACTGAGCTGCCACCTTATAGCAGTAAAACTGCTATAGCACGATGCTATAGGGCTATCAGCAAGTGGAAAAGGGTGTATAAATTGCAAGTATTTTCCAGTTGAGGGAAAAAGGTCCCAAGCAAGCAGAAAATACCACATACCTATTAAGGCACAAAAGAAACATAATCAACCAGAAATGGGTGGATGGTATCTCATACAAAACATGTAGAGACAGCAGCAGAGAAAAGAAAGAGAAAAGAAGCAGATAAGGGAAGGAAGGAGGGTAGAGAGGGAGTTAGGGGGGAGGTAAAAGGGGAAAAGAACTATGGCCTGCCTGGCCGTCCTCTCCGGCCACCACCACAACCACTGTCACAAGGGAGGTTGGAGATATTGTATCCATGGATTCCTAGCCCTCTCAATTCGTGAGGAGGTGTCTCATAGTATGCTTACCAGCTTTTTATTAACCCAAACATTAATATACTATATATGCCTTTAACTAGCTTTGATTTTTCTTGCCTGAACTTTACTCAAACTTCATCTCTTTTTTTTTTTTACATTCTCATTTTTCTTGTTATCCTTGTGCTTATCATGTTTACTTACACATTTTAGGGTCTTCTTTCTTTGGGCCCTGTTGTGCATCTTGGCCCCATGCTCGCTCCTCCATTGTAATGGATCAGAACTGCAATCGGGTTCAAATTGGATGTCTGCTGCTGTTTCTAATTAGGCAGTGTGGATGTGCGTGCATGCCGGTAGCAATCACTCTGAGACCTGTTCAGTTCGATTACTTCCACATCTCTGTTTATTGCAGGGCGGTGCCCAACGTTTTATACACAAAGAACAATATATTATACGTCACTACTATGTAAATGTGGTCAGTCTAAAAGGTACATCTTATTGGCTGAAATACAAGAAGAATGCATAAACTTGATGCTGGAGGCTTGGTTGTTGTTGGTTCTTCTTCTTTACTTCCTCATACCTCCAGTGCGGGGGCAGTAGGGGGTAGAAGCCATCTTTGGTTCCAAAGCTAAGCTGTTTTACTATATAATAAGTAGGGAGTTGCATAGAAACATTTATACACATAAGAAAATAGGCATTTTTATGATTATCATTATGTTCATTACATTCCTTCACACCATCAGCTCCCAGTCAAAACCTACCTTGTGGAGCTACTCCACTCCGCTTGGATCCTTGATGTACCTACCCTGTTGATGGTGCTATTTATGCATTTATTTCTGTGTTTCAATTGTTGTGTAAGTATGCTCTCTATATAGGGGCATAATTCCCTTTGGTGGACCTATCAATATATATAATAAAGTTCATTTTTTACATATTTGCTTGTTTTGCTTATGATATGGTCTTCCCACAGATATACACAAACCAAATTTTGGCTGTCTCCTGAGGAAGTAGGCTCTGTTCCATGAAACGCGTAGAGCCTGCAGCTCAAAGAATGCACCAATTCAAGTGCCTTTGCAATGTTGTGTATATATATATATATATATATATATATATATATATATATATATATATATATATATATATACATACAGTGGGGACGGAAAGTATTCAGACCCCCTTACATTTTTCACTCTTTGTTATATTGGCTAAAATCATTTAAGTTAATTTTTTTTCCTCTTTAATGTACACACAGCACCCCATACTGACAGAAAAACACAGAATTGTTGACATTTTTGCAGATTTATTAAAAAAGAAAAACTGAAATATCACATGGTCCTAAGTATTCAGACCCTTTCCTGTGACACTCATATATTTAACTCAGGTGCTGTACATTTCTTCTGATCATCCTTGAGATGGTTCTACACCTTCATTTGAGTCCAGCTGTGTTTGATTATACTGATTGGACTTGATTAGGAAAGCCACACACCTGTCTATATAAGACCTTACAGGTCACAGTGCATGTCAGAGCAAATGAGAATCATGAGGTCAAAGGAACTGTCTGAAGAGCTCAGAGACAGAATTGTGGCAAGGCACAGATCTGGCCAAGGTTACAAAAAAATTCTGCTGCACTTAAGGTTCCTAAGAGCACAGTGGCCTCCATAATCCTTAAATGGAAGACGTTTGGGACGACCAGAACCCTTCCTAGAGATGGCCGTCTGGCCAAACTGAGCTATCGGGGGAGAAGAGCCTTGGTGAGAGAGGTAGAGAAGAACCCAATGATCACTGTGGCTGAGCTCCAGAGATGCAGTTGGGAGATGGGAGAAAGTTGTAGAAAGTCAACCATCACTGCAGCCCTCTACCAGTCGGGGCTTTATGGCAGAGTGGCCCGACGGAAGCCTCTCCCCAGTGCAAGACACAGGAAAATCTGCATGGAATTTGTTAAAAAACACCTGAAGGACTCCAAGATGGTGAGAAATAAGATTCTTTGGTCTGATGAGAACTTTTTGGCCTTAATTCTAAGCGGTATGTGTGGAGAAAACCAGGCACTGCTCATCACCTGTCCAATACAGTCCCAACAGTGAAGCATGGTGGTGGCAGCATCATGCTGTGGGGGTGTTTTTCAGCTGCAGGGACAGGACGACTGGTTGCAATCAAGGGAAAAATGAATGCGGCCAAGTACAGGGATATCCTGGACTAAAACCTTCTCCAGAGTGCTCAGGACCTCAGACTGGGCCGAACGTTTACCTTCCAACAAGACAATGACCCTAAGCACACAGCTAAAATAACGAAGGAGTGGCTTCACAACAACTCCGTGACTGTTCTTGAATGGCCCAGCCAGAGCCCTGACTTAAACCCAATTGAGCATCTCTGGAGAGACCTAAAAATGGCTGTCCACCAACGTTTACCATCCAACCTGACAGAACTGGAGAGGATCTGCAAGGAGGAATGGCAGAGGATCCCCAAATCCAGGTGTGAAAAACTTGCTGCATCTTTCCCAAAAAGACTCATAGCTGTATTAGATCAAAAGGGGCTTCTACTAAATACTGAGCAAAGGGTCTGAATATTTAGGACCATGTGATATTTCAGTTTTTCTTTTTTAATAAATCTGCAAAAATGTCAACAATTCTGTGTTTTTCTGTCAATATGGGGTGCTGTGTGTACATTAATGAGGAGAAAAAATTAACTTAAATGATTTTAGCAAATGGCTGCAATATAACAAAGAGTGAAACATTTAAGGGGGTCTGAATACTTTCCTTCCCCACTGTATACTGTATATATAACTACCAGGAGTATATGTATATTGTGTCATATTTTTATCATGACATATACAATGTTGAACTTGCTTGATTTTAATTGTAATATGAAATGCCATTTTGCATTTTATTAACATAGTTACATAATTCGTCTGGTTGAAAAAAGACACAAAATCCATCCAGCTCAACTAATAAAAAGGAGAAAACAATCCTTTTTACAATCCTATATACACAGTTGATCCAGAGGAAGGCAAAAAACCCCAGCAAAGCATGATCCAATTTGCTCCAGCAGGGGAAACCATTACTTCGTGATCTCCCAAGAGGCAATCGGATATTCCCTGGATCAACTTTACCCATAAATCTCAGTACCCAGTTATATTATGTACATTTAGGAAATCCAGGCCTTTTTTTAAAGCAATTTACTGAGCTGGACAGAACCACCTCTGGAGGGAGTCTATTCCACATTTTCACAACTCTAATGCCGCGTACACACGAGCGGACTTTACGGCAGACTTTGCCTGGCGGACGGGATTTCGTCGGACAATTTGATCGTGTGTGGGCTCCAGCGGACTTTGTTTTCTCAAAAGTTGGACGGACTTAGATTTGAAACATGTTTTAAATCTATCCGTCGAACTCGAGTCCGGTCGAAAAGTCCGCCGTCTGTATGCTAGTTCGACGGACAAAAAGCCACGCTAGGGCAGCTATTGGCTACTGGCTATGAACTTCCTTGTTTTAGTCCGGTCGTACGTCATCACGTACAAATTCGACGGACTTTGGTGGATTGTGTGTAGGCAAGTCCGTTCATTCGTAAAGTCCGTCATAAAGTCCGTCATAAAGTCCGTCGAAAAGTCCGCCGGGCAAAGTCTGCCGTAAAGTCCGCTCGTGTGTACGCGGCATTACTGTGAAGAAACCTTTCTGTATTTGGAGTAATCTCCTTTCCTCCAGACGTAAAGAGTGCTTCCTTGTCCTCTGTGATGACCTTAAAGTGAATAACTCAACACCAAGTTCACTATATGGACCACTTATGTATTGAAGTGCGGGTGTTTGTTCTGTCTTTGCTGGAAAATTGATTTTATGTGCGCATACACATTTTTTACATTGTAAGTAGCCATTTGGCTTTCCTTTTTCAATCAACTCTGCCTTAATGGTATTACACTATTGGATCTTCTTTTTTTGTATGAATATCTTCTGCCCTTGGATGATTGGGATGTCCCGCTGCGAGGGGAGTCTACAGTGAAGGATTCATTTGCTATGCCTTTGGATGCTATGTTTTGCTACCCCGCAGAGGTTATTCTGCTTGCCTGTTTGACCATCCTAGTGATTGGTGGTCCCGACCATCTGGTAAGAGTCCTTGACTACTGTATGTAGTGTGCCACAGAAAACCCTGCACTTGGTGGTGGAATATACACTTATTCTTTGACTATTGGACTATATTATTCTTGGACACCACCTTGTCATCTCCACCATCTCCTCACCATGCCTTCTCTGCTCTACTCTTTCAGGTAACTGCATAGACCTTCCCTGCAACACAAAGTCGCTCTGCCTGTCTGCGATTTCCCACCTGACTCTTCATACCCTCTGGTAACTGCATAGACTCCACTCTTTTCTTATACACTGAACTACATTGCCTAACTGAACTCTAATTCTGCCTTACTAAGAATTTGATTCTGCTGTTATACTTGCTTGTTTATTTTTGAAAGTGTCACTTATTTTGTATTACGCTGCCTTGGACAAGATCAAACATTTAACCTTATCCTGTTTCCCCCTCTTGCATTGCACTCTGCCTAGGCCAGTTGTAAACCCCACCCACCCACAAGTCTGGTTTTATCAGATCCTAATTGAAAATTGTGAATCTTCCCCCCACACCATCCCTGTCTAAATGTAGTTCATTTCTTGGGACGGCTGGCGAAGGTTTGGGCTAGCCACTCCTTGCGCAAAGTGTCACTCCGACTACAAGTGTTTGGCACTTGTACAATGGTACTTTGACTAAGGCACTGCTACAAAAAAAGTAAGTACAGACATTAGTGTTCCACACCTATTTTACACAGTTCCTCTTCATCCTCTAACTTTCCTCAGCCTTCATCCTATTCCCATCTCCCCACTCTCCAACATGCTCACACTAATCTTTGCTATAACGTCCTCTCTCCTCAAACTCTCATGTCTTTATCCCCCCTCTCCAGCCCCCAACCTGTACATATCTCCCTCTCTTCTGTACACTCAATATTACTGCACTTATTACCTCCTGCTCCTTCTAAGCCCACACAGTATCACCACTTCCACTACACTGCCCTCCTATAAATTGCACTCCCGCCTTACCACCCTAACCTTCTGTCAATGACCTTTTCTTCTCCAAATCCCTTAATCTATTTGCTATTACTGAAACCTGGCTCCAGGAATTCAACACTACCTCTCCAGCTACCCTGTCCCACAGTGGCCTCCTCTGGACTCACTCCACCAGAGCCAGTGGAGTAAGTCCAGACTTCTCCAGACGTCGGACTTCTCTTCTCCCCACAATGCACCTTCCAGGTTCTTCCCATACCTCTCTCCCTTTCCCCCTGCTCTTTTTAAGTGCACTGCAGTCGTCTTTTCCCTCCAGCTTGTCTGAGGGTTGCAGTCATTTATCGGCCTCCTGGACCAGTGTCATGATTTCTGGATGACTTCTCTGCATGGCTACCCTACTTTCTCTCCTCTGAAGTACCTGCCATCATCCTAGGTGACTTTAACATTCCAATCAATGTTAATACTGCAACCACTTCTCAACTGCTCAACCTAACCTCCTCTTTTAACCTAACACCATGCACACAAACCACCACTCACTCCAACGGCAATACTCTCGACCTCATATTCTCCCATAGCTGCACTCCCTGCAACCTCCCTACACCCCCTTTCCTCTCTCTGATCACAACCTTACCTGTTTCACACTCTCCTTGTGTCCTACCTCCCATGCTGCCAACCCACAAACCACTACCCACAGAAACTTTCGCAACCTCAACCCTTCCCTTCTTCATTCTGCTACTGATTGCCTTTATGACAAAATCGCACCCCTGTCCTGCCCAGACCTAACCACTTCCATCTACAACAACACGCTGTCATCCTCCTTAGATGTACTTGCTCCTCTTTCTACACGCAGGACCAGGCCCCATCTGCCACAGCCCTGGCAAACAGACGACACCAGAAGTCTCAAGAGACACAGTCATGCTCTTGAGCGAGCATGGCATAAGTCGAAGTCCCTGCAAGAGTTTACCCTCTACAAATCTGCCCTTCTTAAATACAACTCCTGCCTCCACAGTGCTAAACAAACCTACTACAACACTCTCATCAAAACCCTCTCATCCAAACCTCATCAACTCTTTTCTACCCTTAATTCCTTACTTCACCCCCCCCCCCCCACTGCCCCCACCCACCAACTTGCTTACCGCTCAACAGATTGCCAACCATTTTAAACACAAAATCGACACAATTCTCAAGGAGATATCCAGCATTCAACTTCCTCCCTCACCCAACACATCAGGTCCAACACCGCACTCAATACTCTCCTCCTTCTGCCCAGTTACCACCAATGAAGTTGATAAACTCCTCTCCATGGCCCACCTCACCACCTGTCCCCTCACAATTACTGCGACCACCTTCCAACTCTATCCTAAACTCCCTAACCCACATCTTCAACCTCTCCCTCTCCTCTGGCACCTTTCCTTCCCTGCTCAAACATGCACTGGTTACCCTCATACTTAAAAAACCCTCACTAGACCCCACCTGTTTGAATAACTTAAGACCCATCTCCCTTCTCCCATTTGCCTCCAAGATCATCGAACGTCTTGTCCATGACCGAATGAGTCGCTACCTCATGGACAACAACCTTCTCGACCCCCTACAGTCCGGCTTCCGTCCACAACATTCCACTACAACTGCCCTACTAAAACTCACCAATGACCTATTAACTGCTATAACCAATGGCCATTACTCCATACTCATACTCTTAGACTTCTCTGCTGCCTTTGACACAGTTGGTCACCTGCTCCTCCTCAGCAAACTACACTCCCTTGGCCTCCGTGATTCTGCTTTACCCTGGTTCTCCTCCTACTTATCTCAGCACACTTTCAGTGTCACTTACAACTCCATCTCCTCCTCTCCTCCTCTCTTCCTGTTGGGGTACCCCAAGGCTCCGTCCTTGGGCCCCTCCTATTCTTGTTCTATACCTCTTCCCTGGGCCAATTGATAACCTCCCATATATCTTCCAACCTTCCAATATCATCTCTACTGTGATGACACCCAGATCTATCTCTCCACTCCTCAACTCACCGCCTCGATCTCCTGACGGATCTCAAATTTACTGAATGACATATCGATATGGATGTCACACCACTTTCTCAAACTTAATCTTTCTAAAACTGAGCTTGAAATATTTCCTCCTTCCCGGTCCCCCTCCCCCCATGACTTTACCATTATTTTATTTATTTCAGGTACTTATATAGCGCCGTCAATTTACGCAGCGCTTTACATATAAATTGTACATTCACATCAGTCCCTACCCTCAAGGAGCTTACAATCTAAGGTCCCTAACTCACATTCATACATACTAGGGACAATTTAGACAGGATCCAATTAACCTACCAGCATGTCTTTGGAGTGTGGGAGGAAACCGGAGTACCCGGAGGAAACCCACGCAGGCACAGGGAGAACATGCAATCTCCAGGCAGGTAGTGTCGTGGTTGGGATTCAAACCAGCGACCCTTCTTACTGCTAGGCGAAAGTGCTATCCACTACACCACTGTGGTGCTCACACACCACTGTGCTGCCCACCATTAAGATCAACAGCACTACCATTGGTCCCTCCACACATGCCAGGGTGCTGGGTGTAATCTACGACATCTCCAGAATTCGACCCTTCCTGACTAATGACACCACAAAGCAACTTATTCACTCCTTGATTATTTCCTTTCTTGACTACTGCAACTCTCTCCTTAATGGCCTACCCTTACGCAGGCTATCCCCCCTTCAGTCTATTATGAATGCTGCTGCTAGACTAATACACCTCACTAATTGATCCGTGACTGCTGCCTCTCTCTGCCAATCCCTTCACTGGCTTCCCCTACTCCACCGTATAAAATTCAAAATGTTAACCACAACATACAAGGCGCCACCCACAACATCACCCCCAGCTACATCACCAACCTCATCTGCAGATATCACCCTAATCGTCCCCTCCGCTCCTCCCAGGACCTCCTGTTCTCTAGCTCCCTTGTTACCTCCTCTCATGCTCGCCTTCAGGACTTCTCCAGAGCCTCTCCCATCCTCTGGAACTCCCTGCCCCGGCATATGCGATCAACCCCTAACCTGTCCACCTTTAAGAGATCCCTGAAAACTCACTTATTCAGGGAAGCCTATCCCACACCCACCTAACAACTGTCCCTGAGCCACCCCCTATCAAATCATTCCCCGCAGCTATTACCTTTGGTACCACCACCCCCTCCCTTTAGAATGTAAGCTCTATGAGCAGGGCCCTCCTGTCCCTTCTGTATTGAACTGTACTGTAATTGTGCTGTCCCCCTTATACATTGTAAAGCACTGCGTAAACTGTTGGTGCTATGTAAATCCTGCATCATAATATTAATAATAATATTTTCCTTTTATTAAAAGGACTTATTTATTATTAGTGATCTCATTATCTGTTTTTGCACATTGCACTTGATGATGTATCACTTGTTTTGTATGTCATAGCATTAAAAGCATTGTTTTTTTTAACAATCAGGAGTGCTTTATTGAATGAAAATATACAATACATTATAGCAGGAATACATTCAGTTTGTGGAATAAATGGAGTACAGCATATAACAGCAGTGTAATCATTTCACATGGAACATATACAATATATAGTCAGCAGCGTGAACCGTATGTCAGTACAGGAAAAGGTACATTTCTAAAACCTATGTTCGGGTATTGGATCCCATGAAGAGGGGGGAGGGGAACGGACAGGGAAGGAGGGGAGGGGGCGGAGAGGAGGGGGAAGATGGGGGGAAATAGGGGTAAAGGAATGGGGGGGGGATTAAAAGCATTTTTAACATTCACAGACTAGCGCGATTTATTTTGTCTATGTATGTTACCTGGTTTATATCACTTGGTTTATCGTGGCAGTGCTCAGTTCTCATTTCACGTTTAAATATATTTTAGCGTGTTATATCACCCCCTTTTACTATGTAGTACACATTGCTGCCGGGGTTGTTAGTCACAGAAGGGATCCCTGAGTACGTCCTGCTTTCACCATGGAAGCTGTTTCCTACAGTCCTGGGCTCCACAGAGAAACGGGAGATTCGGAGAACCACTGGGGGTGGGTAAAGGGGTGTACTTTGAGAGAAAAAATGATTGGGCGGCTCTGCGGCAGCACCCGTGAGCTTGATTTACCATTTTTCTTCCATGCCTTTTATAAACCTATGTAGCACCCTCTACCTTAGGTAGGTAGGTGCTAGAGTAGTGTTTTTGTGTATACTGCCAGTACAGGTAAATTTAGGCAGGCCTAGCTGTGAGGAGACTGACATGTGCTTTATCTCTCTGGCGCCTCCTCTGTTTCCAGAAGGTTCTGTGAAGTAGGCAGGGCAAGAGGGCTGGAGTGACATGAGGTGTATTTGGGAGCCCTGACCAATCCCCAACTAGGATTGGCAGGGGGCAGGCCTCCTATATATATAATGTAAACATATAAGGTGCAGCGCTAAAATATATGTGAAATGTTTAGGACCTGAAAAAAGTTTTTTTTGAGACAAGGTCCTATAAAGTGCACTGACATAAATATAAAGTGAACAATAAATCAAACAATGAAATCAGCATGAGTTGCAAAATACATGTGAAAAAAAAGGAAATCAGAAAAAAAGTCCATGCAGGAATGTTCAATCCATAAGCAGAAAAAGACACCCATCCGTGAGAGATGTAAGAAGTAAACGCCAATAGATTATCCACCCTGAAGTGAGTTTGTAGATTCTGCTTACCGGATGGCGATGACTGCTATTACGGCAGTCTCGCCCAGCATAGGGATTAGGGTCTCCCAAAACCAAAGGACGCAATACAGGAACAACGGCTTTAACAGTGGGTCGCTTCCGGAAATATAAAACAAAATGCTCCTCATAAAGGTTAATAGATTGGTTTGGCAAATATTGATAATATTGCAGCCCACATTGCAGTTCAATCCCTTCAAAACAGGTAACGACCACCATCAGAGCACACTCATCCCCTGGATGTCCCGAGCTGTCTCTGCAGAGGTCGGTGGATTCCGGGATCAGATCAGTACCGTTTGTTATCCACATACAAGTGATGCAGCTGCAAGAAGCACAGAGCCGAGCGAGGGAAGGAGCGATGAGTGTGCTCTGATGGTGGTCGTTACCTGTTTTGAAGGGATTGAACTGCAATGTGGGCTGCAATATTATCAATATTTGCCAAACCAATCTATTAACCTTTATGAGGAGCATTTTGTTTTATATTTCCGGAAACGACCCACTGTTAAAGCCGTTGTTCCTGTATTGCGTCCTTTGGTTTTGGGAGACCCTAATCCCTATGCTGGGCGAGACTGCCGTAATAGCAGTCATCGCCATCCGGTAAGCAGAATCTACAAACTCACTTCAGGGTGGATAATCTATTGGCATTTACTTCTTACATCTCTCACGGATGGGTGTCTTTTTCTGCTTATGGATTGAACATTCCTGCATGGACTTTTTTTCTGATTTCCTTTTTTTTCACATGTATTTTGCAACTCATGCTGATTTCATTGTTTGATTTATTGTTCACTTTATATTTATGTCAGTGCACTTTATAGGACCTTGTCTCAAAAACAACTTTTTTCAGGTCCTAAACATTTCACATATTTTTTAGCGCTGCACCCTATATGTTTACATTGTACGTTTGGAGTTAGATACTGGACTCTAGAGTGCTAGCAGCTTTTTGTTATTGTTTTCTCTCACTACTTTATTTTGTTTGGTTTCCGAGCGCAGCTTTTACCCTCTTTTGTTTTTTTTTCATACCTTCTATATATATATATATATATACCCATGGTCAGCCTGCTGGGGAGGGGAGTTGTTGGGTGGAAGAACTGAATGATGTGAAGACTGTGGTGTTTTTGGTGTCAAGTTGCTGCAGCCAGGAGGGTTGGCAGGATTTGCATCGGACTTTCCGGGAGTAGTAATCAACCAAGTATCAGTTAGTACAACTATTCTTTTCTTCTAAATTGGTTGCTACAACTAAGGGGACTGCAGACCCCTGCCTGTAAAATGGCTACTAGGAAAATGTTAGGACTTAGGCCCCTTTCACACATGTATGACTTGTCCTGCGACTTGGGACTGCAAAGTCGCATGACAAGTCGTTCCCCAGGATTTCCAATGACAACCATTCATTTTAGTACTTCAAGTCGTGCCGGCTTCAAAGTAGTGCCTGCACTACTTTGGTCTGACTTTGATGCGAGTTCAGGTTCAAAGACCTCAAGTCTCCCTGAATTCGCGTCAAAATCGCGGCCGCAAAATTGCGGTAAAATGGCTGCAAAATCACGCGACTTCGAAGTCGCGGTAGTGTGAAAGGGGCCTTATTCAGAGTGAGGCCTAGCCATCTGCTAACGGTGACAGGAATCTAGAATTGGACAGCAGAGAGAAGCAGGTGATCTCAAGTAGTATGCTGGAGGAGATGCGGAGCTGAGGGACAACTACCTTTATTTCAACTGAGAAAGATTCATCATTTGGGCATCCCATGTCCCTTTTCCCCATCCAAGTTTAATCCCCTAATAAAAAAACAACAAAAACAAGCAAAAGACTGTTCATGGACTGGAGAAAGTGTGCCTGAAATGGATGTCTGACCAAGCAGGGTGATGTGTGGAGCTGAAACATGCAGCGACCCCACGGTGGGGCACCGCTACACCTACCTTGGTAGACAAGTGGTGAAAAGGGCAATGTGTGGCCTCTGAAACACATTCGCTGTTGCACCCAATATATGCTTTGGATTAAAATCTCAGTTTGGATTCTAATGCCGTGTACACACGGCCGGACTTTTCGACCAAACTTGTCTGACGGAACGAATCCGTCGGACAATTCGACCGTATGTAGGCTTCATCGGACCTGCAGCGAACTTTTTCTGTCGAAAATGTGACGGACTTTAGATTTAGAACATGTTTCAAATCTTTCCGACGGACTTGAGTCCGGTTGAAAAATCCATTCGTCTGTATGCTAGTCCGACGGGCGAAAACCGACGCTAGGGCAGCTAGTGGCTACTGGCTATGAACTTCCTTATTTTAGTCTGGTGTACGTCATCACGGTCGAATCCGTCGGACTTTGGTGTGATTGTGTGTAGACAAGTCCGATTCGACGGAAGTCCTTTGAAAAGTCAGTCGAAAAGTCCGACGTGATTCAGTCCTTCGAAAGTCCGGTCGTGTGTACACAGCATTATACTTCAGCATGACACTTCAATATTTAGATTTAAATGCAATTAAAAAAAAAAAAAAAAACTGAGAGGATTTATCTCTTCCTTAGGGTTGGTTCACACTGGGGCGACTTGGGATCCGACTTGTACGTCCTCAAGTCGCCCCAAGTTGCCCCAGAAAGAGATTCAATGGGAGTGAATGGGAGCGTCTTAATAGACACTACTGAAGTCGCTCCGACTTCAGAGCGTACTCCCTGTACTATTTGGATCCGACTTGGTAGGCGACCTGTACCATAGAAATCAATGGAAGTCGCCTCCAAGTCGGATCTCTCTCTCAAAGTCAAGCGACTTTGCAGGGAAAACCCCTCCCTCCCAGAGAGCTGATTGCCCTGTGATTGGCCACAGCCGAAGTCGCCTGTCATGGAGGCGACTTCAAGTCGCGTTGTAATTTGCTAAAGTCGCGCTGAAGTCGCGTTGAAGCCGCGTTGAAGTCGCGGTACAAAGTCGCGCTGAAGTCGTGTTGCCCCTGTGTGAATCGAGCCTTAGTCTACCGAAAAAAGGAAAAAATTATTTTGTCTACAGTTGGTTTTGGAATTATTCTGTGTGCACCTGACTGTCCCATGGGGATGACATGAAGACTGGCATAGGGTTCAATTTTTCTAAAACTGGACTGGCCTTATGTTACATGACCGGTGTGGGTCCAGACCGTGCTTGGCTGCCCTAAGTGGCCCTTTAAGTGGTGTTTGTGGAAGGTGTTCAGTGGAGCCGTAGCTGAGCACACTTTCCAAGCCTGGAAATTGGCGTAGATTTCCTAAATTGTATACACTTTCATGTTAATTATAATTAGTGTTTAGACAGCTCTCCGTCATGAGCAGAGGCTTCTCGGGCAGATTAGGGAAAATGAATGCTGATGACGGCTAATTATAGTTTTTAGCGGTTTCAATAACCTGTTGGGGTTTTCGGGGGAGAGAACAGACAGGAGCTGTCTCTGATTTAAACCAGAGAAATCCATTCCAGGAGAGAACACTGGAAAGGTAATTTCTGCCATTTATGAGTCCTAGAACACTGGCTGGGAAGTACAGATGCCCTTTGTGTGATGTCAGGACTCGCGGCTTCACATTGGGTTAAATATCTGTTTCTTTTTTGTTACACTTGCATGACTTTTATTTGTTTTAATGAGACCAATAAAGGTGTTCATTTAGGGTATGATCATTGGTATTATAGTAAATATCTTATTATTATTGTGTATTCCGAGGAAAGAGAACACTTAAAACTGAACTCCAGGCACAAAAACGTTCATTTAAATGCATTCCTCAATAACCACAAAGGGAATAAATCCACTTTGCCTGCACTAAATGCCTTTTAAAACCCAGATATTATCTTGTAAAAGTAGCAGTGACATCATCATTGGGCTGTATATAACCTCTGCAGATAGTAAAGCTGTGGGAGGGACCAAGCAGCTCCACCCACTGCAGGATGCCTGCAGAAAACTACAGAAGGGGGTGGAGATGAGACCAGTCACCCCGCAAAAAGAGTGAGCAGCAGTGGGCTGTCTTTATTACAGAAGCAAAATATAAAAGTTATTTCATTCTGGATTACTGCACAGTCATCTGGAAGAAATACTCCAAACACATCAAGATTCAAGTAAGAATACAGTGCCTTGAAAAAGTATTGATACCCCTTGAAATTTTCCACATTTTGTCATGTTACAACCAAAAAATGTAAATGTATTTTATTGGGTTTTTATGTGATAGACCAACACAAAGTGGCACATAATTGTGAAGTGGAAGGAAAATGATAAATGGTTTTAAAAATGTTTAAAAAATAAATATGTGAAAAGTGTGGGGTACATTTATATTCAGCCCCCTTTACTCTGATACCCCTAATTAAAATCTAGTGGAACCATTTCCCTTCAGAAGTCACCTAATTAGTAAATAGAGTCCACCTGTGTGTAATTTAATCTCAATATAAATGCAGCTGTTCTGTGAAGTCCTCAGAGGTTTGTTAGAGAACCTTAGTGAACAAACAGCATTATGAAGGCCAAGGAACACACCAGACAGGTCAGTGATAACGTTGTGGAGAAGTTTAAAGCAGAGTTAGGTTATAAACAAAATCCCAAGCTTTGAACACCTCATGGGGCACTGTACAATCCATCATCCGAAAAGGGAAAGAGTATGGCACAACTGGAAACCTACCAAGACATGGCCGTCCACCTAAACTGACAGGCCGGGAAAGGAGAGCATTCATCAGAGAAGCAACCAAGAGACCCATAGTAACTCTGGAGGAGTTGAAGAGATCCACAGCTCAGGTGGGAGAATCTGTCCACAGGACAACTATTAGTAGTGCACTCCACAAATCTGGACTTTATGGAAGAATGTCAAGAAGGCCATAAGAAGTCCCACTTGCAGTTTGCGAGAAGCCATGTGGGGGACACAGCAAACATGTGGAAGAAGGTGCTCTGGTCAGATGAGACCAAAATTGAACTTTTTGGCCTAAAAGCAAAATGCTATACGTGGTGGAAAACTAACACTGCACATCACCCTGAACACACCATACCCAAACATGTGAAACATGGTGGTGGCAGCATCATGTTATGGGGATGCATTTCTTCAGCAGGGACAGGGAAGCTGGTCAGAGTTGATGGGAAGATGGATGGAGCCAAATACAGGGCAATCTTAGAAGAAATCCTGTTATGCCCCGTACACACGAGCGGATTTTCCGTTGGAAAAAACTTGGATGGTTTTTCCGACGGAATTCCGCTCAAGCTTGCTTTGTATACACACGGTCACACAAAAGTTCTCTGAACTTTCGACCGCCAAGAACGCGGTGACGTACAACACTACGATGAGCCGAGAAAATAAAGTTCAATGCTTCCGAGCATGCGTCCAATTGTTTCCGAGCATGCGTAGGGATTTTGCGTGTCAGAATTTGTACAGACGATTGCATTTTCGGAAAGGAACTTTTTCCAACCGAAAAATTGAGAACCTGCTCTCAATCTTTTTCTGGCGGGAATTCTGCCAGCAAAAGTCCGATGGAGCATTCGCACGGTCGCATTTTCCGGCCAAAAGCTCTCATCGGTCTTTTGCTGGCCGAATTTGTGATCGTGTGTACGTGGCATTAGAGTCTGCAAAAGACTTGAGACTGGGGTGGAGGTTCACCTTCCAGCAGGACAATGACTCTAAACATACAGCCAGAGCTACAATGGAATGGTTTAGATCAAAGCATATTCATGTGTTAGAATGGCCCAGTCAAAGTCCAGATCTAAGACCCCTTTCACACTGAAGTGCTGCTAAAAACAGCGCTAAAGCGCTGGTCGTTTTTTGCAGTGCTTTTACGGCACTTTTAATGCACTTTTCGGGCTCTAGTGGGGCAGTTTTTTAAGGTCACGTGACAACCTTAAAAAAATACAAAAACACCAGTTTTACGGCACTTTCGAAGCGCTTTTAAGGCGATTCGGAAGCGCTGCCCATTCATTTCAATGGGCAGGGGCGTTTTTGGTACACTTTTTACAGCGTTCCAAACCCACCCCAAAAATGCTGCTTGCAGGACTTTTTCTAACGTCCCACAAGCGCACCAACCGAGTGTGAAAGCACACATGCAAATAAATAGGAGGCAGTTTTCAGGCGCTTTTCAGAGGCTATTTGTAGCGCTAAAAGGCCTGAAAACTGCCTCAGTGTGAAAGGGGTCTAAATCCAGTTGAGAATCTGTGGCAAGACATGAAAATTGCTGTTCACAGACGCTCTCCATCCAATCTGACACAGCTTGAGCTATTTTGCAAAGAAGAATGGGCAAAAAATGTCCCTCTCTAGATGTGCAAAGCTGGTAGAAACATCCCCAAAAAGACTTGTAGCTGTAATTGCAGAGAAAGGAGGTTTTACAAAGTCTTGACTCGGGGGGGCTGAATACAAAAGCACACCACACTTTTCACATATTTATTTGTAATAAATGTTGAAAACCATTTATCATTTTCCTTCCACTTCACAATTATGTGCCATTTTGTGTTGGTCTATCACATAAATTCCCAATAAAATACATTTATGTTTTTGGTTGTAACATGAAAAAATGTGTAAAATTTCAAGGGGTATGAATACTTTTTCAGGACACTGTACATGGATGCTCTGTGTAATGTTTTTGCACAGAGCGGCCCTGAACTTCCTCTTCTTGGGTCCTCCACCATCACTGTCTGCACTTCCTTTTCAGTGTCTGCCCCCATAGCAAACACTTGAGCACTAACTAACTTCCACTGGCATTATAAGTGACACTAATACAGTGTTTAGTGATAATGCTATACACTGTTTAGTGATAATGCTATACACTGTCACTGTACTAATGACACTGGCTGGGAACAGGTTAACATCTAGGATGATCAAGGGGTTAAATGTGTGCCTAACTATGTGTAACGTGTGCTGATTTTTACTAAAGATCTCTTTGTTTCTTATCCCTCCATTGCAGGGATGAGAAACAGAAAAGATCGCCTCTGTACAGGGCCCAGTAAGAGAGTCACGGAGCTAAGGGGAACACTAGGCGAAGGGACGGCATGACAGTGCTGGACAGCACAGTTGCCGTTTTAAGAAGGAGGAAGATTGCCCCTTTTAGAGAAGGGGAGGGGTTAGGCCAAGGAAGAGCAGGAGATGTGGTTGTAGGAGGAAGTGATGTCATTCAGAGAGCGGTGAAGGACGAGAGTAGTTGCGCGCCTCACCTCTCTCCAGTTTCCCGGGCTGTACTTCAATCATGGCGGCGATGGAGGGATTCATGGACCAGCTGAGAGCGGCGGTGGCCGCGAACGGCGCGGACTGGCTTATACAGCAGCTCAGTACGATAGCCGGCGGCGGAACGGCGGTGAGCGGGGGGGGGGGCGGCAACACCTCGTGCGCGGCGGTCACGGCCGCCGGAGAGATATAGCCCTGAGTCAGGGCTAGGAACGGCACGATCAGAGCAGCGGAGGGCACCTGAGGGAGAGACACTGGGACCCGCTGGGCAGGGTCAGCAAGAGGAGGGCAGAAGAGAGGTGAATCGGCGCAAGGGAGGTGTGACTGGGGGAAGGGGGCCCAGCAATACACGCGGCTCTTCCCCCCCGGCACGGAGGAGATGCATGGAACAGCCAGAGGGGTCTACAGGAGAAGGGCAGAGAGGTCGGGACACTCCGGTAGCTACCGCAACCAGTGAAGCAGCTGCGCAGACATCTGCAACGGCCAGTAACCCTCTGCGAGGCGGGAGAGGGGCAGCCGGAGTCATCAGAGCCAGTGGGGGAGGGGGTACTGGACGGTCAACGCGCACCCCAAGAGACGGCAGGCGTAGGAGTCCATCACCAGGGGCGTCCAACGGGTCTGGCGGCACTCCGGGGAGAGGTGGACGTGCGCAGCACCGCAGGCCCTCGGCAACCACTGCGACCGCAGTTGGGGTGCAGCAAGAGGTCAACAGAATGGACCATAGCGACGATCGGTCGGAAGGGGAGCTGTCCGGGTCTGACGGAGGCGACGATCAAGGACGGCAGGCTACGGTGGTTCCAGGAGTGGCGGCTGTTGGGCCCAGTCCAGGGCAGCCCGGTGAGTGCACTTCTTCCAATCCTGTTACTATGTTACTGCATAACTTGTTGGGGCAAAAGGAGCAGCGTAGTAGTTCAAGGTCGGGGGGTTTTGATAGGTCAGGGGGGGTTGAGACTGGTCCTGCCATACCGCCTGCAGTGGTGCCGCAGTTGAGAAATGAAGGTTTACGTGAGTTGTTAACAGGTCTTAAGGAGCTAGTGGCAAGGGTAGAAGCGGGGTCAGGTAGCGGTCCGGAAAAAGCGTGGACATCAGATAAGACTCCTCCGCTGAGGGAGGTTGCCCCACCAATTGCGAGCGAGGTACAGATTGAGGTTGCAGCGGTGGGGGTGTCCCCCAGCACGTCAGGAGTGGTTGCGACTTCGGGGGATCCTGTGAAGACAACGGAAAAAGCTGCAGATTCAGTTAGACTGGCAGATGCGGCTAGGAGCGAGGTTTATGTCTGCTTTGAAGGCCCATTGGGGGCTCATTTGAAAGCGGAGATAAAGGAAAAAATATGGAAGGGCGATTACGTTGAAATTTTCACGTTGCTGCCTTTAGAAAAATTTAATCTGGATAGATTAAAACCGGTCGAAGGAAAAAAGGAGGACGAGGAGAAGCGAAGGTATCGCTTAATTCCGCGCACATTTTCCAACTGGTTACAAGCGTTTGCCATTCTGGCGAGTGTGGTTGGTGAGAAGGCGCCTGAGAATTGTTCAGCGCTGTTCGTATACCTGGAGGCCATTAGTGAAGCCCACAGGACATACGGGGGCTTGGCGTGGCTACGCTATGATGAACAATTTCGTCAGAGGATGGCTGTTAGACCGAATCTACGCTGGGATCATAAGGACATCAGCTTGTGGATGAGGTTGATGACGGCGGCGAGGGCCCCTAGTCAGTTTTTTCAGGCAGGGGTCGGAGGTTCAGCAACTCCGGGACAACCGACCGAGAAGAGATGGGGTTATTGCTGGCAATTCAATGAAGGAACATGTAGATTTGGATCCAACTGTCGCTTCAAGCACTTGTACTCCGGCTGCGCGGGATCACACGCATTGGCCAAATGTTTCAAAAAAGGAAAAGGTCGTGCCGGAGATATTGCGGGTAAGAGGGAGGACTCCGGTCCGAGTGGAAAGGATGCTGCCTTTCCTCAATAGATACCCGGATCGGGCAGCGGCCGCCATTTTAGAGGCAGGGTTTAAGAATGGTTTTGTTATTCCTTGTTCTCTGGCGGTGGTGCCGCCAGAGGCCAAGAATCTTCGGTCGGCCTTGATGCAATCCAGGGTGGTTACTGACAAATTGAAAAAAGAGGTTTCATTGGGACGCATGGCGGGCCCTTTTGAAGAGGTACCACTATCGGGGTTGGTGGTCTCTCCTTTGGGGGTGGTACCCAAAAGGGAGCCGTACAAGTTCAGACTCATACACCACCTCTCTTTTCCAAAGGGAGGGTCGGTGAATGATGCAATTGCGCCGGAAGATTGTGCGGTCACGTACACATCTTTTGACGCCGCTGTAGCATGGGTTAAAAAATATGGGCAGGGGTCATTAATGGCTAAGTCAGATATCGAATCGGCTTTTCGGCTCTTGCCAGTGCATCCCGACAGTTTTAGATGGTTAGGATGTAAATGGGAAGGGGCCTACTATGTAGACCGGTGTCTCCCAATGGGCTGTTCTATATCCTGCGCTCTTTTTGAGACGTTCAGCTCATTTTTAGAATGGGCCGTACGGGATGTAGCAGGTATCAATTCAGTTATCCATTACTTGGACGACTTCTTATGCGTTGGTCCTGCGCGTTCTAACCTTTGTGCAGTGCTGTTGGGGACATTGCAATACCTGGCGGAAAGATTCGGGGTGCCGTTAGCCCCGGAAAAGACAGAGGGTCCAACAGCGATTATCACATTTCTCGGAATTGAAATAGATTCGTTGAGGATGGAATGCAGGATTCCGATGGACAAATTGTTGAAGTTGAAAGAGGAAGTTCGCGGGACTATTGGAGTTAGGAAATTGCAGCTTCGCCAACTTCAATCACTGCTAGGTAAGTTAAATTTTGCCTGCAGAATTATTCCTATGGGCCGTATATTTTGCAGGCGGCTGGCTGCCGCCACTGCAGGTGTCCGAGCATCTACACATTTCGTGAGTCTTACGAGGGAACATAGGGAGGACTTGCGTGTGTGGCAGGTATTCTTGGAGTCCTTTAATGGAAGGGCTCTTTGGATGGCCGGGCCCATCAGCAACTGTGATTTGGAACTCTTCACGGATGCGGCGGGTTCAACGGGGTTTGGTGCCTTTTTTAAGGGGCAATGGTGCGCAGCCAGGTGGCCTGTAGCATGGCAGGAGGCGGGGTTCTTAAAGAACCTGGTACTTTTGGAGTTGTTCCCCATTGTTGTTGCCATGGAATTGTGGGGTGAGGCATTCAGGAACTTGAAGGTCCGATTCAATTGTGACAATCTGGGGGTGGTGCAAGTGGTTAATCGGCTGACCGCGGCATCTGTGCCGGTGGTCAGGCTTTTGCGCCATCTCGTACTTCGCTGCTTACAAGTAAATGCTTTCATATATGCTGTGCATCTCCCGGGGACCGAGAACACTTTGGCTGATGCTTTGTCTCGTTTTCAGTGGGACAGGTTCCGGAAGTTGGCACCGGAGGCGGATCAGCAAGGGGTTGCCTGTCCCGACTGGATATGGAACATTGCCTTGGAACAGCAGCAAAATGGATTCAACAATCTGTGAGTACGGCTACATGGAATGCCTACTCGAAGGTATGGAAAGATTGGTTTGCCTTTCTGTCTGACTTGGGCATGGGATCGGATGATCCGGACGTGGACAAGGCGGTGCTGTATTTTATAGTTAGGGATTTTGAAAAAGGTATATCAGCGGCGGCCATCAATCGGGAATTGGCAGGTTTGGCATTCCTGTTTAAATGGCAGGGGCATCGTGACCATACCAAGGAATTTTGGTTACGACAGGCAGTCAAGGGATATAAGAAGGCGCACAAGCAGAGGGATGGGAGGCGCCCTGTCTCATTCGAAATGCTGAAGCAATTGATGCTGAGCTTGGAAAAGGTCTGTAGTTCACATTACGAATGTGTGCTATTCAAAGCATCGTTCGCGCTTGCCTTCTTTGGGGCGCTGAGGGTAAGTGAGCTGGTCAGCCCTTCTAAGGCAGCTCCGGGAGGGCTCATGCAGAGCGAAGTTGAACTATGGGTGGATAGGGTTCGTATAAGGATTAGTAGATCGAAGACGGATCAAACAGGGAGGGGTAGGTATTTGGACCTCGGGAAGATTGCTGAGTGTAACATTTGCCCGGTTAGGGCGGTGGGAGCCTTTATGGAGGTTAGACCAGCTTACACAGGCCCTTTTTTGATGCACGAGGACGGTTCATGTCTGTCCAAATACCAGTTTGTAGCGGTTTTTAAAAAATGCGTGGTTATGGTGGGGTGTGATCCTTTACGGTTTTCTTCACATTCATTTCGGATTGGGGCGGCCACAGAGGCTGCTAGGGCAGGTCTGAGTCAGGAGGTGATTAGGCGTCTGGGCAGATGGGACTCGGATAGATTTAAGTTATATATCCGTCCTCACATGGTTCAAATGTAATGTATGGTATTTGGTGGATATTTATGTATATGAGTTGAGTATTGTGTGTTTATGTGGTTTTGCATTGTTCCTTTCGTTAACAGGTCAAGCAGTGGGTCTTGTATGGATACTCGGACACTCTTATGTGTTCTGGGGGGCCAAGAGAGCTGACGTTCGGCCGAATGGCAGACAGCTAAGGATTCCTAGACAAGAGGCGCTTATCCGGTGGATTGGGGTACCGGGGATGCAATGGAATAGGGTGTTGGGGGAAGTGTATAGATTCTCTCGCTTGGACAGGTCCCCCGATGTCTTGTTATTGCATGTGGGGGGTAACGATATGGGAGCTAGATCAATGAGGGACCTCATTAGAGATATCAAGTGCGATTTCTTAAGGTTACGGGCAGCTTATCCCAAGATGGTTTTGGTGTGGTCCGATATGGTTGGGAGGTTGTCCTGGCGTTGGGCTCGGTCTGATAAAAAAGTTGACAGGGCCAGGATAAAAGTTAATAAAGAGGTGAGCAGGTTCTTTATAAAAAATGGCGGGTTAGCCGTTCGTCATAGGGAGTTAGAGGGACACCTGGCGGTATCTCCGCAGTGATGGTGTGCATCTTAATGAGGTAGGGACCGACTTATGGTCGTTAGGTTTACAAGAAGGGATACAGAGAGGTCTGAGTGTGTGGAGGTGCGCGCAAGGGTAAGGGGTTACCCCTTTCGCGCGGTGGCAGTTTTTGGTTTCCTTTAATAGGAAAAAGTTATGTTACAAGTGGTAACATGTGTTACCCATCCAGGGGATGGGGGGTTGTTTGATGGTACCCATCCATATGATGGGGGGTTTTGCTGTTACCCATACATGGAAGGATGGGGATTGAAGTGGTACCTTCAGGCCTTAAGGGTTAACCTGGAGGAGTTTAGAAGGTTAGGTCACTGGGGTAGGTCGTGATCATGCCTCCGAGTCAGGGGTTCCCGACTGGTAGGTTTAAAATTAAGTATGTCCCCCAGTGACCATGGTTATAGTTGTTGTTCTTACAGTAAATTTACCCTCAGAAATTATTTAAGAAAGTTATAGTTATTTATATATTTATGTTATTTTATAAGTTTTAATAAATAGGCCGTAAGGCCATTTTTACTCCAAGAACTAGTCTGAGTCATCTATGATGTTTTTGGAGGGAGGGTATGTATAGAAAAAGGTTAGTAGTTTAAGTAGCTGGGCTTAAGTCCTACAATGTCAAGAGAGTCACGGAGCTAAGGGGAACACTAGGCGAAGGGACGGCATGACAGTGCTGGACAGCACAGTTGCCGTTTTAAGAAGGAGGAAGATTGCCCCTTTTAGAGAAGGGGAGGGGTTAGGCCAAGGAAGAGCAGGAGATGTGGTTGTAGGAGGAAGTGATGTCATTCGGAGAGCGGTGAAGGACGAGAGTCCCACCCACCCTCCCGACTATGGGCAGTTTTTGGTTTCCTTTAATAGGAAAAAGTTATGTTACAAGTGGTAACATGTGTTACCCATCCAGGGGATGGGGGGTTGTTTGATGGTACCCATCCATATGATGGGGGGTTTTGCTGTTACCCATACATGGAAGGATGGGGATTGAAGTGGTACCTTCAGGCCTTAAGGGTTAACCTGGAGGAGTTTAGAAGGTTAGGTCACTGGGGTAGGTCGTGATCATGCCTCCGAGTCAGGGGTTCCCGACTGGTAGGTTTAAAATTAAGTATGTCCCCCAGTGACCATGGTTATAGTTGTTGTTCTTACAGTAAATTTACCCTCAGAAATTATTTAAGAAAGTTATAGTTATTTATATATTTATGTTATTTTATAAGTTTTAATAAATAGGCCGTAAGGCCATTTTTACTCCAAGAACTAGTCTGAGTCATCTATGATGTTTTTGGAGGGAGGGTATGTATAGAAAAAGGTTAGTAGTTTAAGTAGCTGGGCTTAAGTCCTACAATGTCATGATTGTCAGCACAGGGCTCTGGGCTGTGATTGGATACAGCCGATCAGCAGGTCCCGAATCAATGGCTGGGATTTGCTGACAGACTCCTGCTATGTATAATTGCAATGGGTGTCGGTGACAGGTGCCCCCTAAACCCGGGAGCAGGCAGCGACATATGGGTACATCGCTTTACCTGCGTGGGCCGCCCGCCGCATTACATAATGGGCAGACTGTCCACAAGTGGTTAAAGTCTACTTACCTGCTTCTCGATGCTGCTAGACCTGTCCACGCAGTGTCTTCTCCCTTATGCTCCAGCAGTCTAAAGTCTTGACACCATCAAGATCAAGGAACAGTCCCTCACTGGGGCACAGGGGAATGCTGCCTGCCAGGTGAGTGGAGAATCAGGTGTGTAAAAGTACTTTTACTTTCTTCTAGACCAGGGGTCTCAAAGTACCGGCCCGCGGGCCATTTGCGGCCCGCGGACCGGTTAAAAATGGCCCGCAGGCAGGGCCGATCCAGGACTAGAGGTCGACCGATATTTGGCCATTAGGCCGATATATAGCACTGGCTGCTGCTCTTCCTCCCTTCTCCACGCTCAGCGCTTGATGCTTGTGTGAAACTGACACGTAACAGGAGGAGAGAGACAGAGGGATCTGTCAGATTTGAGGTTGATGTCGGGGGTGGGCGGGACCCGGCCGGGGTGGGCGGGACCCGGCTAATATCAAACACCAGCCAATGGGATCTGGGCGGGCAGCTACGTGTATGTGGCCCGCCCCTTTTCTTAAGCAGCCCAATCATTGGCTGGTGTTTGACAGCTGCTGGTCCCGCCCACCTCGGCCGGGTCCCGCCCACCCCTACATCAACCTCAATTCTGACAGATCCCTCTGTCTCTCTCCTCTGTGCTACATGTCAGCTTCACACAAGCATCAAGCGCTGAGTGTGGACAGCTCCTTGTCAGTTTCACACACGGTTACACTCCGCTCAGTGTGAAACCTGCCAGTGCCACCTGCCTGTGCCAATCAGTGCCATCTGTCAGTGCCAGCTGCCAGTGCCACTGCCAATCAGTGCCACCTGCCAGTGCCAACCAGTCTGCCATTGCCACCTGCCACCTCCAACCAGTTACACCTGCCAGTGCCACCTGCCACCGCCAATCAGTGCCACCGCCAACCAGTGCCTGCCAGTGCCACCGCCAACCAGTGCCCCTGCCAATCAAAGCCACCTGCCAGTGCCACCTTCCGCCACCTGCCAGTGCCACGCCAATCAGTGCCACCTGCCAGTGCCAACCAGTGCTTGCCAGTGCCACCTGCCACCACCTGCCAGTGCCATGCCACTCAGTGCCACCTGCCAGTGCCACGCCAATCAGTGCCACCTGCCAGTGCCAATAGTGCCACCTGCCAGTTCCAAACCAGTGCCACCTGCCAGTTTCAAACCAGTGCCACTTGCCAATGCCTGCCAGTGCCACCTTCCAGTGCCACTGCCAATAAGTGCCACCTGCCAGTGCCATTGCCAATCAGTGCCACCTGCCAGTGCCATCTGTCAGTGCCAATCAGTGCACCCTCCAAACAGTGCAACGTGCCACCTGCCAGTGCCACCTGCCAGTGACAGACAGTGCCACCTGCCAGTGCCACCTGCCTAAGCCAACCAGTGCCACCTGCCACGGCCAACCCGTGCCATCTGTACTGAGGACATCAAGTGTGTGGTAGAGTGACAGGAGCAAGCAGGGAGGAGTGGAGTGGGTGAGGTTTTTTTTTTTTCAAATCGGCCTAAAATATCGGCCACAAAAATCGTCATCATATATCGGCCATCGGCCGCCCTGATTTCTAAATATTGGCATCGGCCAGAGAAAAATCCATATCGGTCGACCTCTATCCAGGATGTCTTTTTGAACTGCACCCAGGCACCACAGAGGGGGAGGTGCCAAAGAGCTTTACCTCTCCATCTCTTCTGTCCTCTCCGCTGCACGCTGCTGCAGCCCAGAGAGAGAACAGAGCTGAGAATGGAGCGGAGGAAGGATCCGCTCATCGATCCGCCCACCTAGGCATTGACGATCGACCAGAGCCCCAAACCAGGGTCCTGCTGCCACCTCAGGGCGGGAGATTGTGTTCTCTGGGTCCCCTGTCACTAGGCCTGTATGGAAGCCAGGAGGAGAGGACTCTGGAGGCAGATGATCCTGACTGCCAGGAGAGGTGAGTGAGCATCACACTGAGGCAAAGTCCTTAGTGGGGTGACTGGGGTAGAAATTTGTGCAGTGTGGGGGGTATTTTATGCAGTGTGGAGGGTGATTGTGCAGTGTGGGGGGTAATTGTGTAGTGTGGGGGTAATTATGGAGTGTGTGGGGTATTTTATGGAGTGTGGGGGGTATTTTATGGAGTGTGGGGGGTATTTTGTGGAGTGTGGGGGGTATTTTATGGAGTGTGGGGCTATTTGTGCAGTGTGTGGCTATTTGTGCAGTGTGGGAGGGGTAATGCTGGGGGTTAATAATGCGTTTGCTGACACCAATGCTGGGTTAATAATGCGCTTACGGACACCAGTACTGGGTATAATGCGTTTGCTGACACCAGTGCTGGGGGTTAATAATGCGTTTGCTGACACCAGTGCTGGGTATAGTATAGTATAGTATTGCTGGTATAGTTCATTGCTTTTGAAGTTTTAAAAGTTTGCATGCGGCCCCCCATGGGATATGAAAATTGTCATGTGGCCCTCAGGCAATTTGAGTTTGAGACCCCTGTTCTAGACTAAATGGGCAATAAATCCTTGCAGTGTGAGCGCATTGCGTCTGAAGAAGAGAAAACTGCCCTACATCAAAAAATAAAAATAAAAATGGTGTGCTCCATCAAAAAGTGAAGTCTCTAAGAAATTGCCTAGGCCCCACCATAAAAGCCAGCTCTCCCTGAGAACTTTGATATACTTACTTTCTATGATCCAAATGTTCGTAAATCACAGCTTCTGGCACTAATCAACCATCATTAGAGACATGTAAGTGCCTCCCGCTATTTTGCAAACACATAGATCCGATTTCGAGTTTCAAAAACAAAGCCACTGCATAGAAATCTACATCCTTATACAGATACATAAACTGCTAAAAACTCCCAAAGAAGAGGTCACCTTACAAAGTCTCCTCCTGATGAACGTTCATGCTGAGGTCAATCCTGGCAATAGAAACTCAGCTTGAGGGCCAAATCTGAACGTTCCAACATCCAAACAGAGACAAACATCCCACATCTTTTCTTTCTGCATAGGCAAGAAAAGTACGTAGAAGAGTCATAAGCCTTCCTAAGTTGGTAAATGTGGGAAGAAGGTTTGTGGTTGTCTCTAAATTTTTAAGAGTTAATTTGAGGAACTTTGTTTTCAGGAGTAAAAAAAGAGATATATATTTCTAGAATGGGACTGAACTGTAGGGTTTAAATTTCATGGTTGTCACAGATCCCATTTTACCCAGAATATAAGAAATAGGATCTTTAACCAAGGTATCGTTACGATCTTCTGCAAGAATTTATGGTGTTCTGGCTGGGAAAAGTTGTACTCGTGTTGGGTGTGACCATTTCCTACCTTGATCTCGAAGGACTCCAGCTGATCATATATGTTATAAATCTGCATCCCTTTTGAAAAGCTTTATTTTTTTTAAAGGTTATCATTACCCAGGCTTTGTGTTTTCGTTCTGTATGTTTGCTAGCTAGTTGAATAAAGTCAAGGTAGGACTAAGAACCTTTGGTCTGCAGGGCAAACACAATCATCTGGTCCGTTTATGGCAGGGACAGATTTCTGTGGGCTGGAGGATGTGTCCAAGCAAAATGTGCCATGGTGTTGCAGTGATTGGTTGGCATGGTAGAAGGTGGATGTTCCTAAAGAATATGGCTTTTGAGACAACCCTTTTTACAACTTTAGCCTCAGCTTCCTCTGTGGCCCTCTGAGGGGCCACCTTCTTCAGAACAACTAACTCAGTGACAAAGTCACTAAGCCCCGCTGAGGAAGGTAACCCTGAGAGGCCCTGAAATGTTGGCATTTTGGCCTTATGTTACGTTTTGTAATACATTTTTGATATGCATCTCTGGAGTGTGAGTGACTCTCTACTAATTACTGAATGGTGAAGTATCTCCACTCAAGTCTACCAACCCAACTTATCTTATGAATATTAGCCCCCTTCTCCCCTTTGGCCCAGCGTAGTCTTTCTTTGAATCAAGCGCTGGCTATCTCTAGCCCTTGAAATTCAGTGAAGAAATTTCCCTATCAGAATTTAGCTGACCTCCATCTGAAAATGCTAGTTGCCTGACTGTCTCTGGCTTCAATGTCAATGACCAAGAAGAAGTAACTAAAGTTACTGTGAAGTCAGAACTACTGATATGCACACTGGAGCTCAAAGAGAAGGCACCTTGGTTTTCTTGTTGCCACACTGATCTGCAGATGAATACAATTCAATGTAACAATAATGTGGTTTTGTATTCCTGAACCCTGAATAGCATCTATAAACACTAATGAGAAGGTCAGTTTATTTTTTCCAAAAAAAGTTTTTTATTGGAAGTAGTGAACAGAGATATAACAATATCATATAGGTGATAACATAGCAATATGCATTCTGGGTTACATATCAGGCAATTGTAGTAAATGTACATACACCTCAATGGATGTAGTAGTAATTAAGTCTGAAACTTAACAGTAAATCACGTAGAAAGTTGAGACAAACAGAACGTCAACATTTAAACTGGTGATGAATAGCTAAAGCTACAACAAAAAACATCCGTAGTGTCTGATCTTCTGTCTTAGGCTAGGGGAAGGGAACAGTGAAAAAAAGAGACATGAAGAGGGAGCACTAAGCACATTCTGTATGCTTTGTTGAGTCTTCAGCCTATTGTATGATATTGTATAGACATTTGAAGCACAGGTTGCCGGCCGAGCATATCAGCCGGCTGGCCCCAAGTATTTGTAATTGGGTCCAATTGCTTGGACTAAGGTAGGTAATAAAGAAAGGGTGAGAAGAAAGGGAGTAGGGTGATGACATGAAAAGGAAGAAAAGGATGGGGAAACATGTGGGGAGAGGTATAAAGGGGTATCCTCTCCTCAGTATCCGCTCAGGGGTTAGTGCTGCGTACATGTGGTGGAATTGTGTGAGGAGAGGGGGTGTGAGGGGGGGAAATCCCCCTTCATAATTAGGTTTCACATGAATAATTCGACCAAGGTCTTCCCATACTAGTCCTTTGGGTAGGGGTGGGAAGTCTCATGTCAACTGAGTGTAGGAAAATGTTTGGGTATAAATTGGTCAGGGGAGCTATAAGTAGTCAGTTTGGGGTGTCTGGTTTAATTAATCCCATCAGCGAGGAGTATCTAGCCGTGGTTCGGAAGTGGGTCCAGCATGCCCAGGTCCGTGAGAATTTTGCTGGGGAGTCTTGGGCAATTAGGATTAAGTCCTCCATTTCGGCTATTCTTTCAATCCTCTTGAATAATTCAGGAATGGTCGGGATCTGGGTGGATCTCCAATGTACCGGGATACACAATCTGGCTGCATTAATCAGGGGTAAGATTAAGGTTTTACAATATTGGTGGGCCGGTTCTTCAGAATGGTGAAGGAGAAATTGGGCTGGGGTGTATTCCAGAGAAAATGTAGAGTTTTAAGTTTTATGGGTGTTTTTTGGCAAACTTTTCTGAAGTTGCAGAGTTTTGGGTTGATAAGGGGGTGTTCCTTCAGGGCCAAAGGGATATGGTGGGTTGAGAGCCAGGGCGAAGATTGGGAATCCTCGAGGTGGGTCCAGTCTTTGCAGCGGCCATGCACTGACCAGTCTATGATCCTAGGGAGATGGCAGGCCCAATAATAATCTCTTAAAGGCCCCTTTCACACTGGGGCGGGGGCGGCATCGGCAGTGAAGCGTGGCTATTGTTAGCGGCGCTTTACCGTTGGTATTCGGCTGATAGCGGGGTGGTTTTACCCCGCTAGCGGCCGAGAAAGGGATAAAAACCACCGCAAAGCGCCTCTACAGAGGCGCTTTACCGGCGGTATAGCCGCGCTGTCCCATTGATTTCAATAGGCAGGAGAGGTGAAGGAGCGGTATACACACTGCTGCTAGCAAGACTTTTTTTCCCGTCCTGCTAGCGCACCGCTCCAGTGTGAAAGCCCTTGGGGCTTTCACACTGGAGAGACAGCAGCGGCTGTTTCGGGTTGGTTTGCAGGCGCTATTTTTAGCGCAATAGCACCTGCAAACCGCCCCAGTGTGAATAGGGCCTAAGTGACACTAAAGGTTCATGTTTTAAAAAAAAAAAAATAACAAACATATCATACTTACCTCCACTGTGCAGCTCGTTTTGCACAGAGTGGCCCCGAACCTGCTTTTCTGGGGTCCCTCTGCGGCTCTTTCGGCTCCTCCCAGCATCAGATATCCGTGGGAGAAGCGCTCTCCCGAGGGGTTACCTTGCGTGCGCGCTCCCGAGAAGCCGAATGCAGGACTTGGCCCCTCCCCCCGGCGGCCGTGTCACTGGATTTGATTGACAGCAGCGGGAGCCAATGGCTGCGCTGATATCAATCTATTGAATTAACAGTCAAGAACCCCCTAGCAGAGAGACAGCGCTTCCCCGTGGGACAAGTTTGAGGGTTTAGGTTTAGGGGCTGGGGGGCCGGTCACTGACAGGTGTTTTTTCACCTTAATGCATAGGATGCATTAAGATGAAAAAAACATGAACCTTTACAACCCCTTTAAGGTCTGGGAGGCCATTGCCACCTTTCGTTTTGGGTTTCGTTAATTGGTCATATGATACTCTCAGGCGTCTGTTTCCAAAGAAATTGTAAGCATAATCATTTGTAAGCCTCGAAGAAAGAAGTAGGAGGAGTGTTTGCAGCACGTAAAAGATGCGTGGGAGGATGTTCATCTTTAAGATGGCTGCACGGCCGAACCAGAAAAATTGGGGTTTGTTCCAAAAGTGACAACCTTGAGAATGGGCAGGTAATTCTGTGCAAAGAGTTCTGAGAGGTTTGTTGTTAGATGAATACCAAGGTATTTTATAGCATTTTGAAAGGGAAGTTATTCTGGCATTGTGTTACCATGGCTTGTGGGAGGGTGATATTGAGAGAGTGAGATTTATTGAGAAGGTCAGTTTATGACAGCAGTGGCTATTGTCGGCTGCTGTATTTACGTGGCAAGTCCCAGCTGTCATTTTGACAGGTGGGATTTGCCAGCAAAAGCTGAGAGGTGAGCAGCAGCAGGGGCAAGGGACAAGGTGTACTACCTACTTTGGTGAAGTTTTTTGGGCATACATGTATGTAGCATGCCTAAAGTACACGAGCATTTAAAGAGACCCTGTCCTCTCCCATTCAGTGTAAAAAATAACTGGGTCTGTTTAAAATCTCTCTACTTGACCATCTTATACTCACCTTCACAGTGATCCCCTGTCAGTCCATCTGTTACATCCGCTGCTAAATACCAGGGGTTGTATGGCTGTGGACATTATAGGAAGTCATTATGTCAACCCATCTGTAATGTGACAGTGCTTGGCAGCTAGGCCCAAGGAGGAGGCAATTCCCTCCCTACGGACCCCTATACCCGGAACCACTGGGTATTTTGGAGCAGCAGCTATGGAAGAAAGAGCTGCAGGGGAATGCAGTAAGGCTGGGTTCACACATATGCGGATGCGGTTTGCAGTCTGGAGTCCCGTGCGTTTCTGTTGCACCTGAACCGTACGGTTCAGGTGCAAATTTTTACCTGAATTCACACCTGAACTGGACCCAAAAACACAATGGACCCTTTTCAAAATTGCAGCCGCCGCACACATGTGTGAACCGGCTCCATTGAAAGCCGGTCACATTCACATGTTATACAAATTGGATGTGGTTAAAAACATTCATTCGCATATATGTGAACTGAAACTAAAAGTGAGTTTAAAATGATTGGGTTTAAAGCAAATCTTGTTATGTTACTGTCTCTCTGCCACCGACATAAGGGTTACTTCGGGGGCAGTAAGGGGGGGGGGTATTTTAACACAAGAAGTGTTAAAATACCCAGGGAGGGGGGACGTGCTGACGTCACCGCTTTTGCGCAGGTCCCGGAAAGACGGGCTGCTATATTGAGTCGGCCGGCTTACTTATCTTCATGCATATTTTAACACTTCTTGTAAGTGCAAGCTTTTTTATATTATTAAAATGTAAACAATTTTACACTATGGAAGCCTTATTTCTTTTTGGGGTCCTTATACGATCGGGTCCTTCCTGAGTGGCGGATGCTTTGCTGTGTGTGATCCCCCTGGATGAACCAAGGCCCTGGCTGGGTTTATATCCACAAGTGGGGAAGACCTTCCATAATAGGAGATCATAAGGAGCTGGTAAGCAGCAATTCTTATGAAGTGGAGGCTTTCTCTGAAATACACACACCGTTCTGGTGAATGTTTAAAGTGTAAGTAAACCCCTGTATCATTTTCAGCCAAGGAAGCTGCCATCTTTGCTTCTGTTTGATCTTCAACTGCCATGATGCTGCACATGTGATTAGTTATAACACCAGCCATTGGATGGTCTGACAGTTTGGTTGAGAGCACAACCAATGGGAGTGTTACATTTCAGGCACGTGCCGGAAATGAAACTGATAAACGGATGGGTTTATTGGGATTCATTGAATTTCCTATCACTATTTGGAAACCTTTGTTGCAGTGTGTTTATATTAGTTTTTTCCTTTTTATTCAATATATAGCACAACTTTAATTGTGGACTATTTGATCGAAAGAAGATTGAATAATCAGATGGTATAGTGTATGGCCAGCCTAAGCACAACAGCAATGTTCCTGGGGAGCATTACCAATTTTCCAGATGTTGTTCCCTTTTAGTAGAGTTCTCTTTTAAGGAATTACCTGTGAATAAGGATGGGTTCGGGTGTGTTCGCACACTCCACGTGCAGAGCCCGCCAAGAAGTCGTCACGGCGCTGCGCTTATCACAGGCAGTGAGATTTTTCCCCATCTCTGCAGCCGCACATCAGGAAAATGTCTCATTGCCTGCGATTAGTGCAGCGCCGTGCCGACTTCCTGGCGGGCTCTGCACGTGGAGTGTGCAAACACACCCGAGCCCATCCTTACTTGTGAAGACAGGGTCACTGCTTCCATTTTAATTGTGTCTCTGCTACCAACATTGTAGGAAAAGTCCTACAATCCATGTGTCTTCTATTACCGTAAGATCAGTCCATCAGACAACGGATGGGGATGCAAAACGACAGACATAAGCGGGACGGCGATGGAGCCTCATCCTCCAGGCTTACTAAACCAAACCACAGACGTGCAGATTATGGTAATTCAATGTCACATCTTCTAACATAATTCAAAAGTGAAATGTCATTTTCTGGAAACCCCTTTTATTCCAGGCAGTCCCTCCAGCGCATTTCCATTGCAGACCTTTTACTGAAATGTGTCTTCAAACGTTCCAGATGTTTCATTTCACCGTTTCGTGCTGCTGATTTGAATTAAGAGGTGACAGGCTGTGAATATATTTACATATCATTGCTTAGTGATCCTGTAAAGTCATTTAGGCAATATGGTCACCTAAATGCCTGTCAGCCATATTTGTGCACATCTGTGAAAACTGACCCACCATGGATTGCTCTTCAAAGAACGATGAAGGTGCAAATGAGTCTTTAGCATGTATTGGGCCTGCATGGGTCAGCCAGTTCATAGTTATATAGGCAACTTAAAGAGGTTGTAAACCTCGGAAAAAAAATAAAAATAAAAATACTAGCTCATTATGAAATACTTACCTTAGAACGATGCCCTGGATCGGCGTTGGCCCTCCGAGTACAGCGCGGACATCTTACACAGGAGTTACTTCCGGGTTCGTGGCTCCGGCACTGTGATTGGCTGGAGCCGCGATGATGTCACGGCACGACTCCTGAAGAAATGACACCAGCGGTCCGTTTCTTTAGTGCGCATGCGCCAGTGACGATCGGCAGCAGCGCATATACTGAATATCTCCTAAACGGTGCAAATTTAGGAGATATTCAAGGTACCAACAGGTAAGCCTTGTTATAGGCTTAACTGTAGGTAAAAGTGGTGTAACAGGGTTTCCAACACTTTAAAAAAATCTCATTTGAAAACTAAAACAAATAAAATAAAAACCCCCAAGCACCTAAGTCCCCGTTCACACCTGAGCGACGCTGCCGCATCACTTTTGCTTTACATATTTTTGTGGTGCATTTTTGGAGCAGCACCATTCATTTTTAATGGTCCTCTCCTCGTTTCAAAAATGCGCCAAAAATTGTACAAAATTTTGGCATTGAGCCAGGCGCGTTTGGTGTTGCGTGTTTTACCACGATTTTTGACACACGACAATTGCAGCAAAATCGCACCGTGTTTGCGATGTCATTAAGAAATGGCATTGCACCTTTTTCGTACTGTTGTGATTCTGGAATCGCAGACAGAATCACATGATTCTTCTGCCTGCGATTCAAATACGCTCAGGTGTGAATATGGCCTAACTGTAAACCCACAATTGCTCTAGAGCAGGGGTCTCCAAACCTTCTAAACAAAGGGCCAGTTTATTGTCCTTCAGACTTTAGGGTGGCTGGATTTGGGAGTGGAAATTTTCCTGGCATCATTAGGAATAAACATTCCCCAAATTGGTATTAGGGGGAGGGATCATTGGTATCATTGGGTGGAATAGTGCTCCACCATTGGTATCATTGGGAGGAATAGTGCCCCATTGTTGATGGCAGTTGGCAGAATAGTATCTCAAATCAGTGGGAGGAATAGTGCACCAAGGGCCGGATAAAGGCAAACAAAGGGCCACATTCGGCCACAGTTTGGAGTCCTCTGCTCTAGAGGAAGGCAATAGTAGCCTAGGTAGTGGCAGACATAGTCAGCGAAGGACCCCTGTGCAGAAATATTACACCAGGGTGAACAGTTGAGAATGCCTCCCGTTTGTTCAGGTCACAAGTCAACATAGAAACATAGAAGAGTGATGGCAGAAAAAGACCGAGTAGTCCATGGAGTCTGCCCATTTTTTTCTTTTGTTTTTTTTTTTTTGTTTACTTTATTGTTCGACTATAGATCTATATTTGTCCCAAGCATGTTTGAAGCCATTTACTGTTGGCTGTCTCACTACCTCTGCTGGTAGTTTATTCCAAGCATCCACTACCCTTTCAGGAAAATAATACTTTCTAAGATTAGTTTTGAACTGTCCTTGTGTTCTTGATTTTGGTTTCATATTGGAAAAACTTCCCTCCTGAACCCTATTCACCCCCTTAATGTATGTAAAGGTTTCAATCTTGTCTCCCCTTTCCCTTCTTTCCTCCAGACTGTAAATATTAAGTTCCTGAAGTCTCTCTCGATATGTTTTATCCCCCCATAACAGCAGACGGGTGTTCCAATGCCGTCTGACCCCCATCTAATATACGAGGGCTGTGGTCAAAAGTGGTCAATACTTTTTTTATCAACTTACAAATTTCACATGTTGGTAGAGTAACTCTTTATCTAGAGCAGGGATTCTCAAACTACGGCCCTCCAGCTGTTGCAGAACTACACATCCATTAGGCATTGTAATGGAGATTACACTATTGGCAAGGGTCACCAATGAAAAGACATTGCTCTTGTCAATGGTGTCATCTCCATAAACAGTCTATTATCCATCTGTGTATGTCAGACAGCCTAAACCTCTCTTTCTTCAAGAACTACAGTTTTGAAGGCTTCTCCCTAATTTTCTGGTATGGGCTCAGTAGTGGACACACCAGACTGTGCAACAGCACAAAGGCCTTTGGGGATTAAGAGACCCATTTACAAGGGTTGTACCAAAAGTAATGAAAAAGGGGGCATAACTTTATTAACTTACAGAGGTCGTCCAAATTTTACATGTTGTTAACTCTTCCTCTATAGAGACTCTTCTTTATTTTCGAAGCAGGTGAATAATGAATTCCAAGCAGAAGCAACGCGCCATCATTAAGTTCTCCATGAAGGAGGGGTTTAGGCTGTCTAACATCCACAGAAGGCTACAGACTGTTTGGGGAGATGACACCATTGACAAGAGCAATGTCTTGTGGTGGTGACCCTTGCCAATGGTGTCATCTCTGTGATAGACCGAACCAAGACAGTGGCAAGCCTCCTACCCACTGATTATGGCCCATGGAGAGAGCCGATCATTCTATAATGATGGAGAACAATGTGATGAATGCTGAGAGCGAGGTTTGGATTACTTCTCAGAATAAGGACAATAAAGCTTCCCTTCTGGAGTGGACGGAAAGATGTAATATTAATCTTGTAAAAGTTAATGGTCAGAGGGAATATGGTGGTCCTCCTGCAGACTGGGTTGGAGAGGCTAATTCAAATGGGACAGAATTATTTATCAACATTATCCCTCAATAAATCTATCAAGATAAATGAATTCCACTGTATTAGACTGCTGGAACATTGTATGAGTTTGTCTCATAGACTGTTGTAGACTGTTGCCGGATAGTCTGAAGTGGGGTGGGATCACTGTTTGTTATGTGTGTCTCTCCCATTGTGTGCCTCCTAGGTGTGCATTCCCATTGTTAATTAACTTAATTGAGTCACCTATTGTTTCTGTCTGTTGGCTAACTTGGCTATCTCTTGGAGATACAGTGCATCTGGAAAGTATTCACAGTGCTTAACTTTTTCCACATTTTGTTATGTTACAGCCTTATTCCAAAATGTATTAAATTCATTATTTTCACTTCAAACAATACCCCATAATGACAATGTGAAAGAAGTTTGAATTCTTTGCAAATTCATTAAAAATAAAAAAATCACATTTACATAAGTATTCACCGCATTTGTTCAATACTTTGTTGAAGCGCCTTTGGCACCAATTACAGTCTCGAGTCTTTTTGAGTATGATGCTGTAGTGACAATTCCTTGGACTGCATGGCTTGGTTTGTGCTCTGACATGCACAGTTAACTGTGGGACCTTATATAGACAGGTTTGTGCCTTTCCAAATCATGTCCAATCAACTGAATTTACCACAGGTGGACTCCAATCAAGTTGTAGAAACATCTCATGGATGATCAGTGGAAACAGGATGCACCTGAGCTCAATTTTGAGTGTCATGGCAAAGGCTGTGATCACTTATGGACATGGGATTTTTTTATTTTTAACAAAATTTGCAAAGATTTCAAACAAACTTCTTTCATGTTGTCATTATGGGATATTGTTTGTGAAATTTTGAGGAAAATAATGAATTTAATCCATTTTGGAATAAGGCTGTAACATAACAAAATGTGGAAAAAGTAAAGCACTGTATGATGGGATTAGCCTTGTGTCAGCTCTACCTCATTATCTAAACCATTGTGTGTATTTTTCACAATTCCGGGGGAATTGATGCCTGCACCACAAACCGTATTCAGCATTGCTGTATATTCCTTCATTAGGTGGTTTGTGCAGACATCAATAGCCAAGACGTCCGGACGCCATTGTCTTGTTTTGTCAATTCACATATGTTTTATGTTCCCCATGTCTGTGTATGGTTTGTGTTTGATCAATTTAGATATTGATCAATTTTATGAGGGCAGGATCACATCTTGGTTATGCTTGTGCACATATCTTCCTGTTTACCAATTTTGTACCAATAAATATTCATTTTGTATTTATTACATATTGAGTGTGCCTCTCCTCTGAGCCCCGCTTTTCTTTTTGGTCCCCCCCTGTTTGGGACAATTTGGTGCAATGTTTATGGGGGTTGGAGGGCAACCATAGTTTCATGGTACCGAATCTGATTACATGATTAAACAAGCCTCATTATACCCCACTTGTTCCAAAGTATGCAACTCATATGTGGCAGTGTGATTCCTTCCTCAAACAGGTCTCCTCAGGTTCACCCAATAAGGGTGCTGAGCTGGCCAACAAAAAGCGCAAGGATGCACCAATCCATATGCAGGCTGGCAGAAAGGTCCCAAGTCGGGTAGTTTCCAGGGATTACAGGACCAACTCTAAGCTGACCCTCCTCCATAGGAACCATTGCCTATGCTAAGCCAAGTTTCCCTCACCAGGGTGTCCTTGTTCCTATCCCACACTGCAGGGCGAGGCATAATGAACCAGCAGGAGAGTTCTGTGTCCAATTAGACACAGGCTCCCCCAAAATGGCCACTGGAAACCCAGTGTAGAGGACAAGTTAGTCCTCCTCAGGTTTTTCCCCTAATGCTTGAGGCACGCAGCAATCACATGATTGCTGTCTGTGCTTCTGGCAGCTAACTAGGAAGCAGGTGAGCAATCTGGATTTCCACCTCCCTTTTCATGCTGACAAACAGCTCTCAGCGGCTACTGCCAGCAATGCCCTCCTACAGGGTCACTTGTAAAGGAAGAACTCTGTATAAAAGAAGAGTCAATATGCTTACCTTTCCAGTGGCCCATAAGTAGAAATGCTGCCACTGCACTTCTTCCTGGCCAGTGGCCACTATAAGTATTTGGGTTGAATACCTGTTCCCCCTGCCATGCACAGTGGTTCCTTCTGCCAGCTTGTAAGTCCTTTAGAGATGTATGAGTTGGTGGTAGGAACCACTGTGTGCAGTGGGGCAGCCGGTATTCTACACATCTGCAAATGTAAAATACCTGCTGTAGCTGGGGGAGAATTGAGACAGCAGCATTTTAACACACAGGCCCTCAAGCAAGGTAGAGGAATTGCCTCTTTTTTTCCTGGCTTTATTTCTATACAAGTTACAAGTTCACTTTAACATGTCTTGCCTATATAATATCTTTATATCTATAGACCCAATATTCTTCCCGATTGGATCAGGGGTACTAATCTCCCTAACACCCCTCCCCCTCGTCACTATCCTACCTAATATTTTATTATATAATGTTTTTCTTTTTTTTTTTCTTTTCAAATATACAGTCTATTACCTATATTATATATAGATATACATTTACAGCCATTTTCAGGAACTTGTGTGTTGGGAATGTGCCTGTATTGGTGGAAGGCACAACCCCAGAATAAACACTCATTGATAATACCATAATACTAGCTGATCAAATTCGGATGTATATTTCATTAAAAAAAAACATTAAAGACAATGGATTCCCTTAAATCCCTTTCTAAAAAGAAAAAAAACATAATGACATGCCAATGAGAAGACTTTGCATTCCACTGACAACGACAATGAAATTGCTTCCTCGGATTCCCAAATAACTTTTCTAAGTGTTGCCCACCCTGATTACAATTAATGCCCCGCTATGCCTTTGAAGCTTCTCCTCTGGAATCGTGTTACACACATGAGTGACAGCGATTTGCCATATGCATCGCACGCCGTCAGTAACGGCGACCTTACCCAAGAATGACAAGCCTGCATTATTTATAAAGAAGCTGTTGAGTTACAGATACAAGTCACAGGACAATGAGTGTCGGGAAAGGGGGTATGCCAGACACCCACCAACTGGACAAAGTCCCATGATGGCGAAGGTCACAAGTCAAAACAATCGGATGGTTATTTACCCTGGATGTCAATGGAGCTGCGTGACCAGCAGCTGTGTTTGAAGCAAATTTTTCTTGTAACATGAAGGACGGATCATAATTGGCAATTATGTGCTGCTTGGCTTGGTAACGAGATTGTCCAGTATTTTTTGTTGTTGTGAAAGCTGACATCGGTGATTGGGAAAACAAGTCAAGGTCTGGAGGATAATTAGCATGATGACAGCCACCGCCCAGGGAAAAGAAACAGGCGTTCTTAGGGCCTTGTCAGGTGGTTTTATCATGCTCTTCCATTCAAAGTATTGTAGAGTTCACTACAGATCTGAAAGCTTCTCCCTGGGCTTCTGGTCTGGGCTCAGCAGTGGTCCCACCAGACTGTGCAACTGCTCAAGGGCTTTCTAAGATTAAGCCCTGGTTCACATTTGCCTCGTTTCCACCGAGCGGATCGGTTCGGGTCGGATCGGTTTGGAAGGCCTAGAATGGTCCGGCCTATTCAGGCGAGCGTTTCCACTGCAAGTCGGACCGACAGGGGCCATACGTGGGTTTAGAAAAAATCCCGTCATGGCGTCACTCGTCCACCAATCAGTGTAATGCATCGTAGCTCCGCCCTAACCGAACCGTTCCATTTTCTATGGCCCCACATCTGAAGCAGGACCCTGAATGGAACGGTTCAGTTGTATGGGCCGCTTTCATAATGGAAACACCCAAAATAGCGTACCATACCGAACCGAACCGATCCGCTCAGTGGAAACGAGGCAATTGATGCTACTTTGAAATCGCACCCACTTATGCTTGCCACCTCATCCCTTTAAACCCGAACACATAATAATTACACAGGTTCTGTGGCTGATTAAGGTGGTAATTAAACTCACTTGGGGCCTTATCTGCATTTAATTAGCCTCAGAACCTGTGTAATTCAAAGGTGTTCGGGTTTAAAGGGATAAGGTGGCAACTCTACACCCACTTCACTTGAAGTAGCGCTATTTCAAAGTAGCAAGGTCAGCGCGATTTCAGGTGCTACTTGATAGACATCTGTGTAGCTTCATATGTTTGTTGAAGTCACACCTGAAATCGGCAAAAGTAGTGCAGGAACCACTTTTGCAAATCGATGCAGCGCCGCAAAATCGGTGTTGCATCGATTGGAACAGTGTCATTGCCTCCAATAGGCTGCGACTCGTCATGCAATTTGATCTCTAAAAAAGCATGACAAATCGCTCCAATGTGAACCTAGGCTAAGGGACCTATTTACAAGGGTTGTACCAAAAGTAATCAAAAAATTGTATATATCGTGCTGACACGCAAAAGTGTGTTCAGTAGCAGCCAGCACAACACTAGAACGAGTGTAAATAAAATATACAGGTAATATTATGTGCAGCGCTTAGAAATTTGTATTGCTACAAATTCATGTGTATAGGAACCAATATAAGGTGTGAAATAACCACAACAATAAAAAGAAATAATCAAAAACAGTAAAAAGTGATGTGAAAATCACATAAAATCTATGAGTCCATATGTTGTCATATAGAGGTTGATAAAAAAAACGTGAATACAACAGTTCATAAATAGACAGTGAAAAAACTCATAAGCAGGAAAAGATATTCCACATGCCATCAGTGTTGAAATAAAAAGATGAAAAAAACGACAATAAAACCACCACCGGTTGTGTGAAGGCTTACCGGAGTGTAAGGACTCAAATGGGCATATGCTCAATGAGTCAGCGGGGCTTGTGATGTGAACACCAATGTATAGGACCTTTACGTCTGTATTCCAGATCAGGATAGAAGATGGTTCATTTGTTCTGGGAATGACTCAGAGAAGTAATCCTCAGGAGCAGCCAGCATATTGGACCAGGTCATCTCATATATTCAGAATGGTATAGCTTGTGATTTTAAATTGTATTGTCATTGCACTTTCTGGTTGGCCAAAATGGCGCTGGAGCGTGCGTTCCAAGCCTCACGTTCCAAGCCAGTGAGGTTTGCAACGCACGCCCCGAGCGCCATTTTTCCCAGAACAAATGAACCATCTTCTATCCTGATCTGGAATACAGACGTAAAGGTCCTATACATTGGTGTTCACACCACAAGCCCTGCTGACTCATTGAGCAAATTCCCTACACTCAGTCTTCACACAACCGGTGGCGGTTTTAATGTCGGTTTTTTTTCATCTTTTTATTTTAACACTGACGGCATGTAGAATATCTTTTCCTGCTATTGAGTTTTTTTCACTGTCTATTTATGGACTGTTGTATTAACATTTCATCAACCTCTATATGACAACATATGAGCTCATAGATTTTATGTGATTTTCACATCACTTTTTACTGTTTTTAAATTTTTCTTTTTATTGTTGTGGTTATTTCACACCATATATTGGTTCCTATACACATGAATTTGTAGCAATATAAATTTCTAAACGCTGCACATAATTTTACCTAGGTACCAAAAGTAATGCAAAAGTGGGCATAACTCTTTTATTATCGTCTTTGCGCCAACCGCCTCTCAGCCCTTTAAGAGTTCAAAAGATCGGGAGGCAGAGGCGGGAATTCAGGTCATGTGACCGCTGTGATTGGCTGTCACAGCGCTCACATGATCAGAAAGCTCCCAATCGCAATTATTCATCGGAAGCTTACTGATCCCTGCTGGCTACCATGCTGGGAGTGCACTCTCAGCATGGTAGGTTGTAAACACAGGGCCGCATATATGTGTCTGCTCTGCATCAAGGCCCACCCGCAGAGAGGCCACATATATGCGTACGGCTGGCGCCAAGGGGTTAACTTACATAGGCAGTTCAAATTTCACATGTTGGTAGAGTAACTCCTTCACTATAGTAACTCCACTTCTTTTTTTCATTGTTGGTAAATCATGGATTCTGGGTAGAAGCAATGTGCCATCATTGAGTTCTTGACGAAAGAGGGGTGCAGGCTGTCTGACGTCCACAGACGGCTATAGAATGTTTATTTTTATTCTTTTTTTTAAAAGCCAGTGGAGTGCAAAACACACCCAAAAAACTTCCACCCGGTGCCAAAAAAAAGTGCACACACATAAAGAGTGACACACAAAAACGTGCAACGGGTGTTACACTGGTCCTCCAATAGGGAAGGACCTTACCCTGATCCCCTGGGGCGTTAGGCTCCAGACGGGGACTGAGGTACTTCACTTGGGTCCATCTGGCCAAAACCAGACAGACCCACCCAAGTACTAGGTGGGACTCCCCCGAAGGGAGACCCCATGAGAAAGTGCGAACCAAGCCAGAAGGCCTATGTCCACCCGCTCCCAAGACTTTCAGAGTAGGCCCAAGGATCCACACCCTACTCATCACACAGTTACAAACGTGTATACACCAAACAAATAGATACAAAAAAGTGACAAACAAGGGATAAATAAAAAGAAAGTGGGGAGAAGGAAGTGGGAGAGTGAAAAGTGACCATTGTGTAATACAATGACCAGCCCTCTGGCCAGGAATAAAAATTTCCCCTGGTCCTAGCCAAAAGGCTCGGCCCTAGAGGCAGGTGCAAAAAATGTGTTTTGTGGTGAAGTGAGCATGGTGCTATAAATCAAGTGCCAAAACACTGTGACTGTATGGCACCCCTAAACTGGCACTTTAGGGGCACATTCACCACTGGCTTTTCGTTCAACCGTGACCACCAGACCACAGCAGCCCCCACCCCAGCCAGGAAGGCCTGAAGTTCTGGAAGGGAAAAGAAATTGACTCGCGCTAAAACAAAAAGAACTAACACATGTATGATTACAAAAGTGCAAAGGTAAACCTTATGTGAACATATAATATAATGTGACAACACCAAATCAGGTTGATGAATGAAAACAACCTCCACTTAAGTAAAATATAAAAAATGAATTATAAAAATTATATATAAAAAAAGTCCATGTACAAAAATTAGATATAAAAGTCCATATACAAGAATCCCCCAAAAAAAGTGCAGTAATGTGCAAGAAAAATTAATTGAATGAAATCCCAGATGTGTGGGTCCACCACCATAGATCAAGTGCCTGGCCGCTTACCGGAACCCCATGACCCCCCGTTACAGAGGGTCTAACTGGGCATTGTAGTCTTGTTGCTTCGGGCAACCCAGGAATCAGGATGGAACCGTAATGAAACCTCAGAAGCTGTGGTGCAGATGGATCCACAGGGAAAGATAAAGCCCAGCCCTCAATGGAATGTTAACATCATGTGGGGGAAACAGAAGAAGGCTCCCATAGTGTAAAATCCAATGGTATTTATTTGAAAAAATGTAATAAACACTCACATATAGAAAAACAATTCGTCCTCTGATGAAAGGACAGTCTGTGACACCGGCCGGAGTGACAACGACAGAGGGAGGTGACGCGATGACACCGCTCAGCCCTACGCTGCGTTTCGCAAAAATTTGCGTCTTCCAGGGGCACGGGCGGTGCATCGCGTCACCCCCCTTAAATAACAATACTAAAATAAAAGCCTCGCTCTGGGTACTGGCCGGACCGGACGTCCGCATTAGCCTGGAGCGCAGATGATTGGACACAGGGGCGCTTGCGCACCCTGCGTCACCGCTCCCGTCACGTGATGCGACGTCAGATCAGGGCGGAAGAAAAAACCGAGCGAGAGATAAAAATAAAACAAAAAGAGCCAATGCGCCTGCGCACCCGAAGTCCCAAATCGCGTCGCATGACGCTACATCAGACACAGGGCTGGATGGCTTCCCGGCTCATGGGCAACAGAGGTGGACCTAGGAGGGGGATGGACGAAAAAAGGGGGAAAAACAAAAACTCCCCACACAAACCTCAAGTCCGCGCCTCACTGAAATAGGAACCTATACAATCCAAACAAGGGAACATAGGTCCACCACACCGGCATGTGTCCGCACCAAGGCGGACAGTCAACATCCTAACTGCATCATGTTGTGGAGGATCTCGGTGGTGGCGCACTTAGAGAAAAATTAAAAAATTAGGCCTCTGGGGACATGAGAACAAGAAAGCCTCTAGTGGCCAGCATAAATATTGCATGCAAAAAGTATTATATCTGTAAAATAGATAAATGCATGTATAAAATAAAAGCATTTATTTAGGAAAAATGGATTTATAAAAATAAGATTATAAATTGGATGGAAGTATAAATCCGTGAACCAATATGTGCTGAAAATGAATAAAAAATTAATAAAAGAATAAAAAAATAAAAAAAGGCTCCAACTGGGCTAACCAAAAAAAAAAAAACGTATAGAAGTCTGCGCCCACAGACTATGAAATTAAAAATAGTTAAAAATTATTGTGTTGGTGCATACTGTCAGCACACTATGTTTAAAAAATTGTTTTTAATAAAATTACGTCCGGTGTCCCGGTTGAATGAACCCAGAGCGATGACTTTAACACTGCATGCATGTGTGTAGTATAATAATATTACATGGTCAAAAGTATGCATAACATTGTACATTGAAGTGCAGGGAAGGGGGGGGGGGGAGGGAGGGGGGCAAAAAGAACCCGCAGAGGTTAAGCATTATTGATAAAGGCATTAACGTCTGTATCGACGTTCATGCCAAATGGCACGTAACTTTTGACTTTGTATATCCAGGACATCTCTAACTTAGAGATCTCCCTGATGAGTGAACTGCCTCGCCAGTGGGGTTTATACTTGTCAATCCCTACAAAAAGTGTTTTAGAGGGGTCTCTACTGTGGACCTGATCGTAATGCCTGGAGACAGGGTGTTTATCATAACCTGTTCTTATATTCCCTATGTGTTCATTTAGGCGAACACGTAGGGCCCTTTTGGTCCTCCCTATATACTGGAGTCCACAGGGACATTGTAGGAGATAGACCACCCCTTCGGAACCACACGTAATAAATGGTTCAATGTCATGTGAGCACCCTGTGCTGGTAGATGTGAATGTCGTAGTCTATTGATGTTAAGAGAGCACACTTGACATTTCCCACACTTATAAAAACCCGTCAGATTTTGAAGAAAAGATCTGGATCCTTGTGGGGGATCTTGGACTGTGGGTGCTATTCTACTACCCAAAGAAGCGGCTCCCCTAAATACCACTCTGGGGTTAGATGGTAGAATGGTCTTGAGAGCTGCGTCGCTGCCAAGAACATGCCAGTGCTTGCGTATTAATCGTTTAATCGCACGATGTTGCACCGAAAAGGTGGTGACAAATGGTACAGTGTCTGAAACCTCCATCCTGGGTCTAGATGCATCAGACAAAAGGTCAGCTCTATCGCTATCCCTGGCTGATTTCGCAGCCTGAGAGAGGGAGAGCAGATCGTATCCCTTTTCTAAGAATCTTTTTGTCAGAATGGATGCTTGGTGGTCGAAGGTAGCTATATCTGAGCAATTGCGTCTGAGGCGCAAAAATTGCCCCAGAGGGATGGCTTTGATCCAAGGTTCGTGGTGGCAACTGTCTACAGGAATGTAGGCATTTCTGTCAGTTGTCTTGAAAAAAGTAGATGTTACAAACTGTCTATCCACAATTTGGATCTTCAAGTCCAGGAAGTGAATGGTATCCTGGCTGGCCTCAAAATTAAATCTAATACCCCTGTTGTTGGTGTTAAGGATGTTCATGAAATCGTGAAGATCAGCCTCACCTCCATCCCATAGGAGGAGGACGTCATCAATATATCTAGCCCACAGGAGCACCTCGGGTCTCCTGGGGGCGTCGATGACGTCCTCCTCCCACTTGGCCATGAAGATATTGGCCAAGCTAGGGGCATACTTGGCCCCCATAGCTACTCCACGGTCCTGCCGATAAAACTGGTGCTCAAACCAGAAGTAGCTATGGCTGGCGGCATATTGCAAAAGTTCCATGATGAATTGGGTTTGTGTGGATGGTAAACCAGAGTCCCGATTTAGGAACACTTCAACAGCCTGTAGACCCAATTGGTGGGGGATTATGGTATAAAGGGATGAAACATCCGCAGTTACCATCCACAGGCCCTCCTTGGGGGTGATATTAGAGACACCAAACAGGTGATTAATACACTCTCTAATATCACCCCCAAGGAGGGCCTGTGGATACACCATGATGTCTGCACAAACCACCTAATGAAGGAATATACAGCAATGCTGAATACGGTTTGTGGTGCAGGCATCAATTCGGGGGAGGGGCGGCTCAGGGCAAAGGGTGCAGGAAAAGGGAAGCTGAGAAAAGGGGGGGGAGGGGGGAGGGGAAGGGGGGGAGGGGAAGGGGACGGGGGGGAGACGGGAGGGGATGGGGAACCTGGGAGAAGATGGTCAGCCGTGGAGTGGGGTGCTGATGTGAGGTCTGTGATCAGACCTCAATACATCCTGTGGGTGGGGGTATATTGGCCAAGCATGTGTGAATGTGGAATCACTGTTCCCAAGGTCCAGAGTAGTGTGTTGCAAGATGTACAGTTCTCCAGTGTGGGTAGACTCTATGCAAAAATATGCTGTAGTAAAGTCAATGGGTGACAGGTATGGGCAGGAATACAAAGAAGGTTGCCTGGTACGTTACCGCTTCCGGGTCCCGTCTGGGAATCCTATGATACTTCCGGATAGCGGTGGCTCCAATGTTGTAAACAGTCCCTCCTGTCACTGTGTACAATGCCGTACACTGACCTGGGCAGTTCTCCGTAGTTCGCGGGGTACTACTGATGTACCGCTGATGTAAGCATGTGGCCATTCATTCAGGTGCACCTGTCGTCTTCCACGCGGCTGCTCCAGACCATGGAGCGGGGCGCTCCCTCGATGTGCGAGCCGGCTAGCCCCACCGGGGGGGTTGACAGCGGGCGTGACGTCCGGGCGCAGTGACGTCGACGCGTTTCACAAAACAGACGTGTGTAGCTTCATCTGGAAGTTGCATACTTTAACTGCCTTGTTACGGAAATGTAAGGGCTCGTTCACACTAGTGGTTTGGGGAGCTAAAGCTCCATGGTTGAGCTATACCTTTTCCGCACCCCAACCACTATCCCTTTAAGCTGCAGAGGCAGTGGCAGGGGTGTACATATTCAACAGTTGCGATACATTGCTTCATGGCTGTGGCACGAATTATACCCCCTCTCGCTTTTGGTGGGTGTAGCTTTCGTCAAACGTGACCCATTCAAGTGAACGGGGCTGCACTTCAAACTCCCTTTTGGGTTCAGCTGAAATCTGGGGTGGCACATCCTACCCCAGCACCCCCCAATAGAACCAGCCATGGTCAGTCAGGTGGTCAGGATGAGGAGCTTATCCTGTTGGCTTTCGATCATTAACCAGGAGCCAACAGTGACAGTTTGATCAGTGTGCTTGGAGCGTGGTCTAAGTACACAACCTCATGCCGCCATGGGTACAAATGTGCCTTGGCTGGGTGTTAAAGCCCACCATTCTTGCAACTGCGTAAATGTGTTTGTAGCCAGGAGCTGGCTAAATTGCTTGTGTTAGTAGAGGACACTCTACAGCATCTGTCACAGTGAGGATGTTCCCTCTAGGGCTCAGCCTGGGATCTGCCTTGTCACATCCTGAAGGCAGAGTGAGTGAAAATTTACAGAAGAGTGGAGGATCTTGGTACATGTAGTCTAAAGAGCTTAAATCTATACTGGGGACTGATAGTTGTGGACTACAAGTTCCAGCCGGCTGGAGGAAGAGAACAGGATGCTCGGAGAGGTGATAAATAGCCTGTGTTGGGGAGGAGTCGGTCTCTTGGGACCACAGCCTTCATCTGGGAGCAGTGATCCAGACGGTTGGGGAGATCGCGGCTGCGCTGCGGCCTAGGCAGCAGGAGAGAGCGTCCAGAGAACATGTGTGGACGCACGTCAGCAGGGTCTGGTTATCAGGTGGCAGCCGGGAGGTCACCCACATCACCTGCATCACAGATCCAGCTGAGCTGCGGCGCTGGGAGGTACGGGGGTCGTGCACTGTCCCTTGAGCACAGTATCTGCTGAGGCCTGCTGCCCAAACTTCACATCATAGCTCCTGAGCTTGGTATTGCCTGGATTGGTGAGCGGGCGCATGCACACCCTCATTACACACAGGGACACTGCATGCAGACACCTTTCCTGTGCCTTCCTCATTAGATCTCTATAAGGAGACATCTACAACACTATTGTACTGCTGAATGTTACTACCTAACAATTACTTTGGGCCCCTTCAATTGAGCTACCTGAAGACACAAGATTTATACATTAAAGGACTACCCCCCCCACAAGGGACAGGAACATTGGGCATCTATCCAGCCCCATATCACCAAGGCACTCTCTGTCATGACTCTGCAGTAATACTTTCATGCCCTAACTGTCTCTTACCTGGTCTGTGTATCAGCTTTAGGGCTTTCACTCTCACACCTGCATGGTTAAGTAATCTTCCCTAAGTGTGGCTCCACCCTAGCCTCAACAGGAACCACTATTTAACACCATGTTCTCCAAGCCTGCCTTGCCGAGCAATATTGTGTGTTTGGTTTCCTGTTCCCTGCTTGCCGTGTGCTCTTCGTCTGTCTCTGTTACCGATCTTGGCTTGTTCTTGACTATCCCTGCTTGCTTGTGACCCTGACCTTTTGGCGTGTTCTCTGTCTATCCTTGTCTGCTAGTCGCCCTGACCTTTGGCTTATCTCCTTACTATCCCTTGTTGTCCTGGGTTGCTGCTTCCTCTCTCTCCTCCTGTAGCCTACCGTGAGCATGAGCTGGGAGACCCTGGGGGCCACGACCTGGAGTCAGTTGCAGCGCAGTCCATCTTCGCCACTAGAGGCTCTGGTGAACACCTGCTGGCTCCTACACTCCGCGCCCTGGGGAATCTTATGCTCCAGTTCCCAGTGGGATCTGTGTTGGTGCTCCAGTGGACCTGCCTTCCTGAACCATCCAGAGTTCCATCCGCAGCAGTCAGCCGTAGGGTTCACTACCTTAGCGGTGCACTCCTGCCTCCAACGGTGTGCATCTGTCACCTGGACTCAGGTGACCTGACACTCTCTTTACTTAGGGACCAAGGTTGCATAATTTAGGTACAACGTGCCAGGATGTGTTAAGTGTTTGTGTTTGAGGGGGCTGTGGCATGTGGAGGTTTAAGGAAGTAGTCTGACACATTGGTCACTCTCCTACCCTTTTCTGGTCTGCAACCATAGACCTTGATTTGTTAAACTTGCTGATTTCTTGTTTCACCGGAGACTTCAGTTGACCATTCATTTGCTTGTTCATATAAAGAGTGTAATAGTAACCTTATTTCTCTTATCTGATCTATTTGCTGTTGATTCTATTTACTGCAAAACCTTTAGTAAACCTGAGGTTTACTATGAACTATTCTGTCTGCGTCCATATTTTTTTGCTGAAATATCTGAACCCAGGGTGTCAGCGGTGTCAGGAAACTTGCAAGGTCAGGGCAACCATTGGGGTACAGTATCTTTAAGTGGCCCTCATAGGGGTAGCGCTACATGTTACTCGGCCAGTAAGAGGTTACTGTAGTACTTAGAGCAGACCAGTCAGGTCCTAGTTATACTTTCTCATACTGGTATCTCATTCCAGCTCTGACTTTGTGCAGAAAAGGTTCACAGGGAATAACTCCACATACTTTGTTTTGTGGGCAACAAGTCATAACAAAAGCCTGGAATAAATTCTGATGCTTATTCTTTGCCGCTGCTGGAAAACCTTCCAGGTGTGAACATCCTGTACATTGGATTGTTTCTGTGCCATCCCATTTATCCATGAAGCACCAGCACTAACTGACCAGGAATCCATCATAGCCTGATTTAACCTTGTGTGCTGGCCTGCCACCACCTAACCCTCTGCCAGCACCTGCCATGCCTCAGCAGGTCCACCAGAGCGGAACAATTCCATCTCTAGATGATGGTGTTTATGCAGTTACCATGTCTACAAAGCTCCAGCTTCAATAAATCATTCCCAAACAGGTTTATCCTTCACTATATTATCAAAAGTATTGGGATGCCTGCCTTTACACGCACATGAACTTTAATGGCATCCTAGTCTTAGTCCGTAAGGTTAAATATTGAGTTGGCCCACCCTTTGCAGCTATACCAGCTTCAACTCTTCTGGGAAGGCTGTCCACAAGGTTTAGGAGTGTGTCTATGGGAATGTTTGACCATTCTTCCAGAAGCGCATTTGTGAGGTCAGGCACTGATGTGGATGAGAAGGCCTGGCTCGCAGTCTCTGCTCTAATTTATCCCAAAGGTGTTCTATCGGGTTGAGGTCAGGACTCAATGCAGGCCAGACAAGTTCCTCCACCCCAAACTTGCTCATCCATGTCTTTACGGACCTTGCTTTGTGCACTGGTATGCAGTCATGTTGGAACAGGAAGGGGCCATCCCCAAACTGTTCCCACAAAGTTGGGAGCATGAAATTGTTCAAAATGTCTTGGTATGCTGATGCCTTAAGAGTTTTCTTCACTGGTACTAAGGGGCCAAGCCCAACCCCTAAGAAAAGAACCTACACCATAATCCCCCCTCCACCAAATTATTTGGACCAGTGCACAAAGCAAGGTCCATAAAGACATGGATGAGCGAGCTTTGGGGTGAAGGAACTTGACTGGCCTGCGCAGAGTCCTGACCTCAACCCGATAGAACACCTTTGGGATGAATTAGAGTGGAGACTGCGAGCCAGGCCTTCTCGTCCACATTAGAACCTGACCTCACAAATGCGCTTTTGGAAGAATGGTCAAACATTCCCATAGACACACTCCTAAACCTTGTGGACAGCCTTCCCAGAAGAGTTGAAGCTGTTATAGCTGCAAAGGGTGGACCAACTCAATATTGAACCCTACAGACTAAGACTGGGATGCCATCAAAGTTCATGTGTGTGTGTAAAGGCATGCATCCCAATACTTTTGGCAATATAGTGTATATATTACAAGGACTATGGGAAGATTTCTGCCTGCCTCTGTTATGGAAGTATTACAAATAATATATATTTTAATATTGATTATAACATTGAACCCCCCCCCCCCCCCCAGACACCCCCTACAAATTAATTGAACCTCTGAAATGGACCCGTAATATTTAATGCCCATCTCCAGGCAAAAAGCTAAATACAAAAAATAAAATACATATATGTGAGCAGTTTTATCTGTCGAAGGATTTCTATTCCTGAGATTTACAGGACACTTCTTTTGTTTTCTCTTCTCCCCTGTTGCTTTATTGTGTGACATGCCAGGAATTCATTCAAAGAGACTTTGAAGGTAATTAAAGGTCAAATTTAAGACCTCAGTTCTGAGGGGCAACAATGTTGACCACTGAGCTATAATGTAGCCCAAAAAAAGCACTCATTTTATTTGTTGTCTTATATCATCTCATAGGGCCAGTTCACACCAGAACACTGTACGGGAAAGGTGCATTCTGTGAACATTTCCTGCATTGTGTTCACAGTGCACTGCCTTGTCAATCTGCTGCAAGTGCCAATACTTGTTCATGGCTCCTCAAACATACCTGTTACCGCAGTACCATGCGATTTGGTGCATCATGTTTTTAAAAAGTAGCGCATGCACTACCTTTTCTACGTTCTGGTGCAATTCACAGCCCATTCAACTGAATGGTGTATAATAGGGGGCGCTAGAGACCTAACAAACATATGCTTCTGCCAATATGTGCACACACTACCCAAATCAACCTCAGTGAACTGAATAGTGCTGCTTGTGCTAAACTAAAAGTATCACAAACACATATTTTATGCTGCAAATAAAATACAAAATACAGTGAAAAAAAATTAATAAATAAAGAATCCAGTGAAAAAAATTATACGAAATTCTTGGTGCAAGTGAAATAAATAAATCGTGGTGTCTGATAGTCCCAATCCATTGAAGAGATCAGAGAAAAACAGTTGAAACCAACATCACAGCAGACACATGGATCCTCACAGATGCAACAATTTATGCGTTGATATAAAGATTCCGTCACCCAAGAGGAAAAAACACCTGAAGGTAGTAGATATCTGCTTACCAGATACCAATGACTTCTTTAACTAAAAGGAAGTCATTAGTGCTTGTACAGGATTGTGCCTGTTCACATGAAGGCTGGAAGGCTGGATGGTACTTTAGGCATTGAACCCTCCCGTCCCATTCATTCAGGATAGGAAATATGAGAAACAAAAAGGGGTCTTCATAGCGTAAAACCGTTTAATATAAAAAAGTTAGAGAACAATAAAATAGCCAATTGGCCTCTTACATTGATCGGTGCCTACCCGGCACTGGGACTGCTCGCATGTCTGGGTGAGTAGAGTCAGGAACCCTTCGCATCACATCGCACATGCGGCGTGCGTTCCACTCCGTGCGTCTAGCTAACCAGCTAATCCGGAAGTAGGTGGGACAATTCTGGACATGTGACCACGTACCGCTCCAACGTACGTTTCGTTTTTGAACGTCTTCAGGGAAGCGTACATTGGTCACTAAGCGACTAGTTTATATAGGGAATGAGGGCAGGTAGATTAGTAACAATACTCCGCCTTTGTGTCAATAAAGTTCGTTTGCTGAACACTGTGCACAAACCAACCAGTGGAATCTCCCCCTGGTGGTTATATGCCACAGTGCTTGAGGTAAAGAAAAAATTCTTTAGTATTACATACCATAACTGTACAGCATTAAATGGCAGGAAAACAGTGGGAGATGTTGTATTATAAATATTACTACATATAACAATTGCAATATTAATGTTAATTAGTTCGTTGGAAAGGACTAGAATTAATCCCGTCATTCAGAGCAGTCTCAGTCTCGGTTTCACAATAGCTGGTAAATGATAAGCACATTTAAACATACTCCATTGAAACCACAATAAATTGTAATAATTTTACTTAATGTTAAAAAACTTGGACTATATTTTAATAAAAAATGATAACCACATAACCAGTAACATCAAGGTTCAAAAAATGCTTACTGTTATAATTGTGATTAATCATTTGTTAAAAAACAATTGAGGTCTATGTCTATGTTCATCCCATACGGTTGCATACTTTGTAGCTTATAAAGCCAATATGTTTCATTTTTGGATACTGTCCTTTTCATATGAGTACCCCTCCAGTCCCTTGTTACTTTATCAATCCCATAAAACGTACATAGTGATGGATCGCTGTTATGGTACATTTTGAAGTGTCTGGAGACACTATGGTTGGGGTAGCCATTTTTTATATTCGCAAGATGTTCACCAATTCTTACTTTGAGTTGACGTGTGGTTCTGCCCACGTACTGTAGGGAACATGGACATTCCAATACATAAGTCACGTGGTCAGAATCACACGTGATTAATGGTTTAATATTAAACCGTTGTTGGGTGACCACAGAATTGAATTGGGATTTCTTTTTCTTGGAGCCCGGTTTTCTTGTTATTTTGCATGCATTGCACCTAGTGCAGTAATGGAATCCAGATCCATCCAAGAACGTAGATGGTTTCCTGGGTGGGTCCGGTACATTGGGGGCTAGTCGGTTCCTGAGAGTGGGGGCCCTACGGTATATGAATTTTGGTTTCTTTGGTAAAGAGGACTGTAAATCTTTGTCTTTTAACAGAATTGGCCAGAATTTCTTAAAAATACCCTCCACTGTTCTATATTGTCGATGGAAGCCTGACAGAAAAGCGCATTCATCTTTGTATTCTTTTTTTGGTTTAGGAACCAGCAAAGTTTGTCTATTCATATTTGATACCTGGACTACCAGCTTCTCCAAAACATGGGCTGGGTAGCCCTTTTCCAGGAATCTGGCAGTGAGGGTATCTGCTTGTGCAAAAAAATCTTTATCATTTTGACAATTGCGCCGTAAGCGCATGTATTGCCCTTTGGGTACAGCCCCAATCCATTGCGGATGGTGGCAGCTATGTGTAGGGACATAGGCGTTGCGGTCGGTTTCCTTAAAAAATGTTTTTGTACTTATAGTGGAACCCTGTTTGAGAAGTGTTAAATCCAAATAATTTACTGTTGTTAGGTGAAGATCTGCTGTGAATCTTAGATTGTATTCATTACAATTGTACTTACGGTTTTTTTGAGTGTGTGGTTTTACACTTACCAATATATATTTTTTTATTTTTTTATTTTTTACCAAAGGCGCGGAAGTATTGTTTATCTATCACTTTGGCTCAATTTATTTGGTTTGAGTTTGTTCACTTTACGCAGCCATGGATATATTCAACTTTATGCAAACTAGAAAATTTAATGTGGAAGAGATCTTCCACCAAACATCTAGTACCAGTGTGGACCTTGAGAAAGGATTCAAACAACTTAAATATGACACTGAAAAACAAATAAGGCTGTGGTGGGATATTGCATCCCTGGAGATGTACATAGGTAAAAATCTAACCCCCAGGAGTTTAAGATGGGATGTCAGTCCAAATGACGGGGTTGAGGATTTGAGACTACTTGATGAGTGGTACCAATTTTTCAACGCCTGTGAACAGAAATAAATGCAAATGATGGTTAGAAGGCGGGAAGCCAAAAAAGTTGTTTTGGAATCTAAAATTAAAGAACTCAGGACAACTATGGAACCATTCATGTCCTCTCAAGAATATATAGATAAGGCGAAGGAACTGAGTACCCATCTAGCCAAGTATGATGGGGAAATTAAAGATAAAAAACTTAAAAAATATTTTAGAGATATTAAGGACTACCAAGATAATAAGGTATATAAATGGCAGGATAATCTACAAACAGGTCCTCCCCAGGACTCATTGGCAGAAAGGGAGATTGAAGTGCACAATACGGTAGCCAATCTGGCACCAAATACGAGAAGGGATGCGGGTACACCCCAGAGGGCCCACAAAAAGGAAAGCTATAGCCAAAATAATACAATCAAATCTCATCCCCATACGTACCCACCAGTCTACCAATCCCCCTATAGGGGACAAAATTACAACAGACCTGCCCCCACAGATTATAGACCCCCTGATTATGGTTATTATACCCATAACCGTAATCAATATCCCTACAGACCCCCGAGGGGACACCAAAGGGGCAATTTTAGGGGTAGACCAGGATACAACAGTTATCCACCACAAGGAGGGGGGGAATGGAGGGATTGGAAAGAGCCATACAGAATTCCAACCAACCCCCAACATGGCTATTCAGAGCAAGCAGAAAGAGAGGAAGAAGGGGCAGAGGGCGAAAGAAAAAGGAAGAGAAACAACTAAAATCCGGGCTATTTAATTTAACCAATTTAGAGTTTTCTGAGTCAGAATTGGAAGTTTTATCACAGGGATTGAAATTTGCACCAAACAAAAATATAGACAAATTTAATCTGTTTATAGACATTGAAAAATATATAAGAAAATTAAATATAAGGAAACATTTTTCAGGCCATAAAACCAACCCTACCATTAAAGAGACGGAGGACCCATTTGTACATAGTAGTTTGAAAAATAACTCTGTTTTTAATCCTAAGAAAGGTTCAAACCAATACATAGAAGTATTTAGGAACATGGTTCAGGATGAGGTACGCCTAATAGAAACATCCAAACAACAAAATAACCAAAAAATATGGGAAGGCATTAAAAAATTGGAAGAAAATAAACAGATAGTGGTAAGACCCGCAGACAAGGGGGGAGGGCTGGTGATATTAACCAAAGAAAATTACAATAAAGAACTGCAGAGGGCGTGACCGGAAGCCGCTCTGGATGGCAGCCTAATTCACCTGCTCTCTCCCAGCCCGTGATAATACAGCGCACAGGGGACGCTCCGCTGATCTCACATGGGCAGATCCAGGACCACCAGATCCGCAGCAGCCAGGGGATCATCCGTACCCCCGCCAGGAACCTCCACGGACCTCCGGTCCTATTTTCCGCCGACGGACATGCCTCTCTCCGGACCAGCCAAGATGGCGCCGGACACTTCTGCGGCCTACTCACGCAGCTCCGCTCGGATTCCTCCTCCGCCTCACTCGCCTCACAGGCCGCTCCGGGACCGTGATCCAGCCCTGATGAACATCGCGGCTGAACCTCCCCAGCTGGGATCGGTGAGTCCATACCCCGAATCCACCTCCCACGAGGCAGCACCACAGACCATGCAGGGCGCCATGATGGACCTCCCCTCACAGCAATATACTCAATGCTCAGAGGCGTTCCCTCGCCTCCTGAGAACGGCGTCAGACCCATGCATTCAGGGCACAGGGCCATGCTCACCGACCCCTTCAGACTCCTCTGCGGACTTTCCGGCCCTACCAGACCCAATGTACCCGCCAAGCCCAACGCCCGCTATCCACGGGGTATCTGACTCACCCCCCCCAAAAACACAGAGGATATCCTTTTCACGGGCCAGCAACTCACCCACAGAACGGACAATACCGCAGACCACATACGCTCAAAAAGTGGGTACACCTGATCCTCACCCCCAGAGGATGGATACAACAAGGGCCCCTCTGCACGCTCAATCTCCATCTTGGAGTGAACCATGGGACCCCCCACCCAGATCTGCGCATCAGACCACAGACCCCCTACCACCTCGCACAACCTCGGAGCAGGGAAACCCGGTACCAGCCCACTCCCATCCGGCACCCCCACAATGGCAAACATATCTGCAGGCGATCCCCACCAAAGAGGACTTTAGACAACTGATAGAAGACGTAAAGTCCACATGTCGCTCAGAAATACAAGTACTTCAATCAGGCCTCAAACACTTAGCAGACAGAGTGGAAATGGCTGAGGAAGAAATACAGGAAACTAAGCTAGCAGTTCACAGAACCCAACTCCAAGGGGCAGATCACCATACTATGCTGAGAGATATGCAGCGACATGTGGAGGACCTAGATAATAGGGGTCGAAGAAACAACATACGAGTGAGGGGGATACCGGAAGTCGAAGGTCCAGAGGACATTCAACATACCTTACAGGATGTGTTTAACAATCTTCTGGGTGAACCCATTACCAACTTTATAGAAATGGATAGAGCCCACAGAGCCTTGCGCCCCAAGAGCTCCACCTCGCAACCGAGGGACATCATCTGCAGGATTAACTCCTATCCCCTGAAGGAAGACATCATGAGGCAAGCACGACTAGCTCGCAAAGTGACCTATAAAGATGCCCAGGTACAACTATACCCGGACCTCTCCTGGATCACATTACAAAAACGGAGACTTCTTCAACCATTGCTGCGAGTCCTCCAAGACGAAAACATCACCTACCGCTGGGGATTTCCCTTCAGTCTCACAGCCAAAACCCAAGGCAAATCTGCCGTTTTAAGATACCCAGAGGACATAGAAACCTTCTGTGACACCATCGGAATCTCCGTCCCTCGACTCCCAGATTGGGATCTTGTTACCACCCCGCCAACACCGCCCACAACATGGCAGAAGGTGTCCTCTTCGAATAGATCCCGGAACAGAGAAGCGCCTCGCAAGAGCACCAAGCATAAGAACGGCTGACTCTGGTGGTAGTATTCATGCTTAGTATTCATGCTTAAAATTACTTATTGATGGACAGTTCTTCCATCAGTTACTGCCGATGATCCGGCCCTGGACAAATATAACATATTTAGTCCCCCCTTCTTTGCGCCCCAATTTTACATTTTAGTCTACAAAATGGGCAGAGACCCGAGAGAAAAGGAAATCCCATTCCTAGTCACCCCCCTATTGGTTAAATGTTAGCATCGATAGTTTTTCTGCAGTTCATGTTTTGTATGACCAATTTTGGGCTCCATTGCATCCGACCGACGGGCCCCTCTGGACCTTTGTCGGGAGGATCCCTGGAATCCCGCACCGACCTAGGCACTTTAGCCTCTCAAGGTCAAGAGATATCAGTTATACGAAATTATAAATGTTTACCATGTACTAATTGCCTCTTCTTTTTCTTCTTTCCACCCTCTCTCTTACCTTTCCTTCCCCCATCCACCTCTCCGCCACCGTATGACTCATCCCACAATCGGCGGAATCTGAATGGTCCTCCTCTCGAAGAATGTACACCGTTGATCTGCAACCTCCAAAATTTATCCTCCACATCAGGTAAGGCAATCCCACCCACTCACTTGACACCATGGCTAAGATCCTATCCTTAAACGTACACGGCCTAAACTCCAACAAAAAGAGACACTTGGCGCTGAGGGAGTTCAAACACTCAGGAGCAGACATTATCTTGGTTCAGGAGACACATTTTGATAAGGGGGGCTCATTTGCATTCGCCTCTAAACAATATCCCCAAATATACCACTCCTCAGGTCCACACAAAAGAGCGGGGGTCGCAATCCTCATTAAAAACGGATCCCCCTTCACCTGTCTAACCCACTACAGTGACCCACACGGTCACTTTGTTATCCTTCGGGGACATTGGCAACAACAAGCAATTACCCTCTGCGCCCTCTACGCCCCCAACGTTAAACAACACAATTTCTTGTCTAAAGTACTCACTCGCCTCTTTAAATCCGATCATGGGATGTTGGTGGTGGGAGGCGACTTTAACCTTACCCACTCCACCATAATGGATCGCCAGGTGGTGAGCCCCAAGGCGACACCAGCTCGAGCCCTCCGAGACTCGAAGCTTTTTCGTAAGCTCACCAGACGATATGCTCTCTTTGACGCCTGGAGAGCTCTCCACCCTGGCGATAGGCAATACACGTTTTACTCAGCTCCCCACCAGACACACTCACGTATCGATTATTTCTTTGTGAATAACCACACGCTTAGAAATACACGAGAGGCACAGGTACTCCCAATTTCATGGTCTGACCATGCGCCTATTTTAATCAAGCTGGAAATAGGATCCCCCAACCGTAGACCCTACAACTGGAAATTAAATACATTTCTTCTTCAGCACCCCCCATCGCAAATGGAGCTAGTATCCACCCTAAAACACTACTTTGTAGAAAACAACACTCCCGATGTATCCACCCCCACACTCTGGGAAGCTCACAAGGCAGTACTACGAGGCAGGTGTATAGCACTATCGTCTGCCATGAAAAAAGATGCCCTACTCACAAAAACTCAAACTGAAAAAGAACTTAGAACATTAGAACACCAACTGCAAAAAACCCCCACCCTACCCCTTCTTAAGAAAATCATACACTTACGAACCATTCTGAGCGACTTGGCAATGGGGCAGGTAGAAAAGGCCATCATTAGACTTAGACAAAGATACTATGACAAGGGCAATAAAGCTCATTCCCTACTAGCAAGAAAACTACGAGACAATTCCCACATGACCACACCACACCAAATTAAAAACAAGCTAGGCTCCCTGATATCCCACCCTAAAGACATTGTCAATACCTTTGCAGATTACTACCAGGAACTTTATAACAATCCTAACATACCTAGTAAACCTCTCCCTTCCGAACTACACCAACATATGCAGCAGTACCTTGCACAGAGCGGAGTCCCACAAATCCAAACCCCTGATCTAGCAACCCTAAACATGCCGATCACCGAAGAAGAAATAGAACAGACTGTCAAAACCCTCCCATCACACAAAGCCCCAGGCCCAGATGGATTACCCTATGAATACTATAAGGCCTTTCTCCCCATCCTACTACCACACATGTGCAAACTTTTTAATGCCTTCTATCGAGATTCCCCCATCCCACCAGATATGCAGCGATCATTTATCACTGTGATTCCTAAACCAGACAAGGACCCCACCCTGTGCGCCAACTACAGACCCATCGCCTTACTGAATTCAGATCTTAAAATCTTTACAAAACTGTTATCACTCCGCTTGAACATGATCCTCCCATCCCTTATCCATAAGGACCAAGTGGGCTTTGTCCCCCTCAGGCAAGCGGGAGATAACACCAGAAAGGTGATTGATCTGATAGATGTAGCGAATAGGGAGAAACCAGAATCTTTGCTGCTTAGCCTAGACGCCGAAAAGGCCTTTGACCGCCTTGGGTGGCCCTTCCTGTTCGCAACACTACAGCATGTAGGGGTCCGAGGACCCTTCATGAGAGCCATACAACACTTATATTCCAACCCTTCCGCCCAAGTCAGAACGCCCTTTGCCATCTCGTCTACTTTCTCAATAGCCAACGGCACTCGACAGGGATGCCCATTATCACCGTTACTATTCGCACTGTGCGTCGAACCACTGGCGGCTTCCATCCGAGGCAACCAAAATATACGGGGAATCTCAGTTAGGGGTCGAGAGTTTAAGATCTCACTGTTTGCTGACGATGTGATCCTCACTTTGACCCAGCCCAGAATCTCTCTCCCAAACCTACATGCAGAACTTAGTCGATATGGAGCCCTCTCGGGCTATAAAATTAATACATCTAAGTCAGAAGCCCTTCCAATCAATATCTCGGACGAGGAAACAGCGCACCTAAAGACCAATTTCAACTACCACTGGAAAGACACCTCCTTGAAATATCTAGGAGTACACATCACCACAAAGTTTAGCACCCTATACCAAGAGAACTTCCCTCCCCTCTTCCGCTCCATCAGAACCCTGCTCACTAATTGGAAAAAACACCATATTTCCCTGTTAGGCCGGATTGCATCTATTAAGATGACGATCCTCCCGAAGTTACTGTACCTCTTTCAAACTTTGCCCATCCCTGTCCCCCACAAACATTTAATTAAACTCCAATCTGACCTCCTTAAATTTACCTGGAACTATAAGAGACACAGAATCCCACAATCAGTAATGATGGCGGCGCGCTCAGATGGAGGTCTTGCCTTTCCCAATCTTACCAAATATTATCAAGCGGCCCAACTTCGTGCGATAGCATCATGGTTCACCCAAAGGTCCTATAATAGATGGACAGAGATCGAAAAAATATGGTTAGCCCCGACCCACCCAAACAGCTTACTGTGGAATGCGAATGCAGAGGTCCCCCCTGAGCGGCTACTGGGACCTATGACTCAGCTCCGACGCTTATGGAATAAACTATCCCGCTCCTACACACTGGCCTCGGAAAAATCAGTCCTAACATCATTTGTCTATAACCCCAAAATACCAGATAGTCTCACACATCAGATGTCCCACCCGTGGGCGTCACGGAACCTCTTCCACTATGGAGCACTGGTGGACCCCAGATCCCGCAAACTATTGTCCTACTCTGCCCTCCAGACCAAATTTGATCTACCACACCAAGCTTTCTACAGTTACATGCAGATACGTCATTATGCCATGTCCATATCGCCTGACCTACAGTTCTCCCCCCCATCACCCTTTGAAAATTTAATCCTGGCGGGCACGGCCCAAAAAGGGTTAATCTCTGATATCTACAAAATACTAAATGCTTACCCACTAGAAATCAAAGGTAAACATGCCTATATGATTAAATGGGAAAAAGCCCTTAACGAGGAACTTCCCATGGAGCAATGGCAGACGATATGGACACAGGCAGCAAAAAGCTCCCTCTGCACTCTATACAAGGAAAATACCTACAAAATTCTCCTCTACTGGTATATGACTCCGGATATTCTTCATGCCATATACCCATCTAGCTCAGATCGCTGCTGGCGATGTCAAAAAGACAGGGGGACCCTCCTCCACATATACTGGGACTGCTCAATGATTGCCCCATTTTGGGACACAGTCCAACAACTACTGGCTCGCGTACTAGAAACACAGATCCCCATGATTCCCAAATTTTTCCTCTTAGGAATCTCACAATTAAAGATCCCCAAAGCCCAAAAAAAACTCACACGCCACATTCTCACAGCGGCACGTTGTCTTATCGCTTTACACTGGAAAAAAACCCTCCCCCCCACACCTGAAGCCTTATACGCTAGAATCAAAGATGTGGAGTTGATGGAGAAGATGACAGCCCGGATACAGGACAGGCTGGAGGCACATAACAGAGTATGGGAGTTGTGGCATCTTCGAGAGGACCCACCATGAGCACGTAAACGAATTAAAACAACACTCTCCCTCCCCTCTCTTTCCCCTTTTTCCTTTTCCCCCCTCTTTCACTATTCTTTCACCCTACCTTGAGTACTTCAGTGACTTGCTTAGTTATAAGCAGATTAGAAGATGAGAGCACAATGAGAGTTGGAGAAAGAGAGAAAAAGAGAGAATAATGCCTAGCATATGTATGTCTTTTCTCCTTTTTTCTTTTTTGTTTTCCCTTTTTTTCTATTATGCTTTTTTTTTTTTTTTTTTGCCACATGTTCTCACCTCTTATTATATCTCATCTAATATGTACTTCTGTATTGCAAATACTATAATAAAAATGTTATTTGGAGAAAGAACTGCAAAGATTACTGAGGGATACTACAACATATAAGTTACTCAAATCCAACCCCACCACAAAATTAAAAAAGGAACTATCAACATGGATTAGTAAAGGAACGAATAAAAAAATCTTAAATCAGAAGGAAGCAGATTACCTTGACTTGACTACACCCAGAATCCCGGTATTATATATTGTGCCGAAAATACACAAAAACAAGGAGAACCCACCAGGCCGCCCAATAGTGAGTGGGATTGGCTCTCTGTACTCGAGGGTGGGGGAATATCTGGACACCTTCCTCCAGCCTCTCGTTCCACAGAGCCAATCCTACCTCAAAGACAGCAGGGAGCTCATCACCTTGCTACAATCTGTGGTAGTCACTAACCAAACTTTACTAGTGACAATAGACATCGAGTCACTGTATACCAACCTAAGGCAGACAGATGTGTTGGAAGCAGTGAGGTGGGCCTTCACAAATAAGTCCACTCTAAAAAAATCGCAAATTGAATTTTTACTGGAAGGTTTATCTATGGCTATGGGGAATAACTATTTTTGGGCGCTTAATGAGTATTATAACCAAATAGATGGAGTTGCCATGGGAGCTCGTTATGCTCCAAGTGTGGCGAATAACACATTAAACAAATGGGAATCAGAAACCATTTTTAATAACAGACCCAAATCACTTCTGTTGTACAAAAGGTACATAGATGATGTCATCATTTTGTGGGAGGGAACTAAGGAAAGTTTTGGTGAATTTATGGATGGTATGAATCATAATGAATACAATCTAAGATTCACAGCAGATCTTCACCTAACAACAGTAAATTATTTGGATTTAACACTTCTCAAACAGGGTTCCACTATAAGTACAAAAACATTTTTTAAGGAAACCGACCGCAACGCCTATGTCCCTACACATAGCTGCCACCATCCGCAATGGATTGGGGCTGTACCCAAAGGGCAATACATGCGCTTACGGCGCAATTGTCAAAATGATAAAGATTTTTTTGCACAAGCAGATACCCTCACTGCCAGATTCCTGGAAAAGGGCTACCCAGCCCATGTTTTGGAGAAGCTGGTAGTCCAGGTATCAAATATGAATAGACAAACTTTGCTGGTTCCTAAACCAAAAAAAGAATACAAAGATGAATGCGCTTTTCTGTCAGGCTTCCATCGACAATATAGAACAGTGGAGGGTATTTTTAAGAAATTCTGGCCAATTCTGTTAAAAGACAAAGATTTACAGTCCTCTTTACCAAAGAAACCAAAATTCATATACCGTAGGGCCCCCACTCTCAGGAACCGACTAGCCCCCAATGTACCGGACCCACCCCGGAAACCATCTACGTTCTTGGATGGATCTGGATTCCATTACTGCACTAGGTGCAATGCATGCAAAATAACAAGAAAACCGGGCTCCAAGAAAAAGAAATCCCAATTCAATTCTGTGGTCACCCAACAACAGTTTAATATTAAACCATTAATCACGTGTGATTCTGACCACGGGACTTATGTATTGGAATGTCCATGTTCCCTACAGTACGTGGGCAGAATGTACCATCACTCCATCACTATGTACGTTTTATGGGATTGATAAAGTAACAAGGGACTGGAGGGGTACTCATATGAAAAGGACAGTATCCAAAAATGAAACATATTGGCTTTATAAGCTACAAAGTATGCAACCGTATGGGATGAACATAGACATAGACCTCAATTGTTTTTTAACAAATGATTAATCACAATTATAACAGTAAGCATTTTTTGAACCTTGATGTTACTGGTTATGTGGTTATCATTTTTTATTAAAATATAGTCCAAGTTTTTTAACATTAAGTAAAATTATTACAATTTATTGTGGTTTCAATGGAGTATGTTTAAATGTGCTTATCATTTACCAGCTATTGTGAAACCGAGACTGAGACTGCTCTGAATGACGGGATTAATTCTAGTCCTTTCCAACGAACTAATTAACATTAATATTGCAATTGTTATATGTAGTAATATTTATAATACAACATCTCCCACTGTTTTCCTGCCATTTAATGCTGTACAGTTATGGTATGTAATACTAAAGAATTTTTTCTTTACCTCAAGCACTGTGGCATATAACCACCAGGGGGAGATTCCACTGGTTGGTTTGTGCACAGTGTTCAGCAAACGAACTTTATTGACACAAAGGCGGAGTATTGTTACTAATCTACCCGCCCTCATTCCCTATATAAACTAGTCGCTTAGTGACCAATGTACGCTTCCCTGAAGACGTTCACAAACGAAACGTACGTCGGAGCGGTACGTGGTCACATGTCCAGAATCGTCCCACCTACTTCCGGATTAGCTGGTTAGCTAGACGCACGGAGTGGAACGCACGCCGCATGTGCGATGTGATGCGAAGGGTTCCTGACTCTACTCACCCAGACATGCGAGCAGTCCCAGTGCCGGGTAGGCACCGATCAATGTAAGAGGCCAATTGGCTATTTTATTGTTCTCTAACTTTTTTATATTAAACGGTTTTACGCTATGAAGACCCCTTTTTGTTTCTCATATTTCCTATCCTGAATGAATGGGACGGGAGGGTTCAATGCCTAAAGTACCATCCAGCCTTCCAGCCTTCATGTGAACAGGCACAATCCTGTACAAGCACTAATGACTTCCTTTTAGTTAAAGAAGTCATTGGTATCTGGTAAGCAGATATCTACTACCTTCAGGTGTTTTTTCCTCTTGGGTGACGGAATCTTTATATCAACGCATAAATTGTTGCATCTGTGAGGATCCATGTGTCTGCTGTGATGTTGGTTTCAACTGTTTTTCTCTGATCTCTTCAATGGATTGGGACTATCAGACACCACGATTTATTTATTTCACTTGCACCAAGAATTTCGTATAATTTTTTTCACTGGATTCTTTATTTATTAATTTTTTTCACTGTATTTTGTATTTTATTTGCAGCATAAAATATGTGTTTGTGATACTTTTAGTTTAGCACAAGCAGCACTATTCAGTTCACTGAGGTTGATTTGGGTAGTGTGTGCACATATTGGCAGAAGCATATGTTTGTTAGGTCTCTAGCGCCCCCTATTATACACTATTGCTTGTTTGATTGTTCTATTCAAACTAAGGGGAGCAGCTTGTACTTACGGTTTTTTTGAGTGTGTGGTTTTACACTTACCAATATATATTTTTTTATTTTTTTATTTTTTACCAAAGGCGCGGAAGTATTGTTTATCCATTCAACTGAATGGGCTGCAAAATCGCACTGCAGGGGAACGCACAGGAATCCTAAACGCGTTCCTGTGTGACTCTGGTGTGAACCGGCCCTCAATTGTTATAACATTCTACCATCATTGCTTCTGTCACAGACGGGACTCTGTATCCACTAGGAATGGGCTGGTCAAGAATTGTTACAGGTAACTGGGGGGGTTTGTAGATTTGCAGGACACAGAGGAGACACTAGACATGTGCATTCATTTTCGTCCAAATGCATTTTCGTCCGAATTTCAGGTATTTTCGTTATCGTTTTAACAAACGATAACGAAAGTGCAGAATCCGAAAAACGAAAGATCCGACATAAACAAATGCTTTATTTTCGTTTTTGTTGCTACAACAGTTTGATATAGATAGGAGATACAACATGATGATGACAATAACAATCTGTGTCCATCAAACCTGTGGTCGAATGTGCCTAACCTTAACTCTATTAGTCCAAGATTATTCTACATAGAGAGAAAAGATTCGACCTAGAGAGAAAAGATTCCACGTAGGGGAGAAAAGATTCCACGTAAGGGGAGAAAAGATTCCACGTAGGGGAGAAAAGATTCGACGTAGGGGAGAAAAGATTCAACGTAGGGGAGAAAAGATACATAAAAATAATGATGATGATGAATGTTATTGGCTGATTGTAACCAAAGAGGTGGAGCAGTAAAATAGCTAGAACTGAGTACACACGTACTTTGGCTTATGGTGTCTGTTGAAAGTTCTAAGAAGATTAGACGGAGCGGGTAAACTATACGGCGTCATACAGTTTAGCTGCTCCGTTGAATCTTCTTTGAACATTCGACAGACACCATAACCCTTCAATGACAGATTCGACCTTAATTTGGATTTTCGGACGAATGCAATTTTTAACAAAAAACGAAATAAAAAAAAACGAATTTCGGGAATAACTAAATACATTTATTTTTCGGACGAAAATGAAATTCCGAAACGAAATATTTCAGTGTGCACATGTCTAGGAGACACTGAGATTTTTTAGTTCCCCGATGGTCACCAGGGAACAATGGAAGCTTGGGCCTCCACATGTCAGAAGACAAATGTGACACCAGATACAAGATACTTCTAAGACTCAAGAGGAAGAGGACTCAAGAGTATCAGCATGTTCCGCAGAGGTGAGGGCACTGAGAATAGTCGAGGCGCACTGTCTAAGGAGCTGCCTGGTATTTGCCAGAGCACCCTGTAAGGGATGACGGCTTTGCTGCAGAATAGCTCCCAAACAGGCAGTAGGAAGCACAAAGAACAGAAATGAAAGTCACCAGAGCACAGAATAGCAGATGAGAGTCTCCGGAAGCATTAGAGTGGTAGGATCAAAGCACAGAAACACAGGAGTGGGAGTCTCTGGGAGCACTGAGGTGCAGAGATCACGGGAAAACGGGAGTGAAAGGTACTGGGAGCACTGGGGTGATGGAATCACAGGAATACAGGAGTAAGAGGTCTCTGGGAGCACTAAGGGTCCGAAATTACAGGAGTGTGAGTCTCTGGGAGCACTGGGATGCTGGGGTTATAGGAATATACAGTATCTCACAAAAGTGAGTACACCTCTCACATTTTTGTAAATATTTTATCTTTATCTTTTCATGTGACAACACTGAAGAAATGACACTTTGCTACAATGTAAAGTAGTGAGTGTACAGCTTGTATAACAGTGTAAATTTGCTGTCCCCTCAAAATAACTCAACACACAGCCATTAATGTCTAAACCGCTGGCAACAAAAGTGAGTACACCCCTAAGTAAAAATGTTCAAATTGGGCCCAAATACCCATTTTCCCTCGTGCACCCCTAAGTAAAAATGTCCAAATTGGGCCCAAATACCCATTTTCCCTCCCCGGTGTCATGTGACTCATTAGTATTACAAGGTCTCGGGTGTGAATGGGGAGTAGGTGTGTTAAATTTGGTGTTATCGCTCTCACTCTCTCATATTGGTCACTGGAAGTTCGACATGGCACCTCATGGCAAAGAACTCTCGGAGGATCTGAAAAAAAGAATTGTACATAAAGATGAACTGAGCTGCAGCACGGTGGCCAAGACCATACAGCGGTTTAACAGGACAGGTTCCACTCAGAACAGTCCTCGCCATGGTCGACCAAAGAAGTTGAGTGCACATGCTCAGCGTCATATCCATAGGTTGTCTTTGGGAAATAGATGTATGAGTGCTGCCAGCATTGCTGTAGAGGTTGAAGGGGTGGGGGCTCAGCCTGCCTGTGCTCAGACCATACGCCACACACTGCATCAAATTGGTCTGCATGGCTGTCATCCCAGAAGGAAGCCTCTTCTAAAGATAATGCACAAGAAAGCCCACAACCAGTTTGCTGAAGACAAGCAGACTAAGGACATGGATTACTGGAACCATGTCATGTGGTCTGATGAGGCCAAGATAAAAACTTATTTTGTTCACATGGTGTCAAGCGTGTGGTGGCAACCAGGTGAGGAGTACAAAGATAAGTTTGTCTTGCCTACAGTCAAGCATGGTGGTGGGAGTGTCATGGTCTGGGGCTGCATGAGTGCTGCTGGCACTGGGGAGCTATTGAGGGAACCATGAATGCCAACATGTACTGTGACATACTGAAGCAGAGCATGATCCCCTCCCTTCAGAGACTGGGCTACAGGGCAGTATTTCAACAAGATAACGACCCCAAACACACCTCCAAGATGACCACTATCTTGCTAAAGAAGCCAAGGGTGAAGGTGATGGACTGGCCAAGCATGTCTCCAGACCTAAACCCTATTGAGCATCTGTGGGGCATCCTCAAACAGAAGGTGGAGGAATGCAAGGTCTCTAACATCCACCAGCTCTGTGATGTCATCATGGAGGAGTGGAAGAGGACTACAGTGACAACCTGTGAAGCTCTGGTGAACTTCATGCCCAAGAGGGTTAAGGCAACGCTGGAAAATAATGGTGGCCACACAAAATATTGACACATTGGACCCTATTTGGACATTGTCACTTAGGGGTGTACTCACTTTTATTGCCAGCGGTTTAGACATTAATGCCTGTGTGTTGAGTTATTTTGAGGGAACAGCAAATTTTCACTGTTATACAAGCTGTACACTCACTACTTTACATTGTAGCAAAGTGTCATTTCCTCAGTGTTGTCACATGAAAAGATATAATAAAATATTTACAAAAATGTGAGGGGTGTACTCACTTTTTTGAGATACTGTTATGCCCTGTACACACGGTCGGATTTTCCGACGGAAAATGTGTGATAGGACCTTGTTGTCAGAAATTCCGACCGTGTGTGGGCTCCATCACACATTTTTCATCGGATTTTCCGACACACAAAGTTTGAGAGCAGGCTATAAAATTTTCCAACAACAAAATCCGTTGTAGGAAATTCCGATCGTGTGTATACAAATCCGACGCACAAAGTGCCACGCATGCTCAGAATAAATTAAGAGACGAAAGCTCTTGGCTACTGCCCCGTTTATAGTCCCGACGTACGTGTTTTACGTCACCGCGTTCAGAACGATCAGATTTTCCGACAACTTTGTGTGACCGTGTGTATGCAAGACAAGTTTGAGCCAACATCCGTCGGAAAAAATCCATGGATTTTGTTGTCGGAATATCCGATCAATGTTCGACCGTGTGTACAGGGTATAAGAGTCTCTGTGAGCACTGGGGCACTTAGATCACCAGAGTCAGAATCTCAGGGAGCACTGGCATCAGAGGAGCACAAGAATGAGAGTCTCTGGGAGTAGTGCAGCATTTGCATTCTGCACAGCAGAGTAGGGACTGGCCAGAAAGGAATTATTTTGACGCGGTTGGCCAGCTTAATCATGTATTGTAATGTACAGTATGTGTACTAAAAATCCCTGTTTTTTGTTTTGTTTTTTGCTAGAAAGGGTGTATAGCCGTGTGCACAGAGGCGGCTCTAGGCTTTGTGAGGCCTTAAGCAAATCTGAGACATGAGGCCCCATTCACATCCATAATTGGAAAAATAATTCAAGCGATAAAAATTAACTATATAAATTGCATATATTAAGAGTTTTAAATTCTATGAACTATGAATTCACCGTCTATAGAATTTTCTCTAGCCAATTCTTCTTTAATTATATATACAGTGGCTTGCGAAAGTATTCGGCCCCCTTGAACTTTTCAACCTTTTGCCACATTTCAGGCTTCAAACATAAAGATATAAAATTTTAATTTTTTGTGAAGAATCACCAACAAGTGGGACACAATTGTGAAGTGGAACGAAATCTATTGGATATTTTAAACTTTTTTAGCAATTAAAAAACTGAAAAGTGGTGCGTGCAAAATTATTCGGCCCCTTTACTTTCAGTGCAGAAAACTCACTCCAGAAGTTCAGCGAGGATCTCTGAATGATCCAATGTTGTCCTAAATGACTGATGGTGATAAATAGAATCCACCTGTGTGTAATCAAGTCTCTGTATAAATGCACCTGCTCTGTGATAGTCTCAGGGTTCTGTTGAAAGCGCAGAGAGCATCATGAAGACCAAGGAACACACCAGGCAGGTCCATAATACTGTTGTGGAGAAGTTTAAAGCCGGATTTGGATACAAAAAGATTTCCCAAGCTTTAAACATCCCAAGGAGCACTGTGCAAGCGATCATTTTGAAATGGAAGGAGTATCAGACCACTGCAAATCTACCAAGACCTGGCTGTCCCTCTAAACTTTCAGCTCAGACAAGGAGAAGACTGATCAGAGATGCAGCCAAGAGGCCCATGATCACTCTGGATGAACTGCAGAGAACTACAGCTGAGGTGGGAGAGTCTGTCCATAGGACAACAATCAGTCGTACACTGCACAAATCTGCCCTTTATGGAAGAGTGGCAAGAAGAAAGCCATTTCTCAAAGATATCCATAAAAAGTCTCATCTAAAGTTTGCCACAAGCCACCTGGGAGACACACCAAACATGTGGAAGAAGGTGCTCTGGTCCGATGAAACCAAAATCGAACTTTTTGGCCACAATGCAAAACTATATGTTTGGCGTAAAAGCAACACAGCTCATCACACTCAACACACCATCCCCACCGTGAAACATGGTGATGGCAGCATCATGGTTTGGGCCTGTTTTTCTTCAGCAGGGACAGGGAAGATGGTTCAAATTGAGGGGAAGATGGATGCAGCCAAATACAGGACAATTCTGGATGAAAACCTGTTGGAGTCTGCAAAAGACCTGAAACTGGGACAGAGATTTATCTTCCAACAAGACAATGATCCCAAACATACAGCAAAATCTACAAAGGAATGGTTCACAAATAAACGTATCCAGGTGTTAGAATGGCCAAGTCAAAGTCCAGACCTGAATCCAATCGAGAATCTGTGGAAAGAGCTGAAAACTGCTGTTCACAAATGCTCTCCATCCAACCTCACTGAGCTCGAGCTGTTTTGCAAGGAAGAATGGGCAAGAATTTCAGTCTCTCGATGTGCAAAACTGATAGAGACATACCCCAAGCGACTTGCAGCTGTAATCGCAGCAAAAGGTGGCTCTACAAAGTATTAACGCAAGGGGGCCGAATAATTTTGCACGCCCCACTTTTCATTTTTTTATTCGTTAAAAAAGTTTTAAAAATCCAAAAGATTTCGTTCCACTTCACAATTGTGTCCCACTTGTTGGTGATTCTTCACAAAAAATAAAAATTTTATATCTTTATGTTTGAAGCCTGAAATGTGGCAAAAGGTTGAAAAGTTCAAGGGGGCCGAATACTTTCGCAAGCCACTGTATATTATACGCATATTTCTCCATTTACATGAAGTTTAGGTTAATATAACCCAGCCAGCACAGTGTTCCCTCATATATCAGAATGTCATAAACAATGTATTGACACCCACAGCGGTTCGCAGAAGGCAGTGCGAAATGGGCAAATTAGGCAGCTGCGAGGCCCCTGTGGGGGCGAGGCCTAAGGCGACCGCCTAATTTGCCTAATTAGAGAGCCGCCTCTGCATGTGCAGAAGGTTCATTCAGAATTTTTAATGTTACTATGTGGTCACATCCCTTTAGCAATTGATGGATTATATTCATGCAGAAGCTATTGGGATTTGAGCACAGCAATATCTTACTTCTATTGCATTGCAGGTTAGTGACCATTTGTAGCTCTCCTACTGCTTGTGCCTATCTGCCCCATATTGGAACTATATCCACTGGAGCATTTGCATTTTACAGAGCAGAGTAGGGACTGGCCAGAGAGGGATTACTTTGATGCAGTTGGCTAGCTTAACCTCCTCGCGTCATTTGGTTATAGCGCGGACCTTTATTGCTGGGAGGCCATCATATGACGTCCTCCCGTGCATGAGCTACCTGCGTGCCCCCTGTGGGGCACGTGCGGTGAGCTCTGTGTTCACCAGGTCTATGAGACTCGGCTCCCCTTACCACATGATCAGCTGTCAGCCAATGACAGCTGATCACGTTTAGTAAACAGAAGATCGGTAATCATTTTTTCCCCTCGCGCTGTCAGCGTAAGGGAAAAAAAGCAAATCACTGGCTTCTGTCAGAGGGACATCGGTCCCTCAAACAGAAAGCTGCGGCTGCCTCATCTGTGCCCACCAGTGCCACCTGCCAGTGCCACCTACCTTTGCCCAACAGTGCCACCTATCAATGCCCATCAGATCTGCCAGTCAATGCCCATCAGTGCCACCGATCAGTGCTGCCTATCAGTGTCACCTACCAGTGCCCATCAGAGCCACCTATCAATGCCATCTATCAGTGCCCTTCAGTGCCACCTATCAGTGCCCATCAATGTAGCCTCATCAGCGCACATCAATGAAGGAGAAAAATTGTCTGTTTTCAATATTTTAGAACAAATTATGAAAAGGTTGTTTTTTTTTGTTAGTTTTTTTGAAAATTTTCTGTCTTTTTAGCAAAAAATAAAAAACCCAGCAGTGATTAAATACCACCAAAAGAAAGCTCTATTTGTGTGAAAAAAATGATAAAAATGTCATTTGGGTACAGTGTAGCACGACCGCGCAATTGTCATTCAACGTCTGAGAGCGCTGAAAGCTGAAAATTGGTCTGGGCAGGAAGGGGGTTTAAGTGCCCAGTAAGCAAAGTGGTTAAACATGTAATGCAATATGTCTGAACTAAAAAACCCTGTTTTTTTTTGCTATGAAAAGTTTGCTAGAAAAGGTATATAGCAGTGTGCAGAGGGGTTCATCCAGAGTTTCAGGGAGCACTGGGGTGCAGGGATCACATGACCACTTGAATGCTTTACGAGTCACGAAGGTTTATAGGGGCCCCAGAAGATGCTGTAAGCAGGAACAGTTGAGGAACATGGGGTCACATGGGGAGCATGGGGTCACGACGTGTACAGGGATCACAGATAATGCTTGCAATTAAGAATCTGTGGAATACAGGAGCACTAGGGACCACAGGAGACACCATGGTTGGTGTGGTGCATAGCGGTACTGTAGGTCAGGAGACAGAGCAGGCACTTGGAAGGCATAGTGGGCTCGGCAGCTAGCTCATTGACACTTGCTTGAGTGCCAAACAACATGCCAGTTGGACCTTTAAGACAAAGCCTGGCCAGAGACTGGATGCACAAGCCAGGGGGCACGTGCACAGGGGAAGCGCCTTGAGAGCAGGAGCGTGGAGCAGGTGCGCGTGAGAGATTCATGTTCCATGATGCCAATTCCGCTTGCCTAAGGCTCCCGCCTTCGTCCCATCATAAAATATAACCTTACAGTTTAAAAACCCGGAATGAATTAGCATTATGCTCCAGGAAATCTTCGCACAAACAGCTGTTTTCATCTTTTGGGTCTCTTCAGTGCAAGCTTGCCAGCATTATACCATGAATCTGATGAAGTCATCTTCCCCGACACAAACACAAGTTATAAATCTAACTCTATAATTCCATCTTTTCTCCTTTGCTACCCTTAGTACTGATTCTAGGGAATAAACTGCTCCACTCCACCCCCAACGGTTTACTAATTCATCAACCAGACAATTAAAACCAAGTACAAATTTTGAGTATTGTTAGCGTATCGGCGAATGTCATTGCCGTGTCTTGTTGGGTGATGTTAATGCAATTATCTATTGAAGGCCAGAAGAGAAGAAGACACGAGGGATCTATCATTCTTCCAGATATGGCTACAGGGCGAATAACACGGACGTAGTGTCCAAACCAGTCATCTGGATCGTTCTGAGATTTATGCATTGCCTTTACACAGTAACATTTATATTCTATTTAGGGGGCTGTAAAACTAAAATGAGATCGTTTACAGTACAACTAGGATAATAATAACCTACTAGACAAGATGGACCTAAAGCTGAGCTCCATACAGACAGTTAAATACACAACTAAAATACATACAGTGTATGTGACGTGTTTTAAAGTAAAACCGAAGGCAAAACTTTTATATTTAACCGCTTCAGACCCGGAAGATTTTACCCCCTTCCTGACCAGAGCACTTTTCGCGATTCGGCACTGCGTCGCTTTAACTGACAATTGCGCGGCCGGGCGGCGTTACACCCAAACAAAATTGATGCCCTGTTTTTCCCACAAATAGAGCTTTCCTTTGGTGGTATTTGATCACCTCTGTGGTTTTTACTTTTTTGCGCTATAAACAGAAAAAGAGTGACAATTTAAAAAAAAGCATTTTTTTTGATTTTTGCTATAATAAATATCCCCCAAAAAATATATATAAAAAAAAATGTTTTCCTCAGTTTAGGCCCATATGTATTTCTCTACATATTTTTGGTAAAAAAATCGCAATAAGCGTATATTGATTAATTTGCGCAAAAGTTATAGAGTGTACAAAATAGGGGATAGTTTTATGGCATTTTTATTATTAATTGTTTTTTTTAGTAGTAATGGCGGCGATCTGCGTTTTTTTTTATTTTATCGTGACTGTGACATTATGGCGGACACATTGGACACTTTTGACACTATTTTGGGACCATTGTCATTTATACAGCGATCAGTGCTATAAAAATGCATTGATTACTGTGTAAATGACACTGGCAGGGAAGGGGTTAAACACTAGGGGGCGATGAAGTGGTTAAGTGTGTCCTAGGGAGTGATTTTAACTCTGGGGGGATGGGTTACCACTGACACGACAGCGATCACTGCTCCCGATGACAGGAAACAGAAGATCCCTGTCATGTCACTAGGCAGAACAGGGAAATGCCTTGTTTACAAAGGCATCTCCCCGTTCTTCCAGTCCGTGACACGAACGCGGGCCCCCGGCAGACATTGAGTCCGCGGGTCCCGCAGGCGTGGTCACGCTGTACGTGGCACATGCGCGCCCACTAGCCCCGCAAATTAAAAGGGACATACAGGTACGCCCATTTGCCCACCGCTGCCATTGTGCCGACGTATATCAGCATGTGTCGGTCGGCAAGAGGTTAATATTTATTATTATTATTTTTACTTTTATTTTATTCATTTGGAATAGTGTAAGGGTTTTTTTGTAAATTCTGTCCCCTTTGGGTAGTTTCCCTTCACTTCCAGTCCTATGGCCAAAACAGAAAGTGAGAGGGAATCCCTGGTTGTCACTGGGGTCACCACAACTAGTGTCCCCCAATCGGATGATTTCCCCTCCTGTTCTGGTGACAACCCAAAATCTGGGATTTTCCTCCACTTTCACTTTCGGCTATCTCCCTAATGAGGTCACAGACAGCATGGAAAAAAAAACTGACGAGTACTAATCCCTCTCCACTCTAATCAAAACTTAGAAAAAAAAGGTTTGCCTTTAGTTACACTTTACCTGTAAAATATTTGTAATTCTGATCGCAGAACCAGGTGAGTGTCCTCGCTTTTCCCCACTGCAATTAAAGCGGTAGTAAACCTCAGTTAATGAAAAAAAATAAATATTGCATACTAGCACATTATGAGAGACTTACCTTAGAACGAAGCTCTCCAGCGCTGCGCTGTCACCGCTGAGAGGGCTAACATCTTCCCCCGGTCTTCCTTCACAGGTTTGCGTCCTCCGGCTACATGAGTGGCCGGTGGCACGATGACATCACTCCCGCGCATGCGTACAGGAGCCGCCGTGTACGGCACGGGCACTGTATGCCGGACCTTCAGAGCGCATGCTATGGTAACATCACTGGCTGCAAGCACTCTAAATATCTCCTAAATTGTGCAAATTTAGGAGATATTTACAGTACCTACAGGTAGGCCTTATTATAGGCTTGCCTGTAGGTGAAAGTGGTAGAACAGACTTTACTACCACTTTAAGGATTATTTGCTTAGTCAATGACCTGTTCTGAGGCTGGTAAGAGGACAATAAACAAGTATCGCCATTCGCCACTATCATGAGGTCATTACACTGCTCGCTATGATTTGTCCTCCTGTCTTCAACCTCCCAGTGTTAGATTGCTAGCACTATTCAATGCAGTAGATATAACGGTATGTTAGTTCATTGGTTTTGTAAATCCTAAATATTATGGGGTCTATTTCAGGGCTGCTGTTAGAAATCATGGGGCCCCGTATAGTCTTCCTGAAGGGGCCCCACCAACCCCATCTACACCCTACCCACCCCCCTGGGGTGCAGCAAAACAGCGGAACTGACTTTATCCCCCCACACCTCAAAAATCAAAAAAAGTTCCACCTCCTGGGCCCCTCTGTTGACCTGACGGGGCCCAGGGAAATGTAATTTAAGGACTGGTAAATAAGTAGGGGTGGGGGTGTGGTCTAGAAAAATCCATTTCTTCATTTAGGTAGAGATGAACAATAAATTGCCCTGCCCCCCCCCCCCCCCGTTTAGCTGATGGGGGCCAGGGAAGTGTAATTTAAGTACTAATAAACAAGTAGGAGTGGGGGTGTGGTCTAGTAAAATCCATTTATTTATTTAGGTAGAGATGAACAATGCAATTGCACTGGGCCCCCCTGTTTAGCTGAGGGGGCCTGGGCCCAGTACAACAGGACCAGTTGTACTGCTTTTATCAGCAGCCCTGGTCTATTTATAAAAAATAGCCCTGCGATTGTATGAGCATTTGCAAATAATACCCTGTGTGAAATGTTGTTTTCTGATATTGAAATTGTTGTTTGCAGGGCAAATGTAACATTCTTCTAATATCCTAAGAACATTCCACCCTAAAAAAAATGTGTCTACGAACTTTCAAAGAGAAGAGAAAATAACCTAAAACAATAAAAGCCTTAAGCCAGCCATACATAGACCGAAATTTCCATTCACGTACAGGCAGACTGAATGTATCAAAATCAATCCATCGATCGACTTGGGCACAACCAGCCTGTCAAATTTTTCTATATATGATTACTGCCGGCAGCTATAGCCGCTAGAAGTAATCATTGTATTCTACTGACCAGGGAGGCCCCCTGCCGGCAGAATACAATAGCGCTGCGGGAGGCATTCTCCCATCAACACTGACTGTGTCTATGGGGGAATCAAGCAAACTTGTTTCCTTCCACCCCTGGTGGAAGGAAAGAAAATGGATTAATCTATGGCTTGCCTAAAACAATAGTCCAAGAACATTCAATCAGAAGAGAAAGTAGCCTAATGCTGTGTACACATGAGCAGACTTTTCAGCACTAAAGGTCCGACGGTCTTTCCGACGGACTTTCGACGGAGTTACGACAGACTTTCGACGACCGGACTTGCCCACACACGAACGGACTAAAGTCCAGTCGAAAGTCCATTGGTTTGAACGTGATGACGTACGAAGGGACTAGAATAAGGAAGATGATAGCCGGTAGCCAATAGCTGCCCTTGCATCCTTTTTCGTCCGTCGGACTAGCATACAGACAAACGTATTTTTCGACCAGACTCGAGTCCGTCGGAAAGATTTGAAACATGTTCCAAATCTAAAGTCCGTCTGATTTTCGACAGAAAAAGTCCGCTGAAGGTCCGATGAAGCCCACACATGGTCGGATTGTCCGTCGGATTTGTTCTGTCGGACCAGTCTGGTAGAAAGGTCCGGTCGTGTGTACACGGCTTTAGGCTGCCCATAGATGGGTTCATTTTTTTTGATCAGCTAGTGGGCTGATCGAAAAAAGATGGAACTAATTCCACCATCCACACAAAAGCGAAGTGGACAAAGGAATCCTCCCCGCTGTGCTATTCTATTCCAACAGCGGGGACTCTTCTGTTGTCAGAATACACTGATTAGCACTGCTGCCAAAAGGATGCAGCCGCTGATTGAAGAAAAATTCTCCAACATTACTGTTCATCAGAAGTCGATTATTAGATCGACATCTGTTGAGTGGTAACGGCCATAGATGACCAGTCCCTGCTGAACTGGCCAATTTTGATCCATCTAGAACCAGCTTTTAAGGCCAGCCGAACAACACTCCATCCAAAATGGTCAAAGCAATAGCCTAAGAACATTCAACAAGAAGAGCAAATAGCCTAAAACAATAGCCTAAGAATATTCAACCAGAGGAGAAAATAGCCTGGAACACCAGCCTAAGGACATTCAACCAAAAATAGGGTACAACATTTCCCTAAAAATATTCAACCAGAAGAGGAAATAGCCTAAAACAACAGGCTAAGATCATTTAACCAAAAGAGTCCTGTGAGATGTCGCCCAATACTTGATGCCCAGGGTCAGTCAGGCAAGCATATATGATGTTTGTTATTATGTTATATTGTTTCATTGAAGAGTTTTTCCTATACATATATATATATATATATATATATATATATATATATATATATATATATATATATATATATATATATATATATATATATATATATATATATATATAAAATACACCTATTCAATACATATGTTATAAAAATTTTCAATAATACTGATACTTACCGGTATTTATGTTTTGTATATATTTTTAATTCTTTTATCAGCACCTACCCAGTTTTGTCCTGAGGAAACAATTAGATGCGAAACGTGTTGACTATACAAGCTTGGAGGAGTTCATGGACATCATTTCTTGACACATGTATATACCTAGAATGGATTGATTTATAACAACAATTTTTTGATAGAATCCATGCCTCCTCGTTTGATATTTGGGTATCTGGTGACCTTGTCCAGTTGAGGGTGTTGTGCTATTTTCTATTTAGTGTCAACTTTTCTATTCTGTGTGTTTTTTTTTTTTTTTGTATTTTTGTAATAAAGATATTTATATTTTATATATACTTCTTTTCGCCTCATGTTGTGCCCACAAAGTATTTTTTTTTCTTTGAGGTAGCTTTTACTGCCTCAATTCTTTGTATTCAACCAAAAGAGAAAATGGCCTAAAACAGCCGAAGAACATTCAACCAAAAATAGCCTAAAACAGCAACCTAAGGGAATTCAACCTTAGAAGAAAATACATTAAGAGCATTTGATTTTGCCCGATACGCCCTGTTTAGACAATCAATTGTTTCTGCCCCATACATACAACACTCACTGCTTTAAACTGTATATAATGTGCAAAAAAATCCTTAACCTTATTTAGCGAATGGTAGTTAATTCACATAGGCCAAAGGTACATGTATTTTCACTGCAAGTGTTCCTAACATGTAAACTGTCCCTAATACTAAAGTATGACCCAAACCTCCCCTGCTTGAACCCTTAAAGTGGTTCTAAAGTGGTTCTAAAGGCTAGACATTTTTATACCTTCCCTGTAATATGGTACAAAATGTCCCAGTACTTTTATCGCCCCCTCACCCCCTAAGTGAGGTATACTTACCCGAGTCCTACCTTGATCCAGCACTCTGTCCGACTGCAGTGGCTCTCTCCTGCTGCCAATGGCTCTCATCGCTGTCAATCAAATCCAGTAAACCGAGAGCTGGGGGGCAGGGCTGAGCTGCGCGGTTCGTGTCAAAGGACGCAAACAGCCCGGCTTAGGATCGAGCCCGCAGGTGTGCCCCTATAGCAAGTGGCTTGTTATGGGGGGCACACAAAGAAGAGGAGGAACCAAGAGTGCTGGCAGTGGACCCAAGAAGAGGAGGTTCGGGGGCCGCTCTGTGCACCAACTTTGCACAGAGCAGGGAAGTATAATTTTGTTCATTTAGAAAAAAAGGCTCTATAAACACTTTAACCTAAGCCCTATAAATAGTCATTAAAGCCATACTGAACTTTCAATTGAAATCATCTAAAACATGCCAGGTGCTTCAAATCAAAATGGTGCACTAGGTCTTACAATTGTTTTTTTTTTTTTTTTTTTTAAGCAGCTACAGCCTGAGTGGAAAAGCCTGTCATCTGCCAGCATGCTGAAGTGAAGGACCATTGCTCTTAATGTGGAAAACACGCCCCCTGTGGCTGGACAGTGAAAGGCGAAGCTTCAAACTGATGAGCTCATCTCTCTGTCGCTCTGCTCTCTCTTCCTATCAGCATGGACCTGTCACTGCATCAAAACTGGTTGGCACCTTGTGCTGCTTTGTCCCCTCCCCAGCCTGAACTCTGCTGTACAAGGATTGGCAAAAGGATGATACCAAGTCCATTTTAGGTTTTTACACTGCTTGAATTAAAAGTACTGATGTAATAATGAATACAGAGCTGCATTCATTTTGTCTTTTATCTTCCAGGAGGTCAGCTTTGGGCAAAAATGCCATTTGCATTTACTGATTTGAAGATGACCTCTAGAAGGAGCATTTATGACTAATAATATAGTATTTTTCCTTAACATGTTTTTTTATACCTGAAGTTCTCCATTAATAAATCCCTGCAAATCCCCAGTTAAGGCTTCTTTTACAGCCTGGTGCTGATCTGTAATTTGCATTGTTCCAAATGAAACCTAATGACACCAGATGTCCATTGCTTTATAGGCCAGCCCCCTCTCTCCAATAGAAAACATTTTAGAAAGTGGCACTATTTGTTCTCTCTCCGTAGCCTGCTGTAATTGTTATTGCAAGCTTCCTAGCTTGTTGCCCTTTCTGGCTCCTCGGGGAGCCAGAGACGGACGCTCTGGCTCTTTAAGAGATCGTATAAAGCAGTGTAGGAAGTGTCTGTGTTACATGCCTGCAGCCGCTGGTCTCCGGGGGGTTGGAAATATAATTAGTTTTAATGATATTTCCTGGGGTAGCAATCAAAATGTAATGGCCAAAAAAGGATATTTCCAAGTTAACAACTGACAGTAGGAGAATGAAGGGGCCTTGGGTCACAGGAAGGACTTAGAGCCAAGCTGTCTGTTCAAGAGTAACACGTCCAGAAGGGGAAAAAAATGACCTATGTATTTTTGGAAAATTTACATCTATTGATAAAATTGTGGCTCATTAGGGTGGATTAGTGGATCAGAACTGTGGCCTTGCAGTACCGGTGTCCTTGCTTCTATTTCCACCAAAACCCTCTCTACATAGAGTTTGTATCTTCTTACCACAATCTGGAGAAGAAACTCCAGGCAACAAGTTATATAAGTTAACTGCTATCACTAGAAAGGTTGGGAATGGTAAAACTTCAAAAGTGCGCAAGACCATAAAGATAACTGGAACATTAAGATCTTCAGAGTTGGGCCTAGGCTGCAGAATGGAGAGGAAATTAGGATGAGTATAAACTAGTGATTTCAGGAAGTCATCTCCTTGTGAAGTAGACAAGACAGCCCGCAAGGAGAACAGTGGCACTATCCACCCCATTAAGGTTGGCTGATCCCATATAAAACAAGAAATGTATGTTTCAGTGCTCCACTGGAGATCTAACCAGCACTGAGGGGTGAAGTAAGGAAGGAAGACTTTATGGTCGGTGAACCCTTTGTGTCACAAAAGTACTAGACCCCTACGGAAGTGCAACCTCAGGCATTAAGAGCTACTAGTGGTAGAGATGCTGCACTCCTAAAATCCAAGGTGCAACTGTGGATTATCAGGAGATGACAGTGGACTAGCAGACAACTAGGCTACCAAAGTGGTAGGCAGAACAGAAGCTTAGTAGTACAGGGAAAAGATTAAGGCAGGCGGTAGACAGCAGCTTAGTCAGGCAGGAAAAAAGTTAAGGCTGGTGGTCGACAGAAACCTAGTTGGACAGACACAAGGTCGAGGCAGGTGGTAGTCAGAAGTTTAATCAGAGAAACCAAAAAATATAATCCACTCACCCTAGCACCTACCTAGGAGGGTGCTACATAGGTTTAAATGCAGCTTCAAAACTCCTGGGGCTGCATGCAACCTTTTGGCACTTATTGCGTGGCCCTCATGGCCCCTGCAAACAGTAGTTTGTATTTTCTTTACCTAGATGATTACTCTTCAGACTAAAGGGTTTGCTTTTTTTTTTTTTCTTTCACACTGTGGCACAAATATTTTTTTGGAATGGACTGAAGCAAGTCTCCAGTCATCAACATCTTCCATGACATCTTTGGTCATGTATAGTGTGTGTCTGACCACCTCTTGTAGCATGTACAGTATGTAGTCTATGAACAATTGCCTGTTGCATGTCTTCAGTCTCTGATAGCTTTCCATAACATTGCATTAACTGAATATTCACTGAAACCTGAGGGGGCTGTACTTGAGGTCCCATATATCTAGTAAATTGGCAGCACTGCTCTAAGCTGTTATCTAGACTACTCTATTGAAATCAATGGGAATCTACTGACATGACACAGGGTGCTGACTGCTCCAAAGTGGACCTTCTAGCCACATTGTAAGGGATAGCCAATGAAAGGAGGTAGGTTTACCTGAGACGTGTAGATCAACAACTAGTTCACGGTAGAGCAGAGCACAGCAGAACGGGTTAGACCTGGGAGCTAAATCTGCGAAGGAGGAAACCATACTAAAGCAGGGTCACACTAGATCAGAGAAGGTCTACAAATTTAATTAGGACTAGCAAGAGTACAAGGATGGTTCTGCATGAGAGCAGTTGATGTAATATTCCCCCAGAGTGTGGGGTCTAAGAGCCATGGACCACCTCACAAGGGTTTTGGCTTAGCTGTGTGCTGACTCCAGGTCCCAACCCCTGGGTTAACTTTGATCTAAGCACCATGGGCCATGAGTTGGAGGAATAGTCCAGAGGTCAGGACTGATTGTGGACATGGAAAGTCAGCATATAGGCCAGAGCCCAGGGCAGGCAGCGGACAAGGATAACCAAGATACAAGTCAGAGGTCAGGGCAGGCAGCAGACAAGGATAACCAGGATACACAACATAGGTCAGGGCAGGCAGCAGACACAAATAACCAAGAGCAAGTCAGAGGTCAGGGCAGGCAGTAAACTTGGATAACCAGGAACACGCCGGAGGTCAGGGGCAGGCAGTGGACACTGATAACCAGGAACTAGCCAGAAGTCGGTACACAGAATTCATAGAAAGATGCTAAATGGACAGTAGGGGGAAATACCAGTGGCTTGGCAGATAGAGTATAAAAGTGTTACTAGGGCAGTGAGCTAGAGGCCGATAGATTATTTTATTCAGCTTGCAGCCAGTGGCAGTTATCAGAATACACTAATAGGGATTGTTTTCAATTGGATGCGGCTGCTGTTTGGCTGACAAATTTATGCCCAGTCTTTTGGGGCTTGACAGGGTCACCCACCAAGCAAATTCGCACAGTGTGAGGCCAACTTAAATGCTGTCACCTAGGACAGGAAGTGTGTTACTGGCAGGATCACATCTAAGGACTGGTAAGCTGCAAGTTAATTTGTAGAAAACTATATTGGGAGCTATATACCGTGTTTTATTTTGCCTTTATCATATAAAGTTTGTTCACAGTCACACCTCCAACTTACTAAATCCATAAGTCAGTTTTTCAGACACGCCATATACTTCATATCTCTGTACAAAGCTGACGACCGTCACGTCTGGAAAAGCGATTACGCAGTCCATGATATCATCATTTTCCGGTGATATAGATTAAATCCCACTATATTACATCAGACGTGGATTTATTTTAGATCATGTACTATAAATTGCTAGATAAAATCTGTTATCGCTGCAAATGATATACAGCACAGTAAGCCATTGTTGGACATTTTAAAACATTGTATATAATGCCTGTGAGTATACTGCCATATGACCAGAACAATTGGAATATTTTAGGAATAACTGCAAATGTTTTACATTGCAGCCACAGGTGTGATTATGCTTTCTGAGTGTGACAATGCGGAGAGGACACTGTTCTGCTTTAAATGACTTCCCACAGCATGCTAGGAAGACCTTAATATGAGTATCATGGCTCAATTTCATTTTTGGATTTGGATTTCCCATTAAGAAGGAGGTGGTCCAGCTTCAACAACAGCCTATTACCACAAAAAACAAATGTATAAAAATATATATCAAATTTTATTTATCCCCAACTTTAAAAAAAAAAAAAAAAACTGGAAGAAAAATAGTTTTAATCCCAGCAATTATATATATATATATATATATATATATATATATATATACAGGGCATTTTTTCAGCGGGAACACAGGGGAACACAGTTCCGGCACCTCCAGCGCTGAATGTATGTAATGGCAAGGGGTGCCGGGGTGGGCTGGAGGGTCTAGTGTTGCTGGAGCGGATCTATTTTTGAATGGCGGTCTATTGTTGTTGGTGGGTCAATTATTGCTGGAAGAGATCTACTATTGATGGAGGGGGTCTATTGTTTCTGAGTGAATCTATTGCTGCTGGCTGTGTGGAATCTATTTTACTACTTTTCTTGCTATCATTAACAAATTTCATACAAAGTACTTAGCACCACACAATTATACTTGGCTCTGTACTCTCTAAAAGGGGCAGTACTGAGAGGTGGGTAGGGGATGAAACCAAGGGACCACGCTCAGAGGTGGGTAATGGGCGGAGATAGGAAGTGACTCAGAAGGGGCAGTTCCTTCACCTATTCTCTGAGAAAAAAAACCTGTATATATATATATATATATATATATATATATATATATATATATATATAGTGCAACAATCTACAGGTATGGCAAATAAGAAAATGCAATGAAACAGGCATCTCCTATGTCAGCAAGTTTCTGGGGTTTTTACCCACTTCTTCAGGACCATTAGGTGTTCTGTTTTACATAAGTCACCACGGTGGAATTGTATGCAAAAGTGCAAGCCATATCCATAGTAATCCAGAATGTCAGTATGATCATAAAACAGGATTACATATCACTCATGTGGACCCCTCCTTTCTCTGTCCCAGCAAGTATGATACCTAGTACACTTTTAGAGAGGATCTTCAAAACAAAGGCCCAGCATAAAGACCAGCTGCCCCCATTCAGTTGCACTTCCTAACATATGCCTAGCCTCTTCTGTTCTGTAGCCTTATAGTTGTATATCTGTGAGATTTAAGGCACTGGCCACGTCTTGTGTCAGTGTCCCAGTGTCCATACATACTAAGAGCACATACTGTATCTCCTAATATTTAGCTTGGCACAGATTCAAATGATACCCCAAGTAATGCAATGACAGCCAGCCACCACTGGCATCATTCACGGTAGCACCACATGCTAGTTTCATGAAATTTGGAGTGAAAATTGTGTTTCTCGCTGCTGGAGAGAAAACCATACCTCAGAACCTGCAGTGCAAGGATCTCCCTGCTTCTGCTTCATCCATTCTGTGGATCTGTACGTCCTCTACCTGTCTTGTTGTTGTTTGATCATTATTCCAGCAGTCAGTTCTGACATGAAAAAAGCAAAACACACAGAGACACAGTGCAAAACAAGACATGGTAAATCAGTAATGAGGAAAAGATCAGCTGTAGGAAGCCTACAGACAATACCTATGACTAGTCCTCACAACTGAGATCCCTCTGCCTCAGATTGCTGTTGACAATGCCGTAGAGCCTGTGGCACTTTTCTGCATATTTATTGGGAATGCCCGCCCCTACAACCATATTGGCGGTTAGTTCATAACCTCCTCCAACAATTGTTTGATGTAGACCTCCCCTTCTATCCTAAAATCTTCCTACTAGGTTTACCCCCACCCCGGTTGCCCAATCTTGCTAGGAAAGTTAGTACGCCACATTCTCACGGCCGCTAGATGACTAGTGGCCCTCCACTGGAAACGGCAAACACCACCTACCTCTATCGAGTTGTATGTTAGGGTTAAGGATGTGGAGCTTGTGGAGTCTCTTATAGCACGCCTTTCCAATAAGCTGGAAAGTCACAGAGCAGTATGTGAAGGAATGTGATGTAGATAATAATAATAATAATCTGAAAATGTCTATTTTCTTATGTGTATACATATTTTTCTCCTTACTCATTATATAAGTATACATGTTTGCTTTGTTCCTATATTTTCCTCAAAATGGCGGGTACCCCCTACATCCCACATATCAGAAGAACGCGGAACTGAAGATAAAACCAAGGACAGCCAAACCTCGTTATGAAGATTCTCCATCTTCTTTTCTATCTTAACCAATGAGATGTACCTATTAGACTAACATAGCAATGACGTATTTGTGTGTATAAAACATTAGCACCGCCTTGAATAAATTAGAAGTGTAAAAAGTAACGGTGCTGAGCGTGTCTCAGAGTGTTTACTTTTATATGCATGCATAGCCACACTTTCCAATTAGAGACAGCAGCAGATAACCTTGGGCTCGATTGGAGCTCTTAATCATTACCATAACAGCTGGTGCCGAAACCCGGGAGCTTCAGGCTACAGTCGAAGCCATACCGCGATAAGGATTCGAGCGTTAATTGATTGATAAGAGGGGGTTTGCGCAGCCCTAACAGTAGTACGGTAAGTCTTTTTATATTCTTACCACTGTATGACTTTCTTATGTTTCGGTTAACGGCTGGATTCTGTCCGTATGCTGAGACTGTTTTAGAGACAGGTATTTCCTGGCCTGAGGCTGTTTTAACGAACCTGCCAATGAGTTTCTGCTGACTGTATTTTTTGTTCACTGTCTGCCATTCTTTGGGTTACGAAACTTAGCAGTCTAAAAGTGCTACATGTGTGTATGTGTGTTCTCATCCCCAGACGAGCTGTCGGCCTCTGGGATGAGGTTTTACCTTGTAGCAAACGGTTATAGACGGGTTACTCAAGGTTTGTCAGACCTTTGAGGGTTATCTCAGCTGCTGGAGCCCCCCACAGTCTGAAAGTGTTACAGAAGTCTCACCCCCAGACGAGCTGTCGGCCTCTGGAGGGAGAGGTGTAACAGACGTCTATAAACGGGTTAATTTTTGCAGGGTGGTCTGCCCTTGTGGTTATCTTAGCCTGCTGAAATTTTGCAGTTCGAAGAGTGGCAGGTGTAATGTCCTGTCGTGAGTGTATTTGTGGTTTACTGTTTGCTATACACGAGAGGGGTTGGGGTGGGGACTGGTTAAGGTCGGAGGGGGGGCTGCCCGGGGGATCTGTTGGGTCGCGGGCCGTTGCTCCCCACTACCCCTGACGTGTTTGTTCTTGTTCTGAGATTAACCGTACATTACAGGGTTATAGCAGACAGTAGCAGCTAGGAGCGCAGCCCTATGTGCCCCCACCCAAGGAATTTGTTGATAAGGAGCAGTGAGAAGAATATTAACCTCTTAGTTGTACGTATTCTCCTCTCAAGCCGTTAGCCGAGAAACAGAGAGAGAAAAGAATGTAATATTGTGAAGAATGTGATATTGTGAAGAGGAGAGAAGATGTTGAAATAGTTGACAAAGTTGAACGAAGTGGCGAAAGTTATGTTGCTAAAGAAACAGGGAGAAAAATCCTGTGTGATAAAGAAAATTGGATAAAGGAAGTTAAGAAAGATGGCGATTGTATTATGTATGTGTATCACAGAGCTGATGATATGTTGGAACTTGAAACAAAAGGAGGGGAGGGACAGCACTGCCCTCCGTCTAACAACCACTCCTTTCTCACCACCCAAGCACAACCCACTGTGACAACTCAGCCCGGTGGCCATTTTAGTGCACCCATGCCTTCACTTTCTACCCAGCCCAGTGCACTTCCTGCCAGCGGCCATCTTGGTACACCCAGTAAGCTTAAACACAGCCTGTACCCAGCCCTCCCTGTTTTAAACCAGGATGGTTCATACCACACATCTGTCTTCCCCAATACGGAAGCATCACATTCCTAGGCCGGATATGTTAATGATGAAGAAGCATCTGAGTGGGAAGCCCAACAGCAGGCAGCAAGGCCACTTGTTGATTTAACCCCCAATCCGGCTCCGGACTCACAGTTCCGAGAAGATCTCAAACACATGCTGGCAACCGTAAGGAACAGTGCCTCTTGCCAGTCCCCGCCCCAACAACAGTCTCGGTTACCAGAAGGGGCACCAGTGATGTATGTCGCTTTTACTCCATCACAAGCAGAGGCCTTAGTGACAAGTCTGCCTGACCCAGAGAAGCAGCCAATTCCCTTCTACCACAGGATAGTGCAGATACAAGAAACTTACTCAGCTGCCTGGAGAGACTTGATCAGCCTATGCCAAATCAAAGCAGGACATGTCTTTTGGCTGGTCATGCAGACGGCCTTCAATGATACCAGCCTGACAAGTGCCACTTCCTACATCTCAGGCGTGGAGTTCTGTGCACAACTCCACAACTGGGCAAAGGAGAAGTTGATGGATCAGACCACCACAATCCAAGATAAAGGGGAGTCTGTGAAGAAGTATCTTGCTAGACTCGTACAGGCCTTTGATGATCTGAGTTTCTCCCACTATGAAAAGAGACACACACGTTTCCTGCGTGGGAGTGGATGGGGTGCCCCGCTCCAGTCCATTTGTTGAGCCACTCCAAGTGGGGACATTTCCTGATTTGCTTGCCAGATTTGTGGTGTCCTCTACATGTCCCTTGAATCTACTAGGAGCTGATGTGTTGTCCAGACTACAAGCCTCAATCATGTACACGCCTGAAGGGGGAATGAAGTTACATACTCCCCTATCTTTAGAAGACTCATCTGCTTTGTGTTTTCTGCCTCTCCTGACGACACTTCATGAAGCAAAAACTGCAAGCTCAATACTGCAGGAAGTACTTGACAGAATCCCTGCGTGCCTATGGTCCACAGGACCGGAAGACAACGGTCACTTAAAGGTGCCACCAGTTTCAGTCAAGCTAAAAGAGGGCGCATCATTGCCCCGGAAACCACAATAACCCCAAGAAGAGAATCCTTAAAGGAGAACCAGGTACCTGCGGTGGATGCCTTTGACTGCAAAGTACCTCACAGTGGTGGACCTTACAAACGCTTTCTTCAGTGTCCACCCACACCCCTCCTGATGGTACCTTTTTACATTCATCCACAGAAAGAAACCGCAACATACCTAAACAGTTGTGCCACAAGGGTCACAGAACTTTCCAAGCCAGTTTGCAAAAGCTATGGCTATCATCCTTGACACATGACAAGCGGAACACCCGGAAGTGATTCTCTTCCAACATGTTGATGACCTTCTCCTTTGTGCAGCTGACTTACCCCCTGTTGAAGTCACCTCAGAAAGCCTGTTGTGCTATCTTGCCAACCAAGGGTGCAGAGCCTCAAAGCCCAAATTGCAGTGGTGATCAAGACCTGTCATTTTCCTTGGACACTGTTTGTCTCATGGGACAAGACACCCCACTGAAGACAGGGTGCAAGTAATCTCTGATATCCCACTGCCACAAGACCAGAAATCCCTTCATGCCTTCCTTGGACTAATTTCCTAGTGCAGAGCATGGATTCCAGAAGCCTTCCTACTGATGCTCTGCAATCAGACCCTTCCAGATGTCTCCTGAAAAAATATCTAAGTTTGAGGTCCTCATCAAGTGCGCCATCCCCGGCGCTAGGGCTCCCAGACTATGACAAAACGACCAAGCTCTTTGTATCCGAACGTCTGGGACATGCGGCAGGTATACTCACCCAATCACACGACATCAACCTACGTCCCGTAGAATTTTATTCCTGTCGGCTGGATGCGGTAGCAAGAGGAGGCCTATTGTGTCTGTGAGCTGGCTTTGCTACACAAGCCTTGCTTGACAAAAATTTGAACTTGGTCCTCGGACACTGCCTCGTTCTGCTTGCTCCCCATGACGTTGTTGCCATATTCAACCAAGATCCAGCCGAAACACTTGTCCACTACCAGACACTTGAGACTCCTGTGTTCCCTCCTACTGGACAGCATTACTCTATTAAGTTGTCAAACACTGAACCCTACCACCCTTCTTCCACTTCTCGAGGGGGGAAAGGAGGAGGAGTAGAGTCTGAGGAGGAGGAGTAGAGTCTTGACTTGTCACCCCATGACCACACAGGACACGCGGTCACCACTGAAAACACTGTTCTACAAGCTGAAGCCTTACCACCGGTGATGTCTGCACAGGAGGCAGAGCTGTAAGCACTTACTACAGCATGTAAATGGGCAGAGGGAAAAGGAGCTAACATTCATATGGACTCAAGATATGCTTTCAGCATTGCCCATGATTATGGTGTTATCTAGGACAGAGGATTCCTGACGGCTGCAGGAACACCTGTGAAAACTTGATTGATGCCTTGCTTCTCCCAATCCAAGTGACTATTCTGAGTAAAAGCACACGACAAACTGAACTCAAAGGAAGCTCGAGGCAATCATCTAGCCAATTCAGCTGCCAAACAGACAGCTGGTGGTCCACGGGAAGTGGACAGCAGGGTGGTAGAAGAAGACCAACCCTGTGCTTACCTTACAGACTCTCCCAGTGGACAGAGTTTATCTAAAAGAACTACAGGAAACAACAAGTCCGGATAAGAAGGAAAGCTGGAAACGGAGAGGAGCAACTCTCAGAAATGGACTATTCGAGTGCAACAAGAGGCTTTGTCTACCCAAGAGTATGTACCCAGCCGTGGTGCAATGGGCACATGGAGCTGCCCACTTGACAAAGACTTTTATGAACTCTCTTATCAAAAAGTGTTGCACCAAGAGTTACTCCACTGACCGACAACTTCTGCAGATAATGCATTATCTGCACCAAATGTAACCCAGGACGCACATAAAAAACACAGAAGAAGCACCTGGCAAAAGCCCTATACCCCATTCCAGAGGATACAAATTGATCATTCTCAAGTGCCAAGAAGTGGCAGATTCGAAAACGCCCTAGTGGAAGTGGTCACGACTGCCAGGACCATAGCTAAGAAACTTCTGAGTGAGATAGTATGTAGATTTGGGGTCCCAGAGGTGATATTGAGAGATCAGGAACCAGCCTTAACAGCAACCCTTACAAAAGAGATTAAGGCAGCACTGGGGGTTCAGTTGGCACTACACACCCCATACCACCCTCAAAGTAGCGGGAAGGTAGAAAGGAAGAATGGGACACTAAAAAACAGGATGTTAAAGATGGCCCAAGAGACTAACATGAGTTGGCCAGACAGTTTGCCCATTGCCCTGTTCAGTGTCAGACACACCCCCAGGGGAAACATGCCCTATCCCCTTATGAAATTTTGTTTGGTTCAGCTCCCAGACTTGGTTGTTACTTTCCACAACAGTTACAGTTGCAGTCTGATGTGTTGACTAATTATGTAACCACATTATCACGAGAATTAACCTGAATGCATGTCCAGGTGTTTTCTTCCATTCCAGATCCTGAATTAGATACAGGAACACACCAACTACTGTCTGGAGATCCTTGAGTCAAGATATGATGGTCCATTCCAAGTTTTACTCACCACAGCCACCTCAGTCAAGTTGGCCAGGAAGAACACCTGAATGCACGCTTATCACTGCAGAAGAGCGTGTTTTCGGGTGCTGCATATACTTTTTCTGTTTGATCTAGAGGGAATCTGGACCAGTGAATGTGCCCTTGCAAAGGTCATTATGCCCCCCCCCCATATCCTAACCAAAGATACCCCTGATACATACACTGACCCAGCACACAGTCAGAGGAGGAAGCGAGCAGCTCTCTCCGGAAGCTTTGACCCTCATGTGTACATAGATGACATAGGGGTTCCAAGGGGGGTCACTGATGAATTTAAAGTCAGGGACCAGGTAAAAGCTGGTTTTGAGTCTTTGATCCCCATAACAAGTGTCAACAAGAATGTAGATTGGATTAACTACATGTCATGGTTATGCAGTAGAGTTTGTCGATCAGCATACCTGTCTCCATGTGTTCATCTCTAGAGACCAGCTGACCCTCACCTGACTGCTTTTGTAACCTCTCCTCTAAGCATGGCCCCACCCCAGGCCCCATCAGGGAACCCTATACTAACCTGTGCACTGCAAGCCAGCAGTGCTGATCAACCATTGTGTGTTAGCCTCTGTGTGTACCTGCTGTGTTTCCTACATCTGATTCCTGTTACCGACCTTGGCTTGTCCCTTACTTTCCTTGTTGTTCCAGCCTGCTGCCCCCTTCCTCTTCTCCTGTAGTCTACCATGAGCTGTGAGACCCTGGGGGCCGCGACCTGGAGCCAGACTGCAGCGCAGTCCATCCTTACCATTAAAGGCTCTGGTGAACACCTGCTGGCTCTTAGACTCCGCGTCCTGGGGAATCTATGCTCTAGCTCCCAGTGGGATCTGTGTCAGTGATCCAGTAGACCTGCTTCCTGAACCTCCCAGGGTTCAATCCGCAGCAGTCAGCCGTAGGGTCCACTACCTTGCGGTGCACTCCTGATCCCAACGGTGTGCATCTGTCACCCAGCCTCTAGGTGACCTGACACTACACATATTATAACCAACAGAGATTTGTAAATTACACTAAAGATGCCCTCCAGGGAATTGCTGACCAGTTATCCCCCACTTCCTACATGACATTCCAGGACCGGATGGCCTTAAACATGGTGCTAGCTGGGAAAGGAGGTGTTTTGTAAAATCATAGGAAAGAACGGGAACCTGTTGTACATACATTCCTGATAATACTGGCCCAAATGGTAAGGTTACTTTAGCTATAAAGAAATTAGAAGATCTGTCATTGGAGTTGAAGAAGAACTCAGGTATCACAGACCCATGGAATCAATACTTTAGCTGGATGAGTGGGTGGCAGAAGGTGCTCGCCCAGATACGGGTAATGGTATTAATAATCCTGGTTCTTTGAGCCCTGATTGTATGCTGTATTCTACCTTTCGTAAAAAGTTAATGAGCAAGGCTGTAGACAATAGCACACCTACATTTCTCCACCAAGAAGAGGACCTCTTTATGATGGAAGATGACAAACCCTTCACTCCTCTACAGTCACTCCCTGTCCAAAATCTCACAATCCTATAGGGTTATAGGGATAGATAGCACCTGACTGCACCTCTCCAGCTGTATCGAGGAGGGAAGTGAACAGTTGCTGCCCAATTCTATATACAGCCTAAAAGAGTTGCTGAGGAGAAGGGGCCAGGCCAAAGTAGGACCTTTAGTATTAGGGACAGAAAAGAGAAAATAGCCATTTTAGGGGGGACTGTGAAGGAATGTGATGTAGATAAGAAAATAGACATTTTCAGATTATTATTATTATGTGTATACATATTTTTCTCCTTACTCATTATATAAGTATACAGGTTTGCTTTGTTCCTATATTTTCTCAAAATGGCGGGTACCCCCTACATCCCACACATCAGAAGAACGCGGAACTGAAGATAAAACCAAGGACAGCCAAACCTCGTTATGAAGATTCTCCATCTTCTTTTCTATCTTAACCAATGAGATGTACCTATTAGACTAACACAGCAATGACGTATTTGTGTGTATAAAACATTAGCACCGCCTTGAATAAATTAGAAGTGTAAAAAGTAATGGTGCTGAGCGTCTCTCAGAGTGTTTACTTTTATATGCATGCATAGCCACACTTTCCAATTAGAGACAGCAGCAGATAATCTTGGGCTTGATTGGAGCTCTTAATCATTACCATAACACAGTATGGGAGCCTTGGCATTTGCGGAAAGACCCCCCGTGAGACCACTGTATTCCTATCTAGCCACCTAACTAGCACTCTCTGTTTCCAGGAGTGACGTGCTCAGCATATTACACCATCTTGTTCTCTTTTCTTTCTCTCTTTTACTATCCTTTCCCCTTGCTGCTTTATGGATGTTTTCATTCGACTCTTTGCTGAGAGTTGGACTTTACCCTTGGGAGTTGTTCTGCTGTTAGCGGTATCTCTGGGTTAGGCTCAACTGAGGATGTTTTTAAAGCTGAGTTGTTCAACATGTTATTTCTACAAATACTCTGTGAACATTATCTGAAGCCAGCGGCGGACTGACCATTCGGCCACTCGGGCATTGCCCGAGGGCCCCGGGCCACTAGGGGGCCCCATCAGGGTTGCCAGCCTCAGTAAAACCAGGGACAGTATGTAAAAATCTGTGTTTTTTTTTTACATCTATCTCTGAAATGCCCCTTACCGACATCCTTTTGGTCTAAAAATCCAGAGATTATAGCTGCCCCACCTCTCCAGTACCTTCTCAGCCAATAGAAACATGTCTGTGTATACTGTGTGTACGTGTATGTGTATACTGTGTGATTGTATACTGTGTGTGTATGTGTATACTGTGTGATTGTATACTGTGTGTATGTGTATACTGTGTGAATGTGTATACTGTGTGATTGTATACTGTGTATGTGTATACTGTGTGATTGTATACTGTGTATGTGTATACTGTGTGATTGTATACTGCGTGAATGTGTATACTGTGTATGTGTATACTGTGTGATTGTATACTGTGTGAATGTGTATACTGTGTATGTGTATACTGTGTATGTGTATACTGTGTGATTGTATACTGTGTGTACGTGTATGTGTATACTGTTTGATTGTATACTGTGTATGTGTATACTGTGTGAATGTGCATGTGTATACTGTGTATGTGTATACTGTGTGTATGTGCATGAGTATACTGTGTGTGTGTATACTGTGTGTGTGTATACTGTGTGATTGTATACTGTGTGATTGTATACTGTGTGTGTGTATACTGTGTGTGTGTATACTGTGTGATTGTATACTGTGTGATTGTATACTGTGCGGCCCCATAATCTCCTATTGCCCGGGGGCCCCATGAGTTGTCAGTCCGCCCCTGTCTGAAGCCATTTTGTTGTTGCACCCATTAAGTCTTTTTGACCTATTTTCTGTATACTGGTCTGTTGTTGGCCTTGTATAATGTCCACTGTTTGTTACCTTTTTTCTTCTCTAATTTGAAAAATTCAATAAAAATTGTCAATTATAAAAAAAAAAAAAAACCCTCATTAGGAGAATTCACTGTACCACCAGCATGTCTTGTGTTATTTTCCCAGTGCTCTCTGCACAGACCAATGTATAACTTATACTCAACAATACTAGAACATACATTGCACTTCATCCACACTAGGGATGAGCTTCGTGTTCGAGTCGAACCCATGTTCGACTCGAACATCGGCTGTTCGGTCGTTCGCCGAATTGCGAACGATATGGGCCGTTCGCGCCAAATTCGTGTGGCGCGTCACGGCCCATAATTCACTGCGGCATCGCAGTGCATTGCTGGCTGATGATTGGCCAAGCATGCACTATGACCCGCATGCTTGGCCAATCACAGCGCCGTCAGTAGAGAGAGCTGTAATTGGCCAAAGTCAGGGTGGCTTTGGCCAATTATGGCTCAGGGGATTTAGTACACACCCCACACTATATAAGGCCGCCTGCACGGCGGCCCTGTGTAGTGTGTGTTCCGGTGTGCTGAGAGATAGAGAGAGAGAGAGACAGTGTCATTTGATTTGAGTTAGATAGATTAGGCAGAACAGTCAGTCAGTTAGCTGCACTTACAGTGTATTGTGTATATATATGCATCCCAGGTGTTGCATATATATATATACACTGTATTCAGTTTAGCTAGATCCGTTCCTGTTATCTTCTATCTAGACTATTTACATTTAGTGCAGTGTGTCCTGCTCACAGTGTTCAGCTAGATCCGTTCCTGCTATTTACATTCAGTGCAGTGCGTCCTGCTCACAGTGTTCAGCTAGATCCGTTCCTGGTATTTACATTTAGTGCAGTGCGTCCTGCTCACAGTGTTCAGCTAGATCCGTTCCTGCTATTTACATTCAGTGCAGTGCGTCCTGCTCACAGTGTTCAGCTAGATCCGTTCCTGGTATTTACATTTAGTGCAGTGCGTCCTGCTCACAGTGTTCAGCTACATCCGTTCCTGCTATTTACATTCAGTGCAGTGCGTCCTGCTCACAGTGTTCAGCTAGATCCGTTCCTGCTATTTACATTCAGTGCAGTGCGTCCTGCTCACAGTGTTCAGCTAGATCCGTTCCTGCTATTTACATTCAGTGCAGTGCGTCCTGCTCACAGTGTTCAGCTAGATCCGTTCCTGCTATTTACATTCAGTGCAGTGCGTCCTGCTCACAGTGTTCAGCTAGATCCGTTCCTGCTATATACATTTAGTGCAGTACGTCCTGCTCACAGTGTTCAGCTAGATCCGTTCCTGTTATCTTCCTACTGACAGGCAGGCTTGTCTGGTTACAGTATATAAAGCTACCTGAAGAAAATTACAGGTGTTCTTTTTGATCCTATTAGTACCACGGTCAGGCAGCTAGACTATTTACATTTAGTACAGTGTGTCCTGCTCACAGTGTTCAGCTAGATCCGTTCCTGTTATCTTCCTACTGACAGGCAGGCTTGTCTGGTTACAGTATATAAAGCTACCTTAAGAAAATTACAGGTGTTCTTTTTGATCCTATTAGTACCACGGTCAGGCAGCTAGACTATTTACATTTAGTACAGTGCGTCCTGCTCACAGTGTTCAGCTAGATCCGTTCCTGTTATCTTCCTACTGACAGGCAGGCTTGTCTGGTTACAGTATATAAAGCTACCTTAAGAAAATTACAGGTGTTCTTTTTGATCCTATTAGTACCACGGTCAGGCAGCTAGACTATTTACATTTAGTACAGTGTGTCCTGCTCACAGTGTTCAGCTAGATCCGTTCCTGTTATCTTCCTACTGACAGGCAGGCTTGTCTGGTTACAGTATATAAAGCTACCTTAAGAAAATTACAGGTGTTCTTTTTGATCCTATTAGTACCACGGTCAGGCAGCTAGACTATTTACATTTAGTACAGTGTGTCCTGCTCACAGTGTTCAGCTAGATCCGTTCCTGTTATCTTCCTACTGACAGGCAGGCTTGTCTGGTTACAGTATATAAAGCTACCTGAAGAAAATTACAGGTGTTCTTTTTGATCCTATTAGTACCACGGTCAGGCAGCTAGACTATTTACATTTAGTACAGTGCTCTGATGATGATACTGAGCTCAATGAAGGCAGTAACATGAGCACGGACAGAGGGGGTGCCCAAGAAGGACAGCAATCTGGCAGTCATGCTCCCCCTGCTGCAGCATACTGCCAGGTTTGCTCCAGTGATGAGGAGGGAGGGGATGATGAGGTCACTGACTCAACGTGGGTGCCTGATAGGAGAGAGGAGGAGGAGGAGGAGGAGGAGGAGGTGGCACATCACCAACTAGGCAGGATGCCCTCCAGGGGCCAGCCTAAGGGCAGCACATTGACTGCATCACACCCCAAAGCTCCACATGTGCAGGGCGCTGCAGTCTCTGCGCGTTATTCAAAAAGTTCTTTGGTGTGGGCCTTTTTTGAGACGAGTGCATCAGATCGCACCGCTGCTATTTGCAACATATGTCTCAAGCGTATCTCGCGTGGCCAAAACATCTCCCGCTTGGGTACCACATGCTTGACCAGACATATGTTGACCTGCCATGCAGTTCGTTGGCAAGCGTATCTAAAAGACCCACACCAAAGAACAAAGACGATCTCTCCTTGCTCCTCATCAGCTGAGATTTCCAACCCCACTAGACCTTCAGTCCTCTCTGAGACCTGCAGTGAGAGGAATGAAGGTGTAGAATTAGGTGTGTCACAGCCAAGTACTTGTGGGCAATCTGCTTTTGGTACACCGACGTCAGATTGTACCAGGCAAATTTCCCTGCCCCAGCTGCTGCACCGCCGAAAGAAGTTTGCTCCCAGCCATCCACATGCCCAGCGGTTGAATGCTAGCTTGGCAAAATTGCTAGCACTTCAACTGCTGCCTTTTCAGTTGGTAGACTCTGCCCCCTTCCGTGAGTTTGTGGAATGTGCGGTTCCTCAGTGGCAGGTACCCAAACGCCACTTTTTCTCACGGAAGGCGATTCCGGCTCTCTACCGGCATGTGGAAGGCAATGTCCATGCCTCGCTGGACAGGGCGGTCAGCGGTAAGGTGCATATTACCGCTGACTCATGGTCCAGCAGGCATGGACAGGGACGTTACTTAAGTTTCACGGCGCATTGGGTGACTCTGCTGGCAGCTGGGAAGGATGCAGGACAAGGTGCAGTAGTGTTGGAGGTTGTTCCGCCACCACGCCTCCAAAATGCTGATTGTGACACACCTCTCTCCTCCACCCCCTCCTCTTCTTCTTCCTCCATGGCCTCTTCCTCGGAACCAGCGGTGCTCCGTAGGCGTTCAAGGGGCTACGCAAGTACGCAGGCCAAAAGATGCCATGCGGTGCTTGAGCTGGTGTGCTTGGGGGACAGGAGCCACACTGGGGCAGAGGTTCTGTCAGCTCTGCAGGGGCAGGTTCAGAGGTGGTTGACGCCACGCCAACTTAAGGCAGGAATGGTGGTTTGCGACAATGGCACCAACCTCCTCTCTGCCCTCCGACAGGGACAACTGACCCATGTGCCCTGTTTGGCTCACGTCCTTAACTTGGTGGTGCAGCGGTTCTTGGGCAGGTACCCGGGCTTACAGGATGTCCTGAGGCAGGCCAGGAAAGTCTCTGTGCATTTCCGCCGGTCATATAATGCCAGTGCTCGGCTGACGGACCTCCAAAAGGAGTTTAACCTGCCCAAGAACCGCCTAATCTGTGACATGCCCACCAGGTGGAACTCGACGTTGGCCATGCTGCAGCGGCTGCACACGCAGCAGAGGGCCATCAATGAGTACCTGTGCGACTATGGCACCAGGACAGGGTCAGGGGACCTTGGTTTTTTTTCCCCACGCCAGTGGGCCATGATCAGGGATGCATGCACTGTCCTGTCACCATTCGAGGAGGCCACGAGGATGGTGAGCACTGACAGTGCATGCATCAGTGACACTGTCCCCCTTGTCCACCTGTTGGAGCACACGCTGCGTGGAATAATGGACAGGGCACTTGAGGCAGAACAGAGGCAGGAAGAGGAGGACTTCCTTAGCTCTCAAGGCCCCCTTTATCCAGACAGTGTTCCTGCGTGCCCGCCGATCACACAGGAAGAGGACGAGGAGGAGGAGGAGGAGGAAGATTGTGTCAGTATGGAGGTGGAGCCTGGCACTCAGCATCAGCAGTCTTTAAGGGATCAGTCCCAAGGAACACATGGACTTGTACGTGGCTGGGAGGAGGTGGCTGCGGACGTTGTTGTCCTTAGTGACCCAGAGGACTCCGGACCGAATGCCTCAGCAAACCTACGCTGCATGGCCTCCCTGATCCTGCAAAGCCTGCGTAAGGATCCTCGTATTCGTGGTATCAAGGAGAAGGACCAATACTGGCTGGCAACCCTCCTTGATCCACGTTACAAGGGTAAGGTTGCGGACCTTATCTTGCCATCGCAGAGGGAGCAGAGGATGAAACATCTTCGGGAGGCCTTGCAGAAAGGTCTGTGCAACGCGTTCCCAGAGACTGGGAGGTTACAAACTCCTGTTTCTGGACAACGTGTTGCTGAGGCTTCGGTCAGTCAAAGAAGGAGCGGTGGAGAAGGTGGCCGTCTGACCGATGCGTTCAGACAATTTTTTGGTCCGCAGCCCCAAGGTATGATCGGTTCCAGCAACCATCGCCAGCGTCTGTTTTACATGGTGCAGGAATACCTAGGGGCAAGATCAGACTTGGACACCTTTCCCACCGAAAATCCTCTGGGTTACTGGGTCTTGAGGATGGATCACTGGCCAGAGCTTGCACAGTATGCAATTGAGCTACTGGCCTGTCCTGCATCCAGCGTTCTTTCGGAACGCACATTCAGTGCTGCTGGAGGCGTGGTAACCGATCACAGGGTGCGTCTGTCCACCGACTCGGTCGATCGGCTGACCTTCATAAAAATGAATCAGTCTTGGATCACCACCAGCTACCAAGCACCTGATGCAGATGTAACCGAATAATTTTTTTTGAAATCTCAGATCCCTTCAAAGACTGCCTATGCTGATGCTGAGTGACTATCCCTGAGTAATTATCCTCTTCCTCCTCAATCATCACGCTGATAGCTTGTAAGAACATTTTTGGTTCTGGGCGCCACCACCAGTGCCTAAGGCACAATTTTTCAGCCCCTGTTTAACAGGGGCGTGTAATTACAATTTTTGATGCAATACTTTGCAGCAGGGCTTGTTCCTGTGTTTCAACTAGAGTGTCTGTGAGGGGTTGCAGTGTTGTGGCACCAGCACCAGTGCCTAAGACCCAATTTTTCTGCCCCTGTCTAACAGGGGCGTGTAATTACAATTTTTGATGCAATACTTTGCAGCAGGGCTCGTTCCTGCGTTCCAACTAGAGTGTCTGTGAGGGGTTGCAGTGTTGTGGCACCAGCACCAGTGCCTAAGGCCCAATTTTTCTGCCCCTGTCTAACAGGGGCGTGTAATTACAATTTTTGATGCAATACTTTGCAGCAGGGCTCGTTCCTGCGTTCCAACTAGAGTGTCTGTGAGGGGTTGCAGTGTTGTGGCACCAGCACCAGTGCCTAAGGCCCAATTTTTCTGCCCCTGTCTAACAGGGGCGTGTAATTACAATTTTTGATGCAATACTTTGCAGCAGGGCTCGTTCCTGCGATCCAACTAGAGTGTCTGTGAGGGGTTGCAGTGTTGTGGCACCAGCACCAGTGCCTAAGGCCTAATTTTTCAGCTCCTGTTCAACAGGGGCATGTAATTACAATTCTTGATCTAATATTTCACAGCAGGGCCCTGTGAGGGCTTACAGTGTTTTGGCCACAGCAACACCTAAGGCCCAAATTTCTGCTGAGTATATAGGGCAGGACCCTACCTTCAAACATCTAACTTACAAACGACTCCTACTTGCAAACGGTAGGAGACAACAGGAAGTGAGATGAAATCTACCCCTAAGGAAGGGAAATTCTCTCCTGTAAGAGTTAATATGGGAAAACAATTTCTCCTTTCCACTGATGCTTTCCAATCCTTGTTCCACAAAAAAACCCAAATTTTCAAAAAACATTTTTCATTGGGACAAAAAAGTGAGGTGAAATCTTCTGAAGAGGAGGAAAGACGCAAAACAAATGTCACAGGGGTGATAACCCTTCCCTATGTTTTCCAAAAAGCTTAGAAAAGATTTTTTGGCTGGAGCTAAACACATTAAAAATGTTCAAAATTACAAACAGATTCTACTTAACAACAAACCTACAGTCCCTGTCTTGTTTGCACCGCCTGTATACTGCTGTTCAGAGTATATAGGGCCTGGTGGCCCCACACCTTTCCTTATTTTAATTTGGGTGTGGGGTTCCCCTTAATATCCATACAAGACCCAAAGGGCCTGGTAATGGACTGGGGGGTACCCATGCCGTTTGTCTCACTGATTTTCATCCATATTGCCATGACCCGACATGACATTAAACCCGCAAGCAGTTTTAAATGAGATTTTTTCCTTTAAAAATGACATTTGGTGCAGGGACTGTTCTAAACATGGGAAACACGCGTCACTTTACAGGCATACTATAGACACTCCCCAGGTACGATATTTAAAGGAATATTTCACTTTTTTTTTTTTACTTTAAGCATCATTAAAATCACTGCTCCCGAAAAAACGGCCGTTTTTAAAAGTTTTTTTTGCATTGATACATGTCCCCTGGGGTAGGACCCGGGTCCCCAAACCCTTTTTAGGACAATACCATGCAAATTAGCCTTTAAAATGAGCACTTTTGATTTCGAACGTTCGAGTCCCATAGACGTCAATGGGGTTCTAACGTTCGTGCGAACTTGCGGTCCGTTCGCGGGTTCTGGTGCGAACCGAACCGGGGGGTGTTCGGCTCATCCCTAATCCACACGTCACAAATGGGCACTGAAGATCATTCTGAGTGCACATATCTCTTTTCCAACCACATTTCCAAACGGCGATGTGGTTGATGTATTGGCAACCATCATTGTTGGCAGCATTGATATCAGCACCTCCACGTGAAGTGGTGAGATGATTAGGGCCTTCTAACATGGGAGGTCTAGCAATAGCTCCCAACTGTCCCTCCATTGTAGGTACAGTCCCTCTTCTGTGCTCAGATCATTCTATTCCTCTTTCACAGCAGCCCTTGTTTAGGTTTGATTCACAAATCTGCCAGAACGTACTATTCAGATAACAAACGTTACTTTGTGGTTAATTTTCAAACACTAGTAAATCGAAAAAATTGTGACATCCCCCATATACAGTAAAAAACTGGTGAAATGCTAGTTATGTGTAGAGGTATTACATTTGAGGGGTGTTACAGTTTTTCTCCATTGTTTTGGCTCATTTCTTGAAACAGAAATGACATTCTCAAAACAACATGGACAAATCTCCAAACCACTTGGCAATTGTTCACAACTGAATTGAATTTCTCACTCATTTCATCAAAATTGCAAATGTCTCAGTACATGTCTCAATGTCTCAGTACATTTTTCAAATGATTAAGTACAAGTAGCCTACATTTAGCACAATTTCCAAGTGAATAGATCTTGTTGATCTAAACTGATTGTCAATTCTCAGTCTAATGGTTGTTCTCTCCAAAACGTATCAGTGTCATTTTATTGTTTAAGTCATCACATGCACAATAGTCTGTTCAATGGTCAAAATTATTCAGGAACATAATACCTTGAATACCATATATGAATCTCTTAGAACATTTGATAAAATGATTACAGCAATTGACAGTCAGGTGCAACTAGAACTTGACTAAGGGTCCTTTCACACTGGGGCGGTTTGCAGGCGTTATTGCGCTAATAATAACGCCTGCAAACCGACCCGAAAGTGCCGCTGCTTTCATTCCAGTGTGAAAGCCCCGAGGGCTTGCACACTGGAGCGATGCGCTGGCAGGACGGTAAAAAAAAGTCCTGCCAGCAGCATCTTCGGAGCGGTGAAGGAGCGGTGTGTATACCGCTCCTTTACCGCTCCTGCCCATTGAAATCAATGGGACGGCGCGGCTATACCGCCGGCAAAGCGCCTCTGCAGAGGCGCTTTGCGGTGGTTTTAACCCTTTCTCGGCCGCTAGCAGGGGATAAAACCGCCCCACTAGCGGCCGCATACCGACGGTAAATCGCCGCTTACAATAGCGCCGCTTTACCGCCGACAACGCCCCCGCCCCAGTGTAAAAGGAGCCTAACAAAGGAGGAGTCAGAGTTGGTCTCAGATGACCAATCAAACAGTATGTTGAGTTACCTGACAGGTGCTGTCCATGATTGTAAATGCTGCCAAACATGTATATATAGAGCTTGACCATGCAGGACCAGTACAATTTCTGAACATGGAGGCACCTGGCCAAGTAAATGAACAAGGGAAACTGCCTGCTAGAGGAAGAGGAAGAAGAAGAGGAAGAAGAAGAGGAAGAGGAGTAAGGGTGAGTGGCGGTGGAATAGGGGGAAGAGGCAGAGGAGCACGAAGACGCCATGCTGTCCCTGATGAAATTCGGGCCACAATTATAGATCATGTCATCAACCATGGCCTCACAATGGCGGAGGAAGGTTGCCGAGTGCAGCCTAATGTGCCTCGCTCTACAGTCTTCTCTATCATCCAAACCTTTCGCAGGGAAAACAGGTATGTAGTCAGTCAATGATGGAATTATATAATGTATAGGACAGGACACTGTGCATAGAGCAACAAATATGTTTATTTACTCATTTACGTATTCATTTAGTGTGTATGTGTGTGTGATAGGCCTACAGTATTACAGTATCTTACCTCAGTGGGATGTTACGTATGATACTAACAATGACAATAAAAATATTGTAGAAAATAAACTATGGAATAGTATGGAATAGTTTATTTTCTACAATATTGATGATACAGTTTACAGTAGTATTCCAGTCACTGTGCAGTGATGCATTGGAATTGTGGTAAAGTTACTGTAAGTAAAACAACAATACGATTACATTGGTAACTCATTCTGTACGGAATACATAAGGTATAAATTATGAATGGAGTGTTGTCCTTTGAATTCTATGTCTAGGATTGGACGACAACTTGGCACGGGTGGCCGAGGAAAACTTCTCAATGAACAACAAGAACAAGAGATCTGTAACATGGTGTTGGTAAATAATGCCATCACATTGAGACAGATCTGCACTGCAGTCCTACAAGACAAAGCCATATTCCAAAATGTCACTCTATAAGCATCTCCACAATTGCCCGCATATTGAAGAAGCATCAGATGACAATGAAGCAAATTTACAGGGTACCATTTGAGAGGAAATCTGACAGAGTGAAAGAGCTGCGGTACCAGTATGTACATGTAAGTCAGTCACTGGTTGTCCATCAAGATAACCTTTTTACAATTACCATAAGCAGTGGTTCCCAAAATGTATTGGTTTCAGTACCCACTTTACCTGATTTCTGAATCTAGGTAATCCAGGTATGAAAGTATTTGCTTTACGTATCTGATTTATAAACATTTTGTCTAAAAACTGCAGTTTACTGTATGATGCAATTATCATTATAATCCTTCTTTTGAAGAATATAACATACAATACAGTAAGAAAAAGGGTCAAAGAGCTGCAATTACAGTAGTGCCTCCCATGTAAATCTATCTAATACTGTGGGTTTTACTGTAACATTTCAGTAAGTCTACTCATTGATAATTTTTCCCCTCCCCTTTCTGTCAAATCCCCCCTGTAGTACCTCTGCATAGGGTACATGTACCCCAGGTTTGGAACCACTGGAATGCTGGCCAGTAATATATTGAACTTGTTTAGAACATTCCTATGTAACTGTCTGTAACTGTAGTGTATGACTCTTCTGTATGACTGATTTGATGTTTTCTTTTTTTATTGTATTGTAGAGAATAATGGCATTGGAAGGAAACGAGACTTCTCACATACTTGTGTATGTGGATGAGGCTGGCTTCAACCTGGCCAAGGGCCGAAGATGTGGCCGTAATTTTATTGGCCACCGGGCCACGGTGGATGTCCCAGGCCAGCGAGGGGGGCAATATAACTATGTGTGCTGCCATTTCTGAGAATGGTGTGGCCACTCACATCCCCAGTCTTGGCCCATACAATACACAGAAGATCCTCATCTTCTTGGACCGCCTTCATTTGGATTTGATCCCTGAAAATAAGAGAGGTCTAATAGGGCCTCACCTACCACAATATATAATTGTATGGGACTATGTGAATTTCCACCGTGGCCTGCTTATCAGGGCCTGGTTCACTGCTCATCCAAGAATGGATATGGTGTTCCTACCACCTTACTCTCCTTTCCTCAACCCTATTGAGGAGCTTTTCTCTCTCTTGGAGGTGGAGAGTGTATGAGCATCGGGCTCAAGATCAGAGGTCCCTGCTCCATGCAATGGACACTGCCTGTGAGGATATTACAGGAGATCAGTGTAGGGGATGGTTGCGACATGCATGCCGTTTCTTCCCTCATTGCATCGCAAGGGAGGATATACGCTGCGATGTTGATGAGAATCTGTGGCCAGACAGACAGCAGCATGTGGATGGGCAGGAGGGTGAGGACGGTGGTCACGTGAAGAGATGGTACAGTAGTTGTGAAACTCCAGCTTTATTTACAGCATTGTAGGCTAAATGTAATTTTCCTTGTTTTTTGTTTGTGTGTTTATATTTCCGTATATTATGCTGTATACATTATCTTTTTACTGTATGGAAGTTACTTTGTGTGTAAATGATAATGGTTACAAAACTGTAAAGTAATTTTTCCTTGGCAGTATGAGTGCAATGTGTGATGTCAAACCTTGGAGGCCACACTTACCCTAAAATCTTTTCTTTTTTTTTCAGTTTTATACACAATTGTATTCAGTTAGCTAGACAAAAACTGTACGGTAACCATTGTCAATGAAGGACTGGGCTAAGACTGAAAGGTGGACATGAGGGATATTTCAATGGTCCTCTGCCTTAGAGACAAAACATCTAAACATTTTGACTTGCAGTGCTTACACAATGCCAAAGGGACGAAGCATTTTGGGGGCACTGACTATTTGAATGAGAAAGAAATTTATTTTTGACACATGAGTGAACTGTTTTTGGAAAGATATGAGCTTTTGAAGGTGAACCATGGTGTTGTGCTGAACCATCCAGGTTATTTTGGCAAAAGCACCAAGAGAGTTGAGAACGTCTGGTCTGTTTCAAGAAATGAGCCAAAGCAATTGAGAAGAATCTTTGCCATTTTGGTAGCACTGACTCTTTATATGGGAAAGGAATATGGTTTTGAAGCATGAGTGAACAGTTTTGGGAGAGATATGAGCTTTTGCACGTGAGTTATAGAGTTGTGCTGAAATGTAAGACTGTTTTGCCAAATGAACTTAGAGTTTTGAGAATGTCATTTCTGTTTCAAGAAATGAGCCAAAACAATGGAAAAAAACTGTAATACAGTCTTGCCTTAATGGACATTTTGTCATTCTATATATTTGTACTTTACCAATAAAGAATTGACGTTACTTATTTATATGAAGTGGTGCACACATTTTCTTGGGGACAATTGAGGTTGTATTCGTTCACCTAAAAGTTAGTTATACATAATGTAGCGCTTCCTCTGCAAAGGCCGTTGAGTGATGCAGGTTCTCTGGAACTGCCCTGACCTTGTAAGCACTTTGACCCTTCTGACACTTTGGGTTCAGTCATAAGCTAAATATCTTCAGAAGAGTCAGTTCATTCTTGAGGCTGAATTTTGGTAGGTGCCCTTTAATGATAGGCAATGGTAGGCGCCATTTAATAACTGGAGCAGATATGATGGCAATTGAGTCAAGTCTGCATGCAGTGAAAATAGAGGGTATTAGGATCTCCTTAGCTGAGATGGGGTAAAAAGGTGTCTGATACCAGTGTCCACATGTACCAAAAGACTGGGCAAACTGCCCTCTCACTAATCCTGGTTGAAGGTATGACTCTGGGAAACACGGAGGTGGACTCTGTATCAGCAGTAGGAGAAGGTAAAGGATGTGCAGCAGGATGTGGTGGAGTTGGCGGGAACCCATTGATGGTGATCAGTATGGGTGTCTCTGCACCTTTGGTTGCTGAAGAAGGCTGTGTTGCTTGCTATCTGGCACTGCTGGGTGTGGAAAAGCTGTGTCACTGTGTCTCTATGCAGGTGCAACAGGGGTCAAAAAGGAAGCACCTGACCAGAGTCTCAGATGTCCTTGGGCCAAGAGAGCGTGCTCGCCAGTTGCAGTTGGCTTTAGATACTCCCCCCATTATCCTCTGTCGCTCCGGCTCCCGACGGAATTGAAGTCTCTGGGCTGCTTTATGTCACAGTCAGCATTAACTGAGGGACTACATGTCCCATGTTCCTTTGCTTTTTAGAGTCAGAAAAGGGATGGCCTTCACCTAGAGGCAGGAAGATGATACATTGATCTGTCCATGAATACAAGGGGGAAAATAAACAGCTTGTTGTTTATTAGCATTATTTAGTAGCACCACACCGGGCCACAATAAGATAGCCCGCACGGAAGGATTAATTTAAGAAATATCAGAGAACAAACTAACGAGTAATGAGCATCACAGAAAACAGAAGAAACATATTTGGTTTAATACATTTTTATTGCTTATTTCAAAAGAAAAATAGCACAAAAACTGAGCATCATACTAGTCTAATAAACATTTTTCCTTTACTGCCCTCAGTTCTGGTTCTGGCAGTGAAGGTATTGTGGCATAACGTACAACAGTCCTTCATTTTGAGGAACTGTCTCCCTTTTCAAAGAAAATCTATCTTACCATTTTTCCTCCTCATTCACCCTTCTTTCTGGTCTAGAGGTATCAAACAATGTATTATTTAACTACCAAAACTTTTATACCAAAACTATTATACTGTGCTAAACATTTCATCCATCCTCTAAATCAGCCATTCTCAACCAGGGTTCCGTGGAACCCTAAGGGTCATCCAGAAGTTGCTACGGTTCCTTGAGCTGTGCGAATTGATCTCCAATTTAATGGTACTTGCATAGTTCCAGAGATGCCTGTAAGGGTGGGATTCTGATCTACACTCACTTACCACCAATATACTGTAAGGGGCATTTTTCCCACTGACCACACATTTCTTTTTGCAAGAGTTCTGCAAGACCTGAAAACAATTTTCAGGCTTCCTTGGGTAAATAGGTTGAGAAGAGCTGCTCTAAATTCTAATAATTGTTGTGTTGAATAGCCCGTATGAAGGATAATTAGTGGTAAAATGGACTTGTTGGTCTACCCAATTTTTTTTTGCATATTCATTCTTTACATCTGTATAGCTGGGGGCGTGGCATGGATGCATTTTTTACATCCATACCTTGCACTAAAAGTGTCCCTCTTTCCCATCTCAGAAAGTTGGGAGGTATGCTACGGTACTGTAATATTTCAGCGCTTATAGTATACATATTAGGTTGCAGAAAACACTATATTCGACCTCCTTATTAGCGCAGGATCCAGCACAGAGTAAAGGAAGGCTATACCTATGTTACAGGTCACATGAAACACAGCCATATTTTAGGGATATATCCCATACTGTAACTAAACAGGTTTGAAAAAGCCCCTAGGCAAAGAACTTGGCAAAGAGACTAACTACTGGCTGTCAGGGACCAAAAAGGGCCAAAGGAACCAAGTGTAGCCCTAAGGTCAAAGGCTGGGTACCATGATATTATGTAGATGGGAGATCTATCTGCTTCAATGGTTTGTGTCCAGTGGCTTTCTCTAAAAGTTTTTCTGCTAAACCAACATCCCTCTGTCGGACCACTGAAAGTTGTGAGGTATGCTTGAATACATATCAGAATCCAGTCCTAAAAAAGAAAAAACTAAATTCCACAGTAAATTTATGGGCAAAGAGGAGATTTCCAGTGCTCTACTCAGCTTGTCACAAACAGAGCTTCCATTGAAGTGGGCACAAGGCCTAACCCTGGGCTTCCACCTGAACATTTGGAAGCAAGAGAGCTCCTGATTTATCCTCCAAACGTGGGCCAAGTCCTTTGCTTTACAGAATCCAATAAACATGAACGGCTTAAAAGACATTGGCTCAAAGTCATCTGCAGAACCAGGCCATCAGAACTCAGGTTTCACAATGTTCTTTGAAAAGAAATAAAGCTTGGAAGAGATATTTTAAAATATACAGCCTGAAAACTTTATACCCTGATGGAATTTTTCTTTTTGGATCAGAGAAGGATGACCTAAAATGTACAATACTTTTTTATGACACACTGGAAAATAGCTGTGAAGGTTGCAGTTTTTATTCTTGCCTGGCCTGGACATTGGTTTGGTGAAAAGAAACTTTATTCAGTATTTAAAATTAAAGAGGAATCAAGTTTTATTTTCTTTTTAAGGAGCAGAGTAGACGCCACACTATTTTATGGTGTCACTTCCTTGTTTATAGAAGTTGAACAAATCTGACAAAGAATAAACTGTAAAATGTATCTAAAGCCTATACCTCTTTATGTTAGTTTTGGGTAAGTTACGAAAGGCTAGAACCTCTGTTCGTGTTTCCCTGCTATAAAGATTCACACTTCTTTTTTTCTGATGACTGTAGTCACTGTGACAGAAAATGATGGGAGACTCAAAATGTTATGGTTGTCACCAGAATAGAGGGTGGGGAGAAATCTTCCATGGGAGTAACTGTTCTGGTCACATACACTATGTCTAAGAGGGGACTTACCCTCACATTGGAGATATGACCATCACTTCTTTTTGTTTCTGTTACCATGTTTTCAACTCAAAAGTGTAGCACTTACTCCCTAAGGAGCTGCTGAAAAGTTTGGGTGCGCTTTCTACTCCCAATGATGACCTGGCATGGACCTGGACCCGACAATCATGACACACCAGTAGAAAAAAAAGTTTTATTAGGGCAGAGACAAGCCATATGACAAAAGAACAGCTTGAACAAATTCTGCAACATAGAGTAGGGAAGGGGGGGTAACAAACCCCGGGACCTTAACGGTCTTATACAGTGGCTTGCGAAAGTATTCGGCCCCCTTGAACTTTTCAACCTTTTGCCACATTTCAGGCTTCAAACATAAAGATATAACATTTTTATTTTTTGTGAAGAATCACCAACAAGTGGGACACAATTGTGAAGTGGAACGAAATCTTTTGGATTTTTGAAACTTTTTTAACTAATAAAAAAATGAAAAGTGGGGTGTGCAAAATTATTCGGCCCCCTTGCGTTAATACTATGTAGAGCCACCTTTTGCTGCGATTACAGCTGCAAGTCGCTTGGGGTATGTCTCTATCAGTTTTGCACATCGAGAGACTGAAATTCTTGCCCATTCTTCCTTGCAAAACAGCTCGAGCTCAGTGAGGTTGGATGGAGAGCGTTTGTGAACAGCAGTTTTCAGCTCTATCCACAGATTCTCGATTGGATTCAGGTCTGGACTTTGACTTGGCCATTCTAACACCTGGATACGTTTATTTGTGAACCATTCCTTTGTAGATTTTGCTGTATGTTTGGGATCATTGTCTTGTTGGAAGATAAATCTCCGTCCCAGTTTTAGGTCTTTTGCAGACTCCGACAGGTTTTCATCCAGAATGGTCCTGTATTTGGCTGCATCCATCTTCCCCTCAATTTTAACCATCTTCCGTGTCCCTGCTGAAGAAAAGCAGGCCCAAACCATGATGCTGCCACCACCATGTTTGACAGTGGGGATGGTGTGTTGAGTGTGATGAGCTGTGTTGCTTTTACGCCAAACATATCGTTTTGCATTGTGGCCAAAAAGTTCGATTTTGGTTTCATCGGACCAGAGCACCTTCTTCCACATGTTTGGTGTGTCTCCCAGGTGGCTTGTGGCAAACTTTAGACGAGACTTTTTATGGATATCTTTGAGAAATGGCTTTCTTCTTGCCACTCTTCCATAAAGGGCAGATTTGTGCAGTGTACGACTGATTGTTGTCCTATGGACAGACTCTCCCACCTCAGCTGTAGTTCTCTGCAGTTCATCCAGAGTGATCATGGGCCTCTTGGCTGCATCTCTGATCAGTCTTCTCCTTGTCTGAGCTGAAAGTTTAGAGGGACAGCCAGGTCTTGGTAGATTTGCAGTGGTCTGATACTCCTTCCATTTCAAAATGATCGCTTGCACAGTGCTCCTTGGGATGTTTAAAGCTTGGGAAATCTTTTTGTATCCAAATCCGGATTTAAACTTCTCCACAACAGTATTACGGACCTGCCTGGTGTGTTCCTTGGTCTTCATGATGCTCTCTGTGCTTTCAACAGAACCCTGAGACTATCACAGAGCAGGTGCATTTATACAGAGACTTGATTACACACAGGTGGATTCTATTTATCACCATCAGTCATTTAGGACAACATTGGATCATTCAGAGATCCTCGTTGAACTTCTGGAGTGAGTTTTCTGCACTGAAAGTAAAGGGGCCGAATAATTTTGCACGCACCACTTTTCAGTTTTTTAATTGCTAAAAAAGTTTAAAATATCCGATAGATTTCGTTCCACTTCACAATTGTGTCCCACTTGTTGGTGATCTTCACAAAAAATTAAAATTTTATATCTTTATGTTTGAAGCCTGAAATGTGGCAAAAGGTTGAAAAGTTCAAGGGGGCCGAATACTTTCGCAAGCCACTGTAAATAGAAAAAGTGTGAAAACACAATTGCACAATCAATAAAATTAATTATTTTATTACAAAGATAAAAAGGTGAGGAAAGTAAACCATCCATATCACGAATTGTATGTTCCATTGAAAGGCACATATACAAACACTACCACTCAACATGTTTCGCTTTTTTATGCTTCTTCAGGAGATTCAGGTGGAATGTATAATATGCTACGGATAACAAAAGAGACAGGAATGAGATCTCATGTTGGTTGTTTTGTTTAAAAGAACAAAAAAAACAATGCAATGACAGGTTTAAGCCAATATCATATATTAGATCAGTTATGAGTACAGCCATGTAAATGCCATTCGTCCTCACCCTCCAGCTGCCTGTGAAACAGTCCGTCCAGAATGCACTAGGCAGGCGTGAGGGAATGGTGTTGTCAGAAACCATGAATCAGACGAGACAGAAGTACAGTTAATCACACTTGTTTAATAATAATAAAAAGGTAAACATAGCAAGCGTAGTCAATACATGGCCAGAGTTCAGTAACCAGATCAGGTAGTCAGCCAATGCCAATGTCAGAGAGCCAGAGATCAACGTAGTAGTACAGCAAGCAGGATCAGGAGCCAGAAGGTATGTCAGCCGAGCAAGTCTTCAACAGGAACGCAGGAGAAAGTCTCTGAGATGTGACCAAAGCCGAAGGCAGAGATGAGTAGCCAGGACTGACGAGCAGATCATCAACAGCTGAGTCACTGTGGAGAGAAAGGAGCTGGCAATTAGCCGAAAGCTGAGCGGCCAGCTCAGAGAAGGAAGGGCTGAGCCCAGCCTTGACAGGTGTTACCACAGCGGTGATGGAAGTGTCTGTGCCAATTGAGTACCAACAAAAGTGAAGCCCAACTACTGTATTCAAGTCCCTGTCTAGCCAGTGGCCAGTGGATTCAACTAATGCAAATGTCTGATGGTGGTGGAGACTTTGGAGTCCACATCTGAGGGCTCTTTCTGAGCAAGGATGCACACTGTCTAGCAACATTTAGAGGTCACAGGAGCTAGGAGTTGCCTCACCAATTCCGTGTTGGTCCCCACAATCGAAAAGCTTTCTGTAGACCCTGAAGGTAAGGAACACACAATGATGCGCATTGGTTGACTGACAATGACAACTTGATCTATAGGTAACCATCACATGAGTATTTCTAATTCAGACCAGTAAAGCGCACTGCAAGGTCCAGTTCCGACAGTTGACAGTCTCCAGCATTAGCATGAAGTGGATATGAGTCAAACCAATTCTCAAGGATCCTGCAGCTTGCCAGGAGAAGATTCGGGAAGATCCAAGAAACTCAAACAACGACTGCAAAGCTGTCAGTGAATGTAAGCCAGTCCTATCTCTCTAGCCGGCTCCGGAGAGCTCAGATCCTGGCAACTGTCAAATTGGCCGCCAATAGTCGGTGTTCTGCATAGGAGCAGTCTGCCTTGTGGCAGCCCCTTTGTGTCTGTGAGAAGTGTGTGTGTGTGTTGGGGGGTGCTGCTTGGGGAGGGAGGTTGGTAACGCATTTTAGACGTTTTTCTCCTTTGTCAAACGCCACCTCTGAAATGTGTTACCACCCCCCTCCCAGCAGCACCCCCCATGTATCATGGACACAAAGGGGTTTCCCCCAGGCAGACTTTTCCTATGCAGAGTGCCGACTATTGGCAGAAAATTTGTCAGCTGCCAGGATCTGATCTCTCCGGAGCCGGATAGAGAGGTAGGACTGGCTTACATTCACTGACAGCTTTGCAGTCTTTCCACCCAATACTCTGCTGACAACCCTGCGGTGTTCTTATCTTCCACCTGTGCTGATTGCCAAGAATTTAATATGTAATACTATTTGTTTTTATGGAATAAATTACTGTATCATTCTAATCAGGATCCCGCACTGCTATCTCTCCCCGCCCTTTGTCAATCACTTGCAAGAAGGAAGCAATGTACTTTGATCAGGGTGTGATGTCCTATGGCAGTGATGGCAAACCTTAGCACCCCTGATGTTTTGGAACTACATTTCCCATGATGCTCATACACTCTGCAGTGTAGTTGAGCATCATGGGAAATGTAGTTCCAAAACATCTGGAGTGCCAAGGATCGCCATCACTGTCCTATGGCAACCAGGGCTATGTTGGGTTTGCACTTGAGGATCATCTGTTATTTAATGTCTGACAGAAATGGATATCTTGGCGATACCCAATAGTTTTGGGGACCTTTTCCTGTATTTTTTTCAAACCTCCTAAACATCCAACTTCATCAAAAAGCATGAACCTTCAGATGCCTCTAGGCAGCTTCTGCTTTGTCCTAGACTACCCCAGGAGCCCCAAAAGTGGGGAGCTCTATTATTCATATCTCTACTTCATTTGCAAAGATGATATTGCACCTGACTCCTCCCACCTACCATGCCTCCTTTTTGTTCATTGAAGCTGCTCATCATAAAATATTTCAAGCAGGGGCAGACTGACCATTGAGCCACTCGGGCACTGCCCGAGGGCCCTGGGCCACTAGGGGCCCTATCAGGGTTGCCAGCCTCTGTAAAACCAGGGACAGTATGTATAAATCTGTGTTTTTTTTACATCTGTCTGTGTATACTGTGTGTACATGTATGTGTATACTGTGTGTACATGTATGTGTATACTGTGTGATTGTATACTGTGTGTGTGTATACTGTGTGGCCCCATAATCTCTGATTGCCTGGGGGCCCCATAATCTCCTATTGCCCAGGGGCCCCATGAGTTATCAGTCCGCCCCTGGTTTCAAGGTATAAGAGATGAAAGGGGCAGGGCTTATACCAACTTCCCAAGTGAAGTCAGGGTTTGAGTAAATGAGATTCCATATTTCAAAGCTCTCAGATGGGCTAAACCTGCCTGAAGGCACCTGTAGGTTCCTGTTTTTGAAGGGAAGTGATTGTTTGGGTTTGATAGCCATACATATTTCCCTAAATTGTTCCTAAGCCCAAGAACATAAATATAATATATTGAAGCTGATCAGTTTTTAGATATGGTAGCTATTTTGGTTTGCTTTATTCAGTTTTTTCCCCCCTTTTTTCATTTGATGATCCTGCAAGTAACACATCCACCCCCCCAGAGTGACAACACTTCATCACTGTACTCTATTTACAGAAGAGCAGCATTGTCACCCTAGGACAAGAAGTGTGATGGTACTACAAAACACCTTCCCTTGACCTCTTCTACATAACATGGGGGAAGCGTTGTTCTGTAGTCCACAGAGAATTTTAACACTGCACAGTGTACAGAAAGTTAGTAGCTCACTGGATTTGTGACAGGATCAAAAGCTGATTTTGAATTAGGATTCTGAACATGACCCCCACCAATGCCAACACCTTGAACTTGCTTTCCTTTTAAAGGATAACTTTGCATTTATGGAAAAAATATATTGAGTAAAATAAAAAAATAGCATTAACAACTGCTACAAAAGCTATGTTGTAACTTAATGTTCTTAAAAATAACCTTTTGTTTTTAATCTAAAGTAATTTTCTGTAATATGGCAACCTGGAGGCATTCCGTACACAGTTGGTATACAGAATGCTCCCCAGAAATGTCATTTTCTGCTTGTGTGATTGGCTCAATGATTTTACCTGAAGATTGTACTAGATGAAAGTCACATTTTTGGCATTCCCTGTAATAGGAATTTCACTTTTGGTGAGATACTCCCCAAAGTTAATCACATATAAGGGGTTCCACCTTTTCTCATTAGAAAATGCATCAGCTTGTAGGCACGTGCACTCTACTTTCTCAACTGCAGTTGGCGCTCGCCTGCAGCAGTCTTACAGCTGGAGAAAAAGTCAAGAGGAACATGGTTCCTATATGGTTTCCTGGGTCACTGGGGAAGCTATCCGGTTGTGCCTCTGGCAGCCATCTTGGGTCAGGCAGAGCCCATTTAAGGTGATTGTAAAGTCTCGTTTTTTTTTTCTATTAAAATAACAAACATGTTATACTTACCTGCTCTCTGTAGTGGTTTTGCATAGAGCAGCCCCTGGCTGGAGCTCCTGGCCCCTCCCTCCTGTTGAGTGCCCCCACAGCAAGCAGCTTGCTATGGGGGTACCCGAGCCGAGTCGCAGCTTCGTGCATCTATTCAGACACGGAGCCGAAGTACGGCCCCGTCCCCTCTCTCTCGTTATTGAGTAACTGAGTTACTCAATGGCACCGCTGCTGTGTTTCAGCCAACAAGAAGGGAGAGTCCTGGACGGCCGAGGCACTTGTGGACATCGCTGCTTTGAGAGGGGGCTCAGGTTAGTATTAGGTGGGCTGAGGGGGGCTGCTGCACACAGAAGGCTTTTTATCCTAACGCATAGAATTAATTAAGATTAAAAAACCTTCTGCTTCTACAACCACTTTAAGGCCCTGACTCCCAGGTTTGGTGTGCTTTACATGAGTGGAAAGTGCAGGGAAAGATACCCCGTCTGTTAGGGACAGTATAATGCCTCATTTCCACTGAGCGGATCGGTTCGGTACGGTACGCTATTTTGGGTGTTTCCATTATGAAAGCGGCCCATACAACCGAACCGAACCGTTCCATTCAGGGTCCTGCTTCAGATGTGGGGCCATAGAAAATGGAATGGTTCGGTTAGGGCGGAGCTACGACACATTACACTGATTCGTGGACGTGTGACGCCAAGACGGCATTTTTTCCGACTTGCAGTGGAAACGCTCGCCTGAATAGGCCGGACCATTCTAGGCCTTCCAAACCGATCTGACCCGAACCGATCCGCTCGGTGGAAACGAGGCACTAGTGATAGGGAAAGGTTCCCGACGAGGAGGGAAAGTGTAGGGTTGCAACTCCTCTGGGCTTCATCCTGGTTGGGCACGAGACGGCCAGGCCACGTTCGGCTCTCTTGACAGACGCTTTCAGTTCGGCTGATACCTGCTCTTTTCACATCACTGGAGAGAGCGCCCGGTTGGGCAGCCTTCCCACTGGGTTTGTTGTGAACTGTTGCTGCATTATTTCAATACAAACTTTCCATTGCACCTAACTGTTTGAATTATTGCTGCCACACCACACTAAACCCCACCTACAAGCTGATAAGTAATAAACCAGACCCTCCCATTCAGAATGGTGAAACAAACAGCTATTTCTTCAGAGCAACAAAAGGTAGGAATCTGCAACAAAGTTTCTTACAATCTCTGCAATGTACACAGATCACCCAGAGGGTTTTTTTTTATTCAACAAAAGTGGAGTTGCTCTTTAATCCCACTTATGGACCTTCCCCAGCCTCCCTTTATCTTACAAATCAAGCACTCCCTGTACAAGCTTGATTTAAACAGACAGATGTCAGGCAACCATACTGGTTGATTAAAAAAAATCACTGAAAGGCATATGTGAACTGAAGGGTGTTTTACGAGTTTTCTTGCGGCTCTTTAACGTCCAGAATTTCCAACAAACTCTGATATTGTTTATCTGAGGTCTTTTCTGGTTATCTTTATGTCCGTTGTCTACTTTGGTACATTGCGGTTAGGAGTAATAACCACGTTGCTAATCCATTTTATTGACTTTGCTCTTTGTGGTTTCCCTGGGATGTTTGGTGGAACTTCTGCTCGGTTAGCGGTTGTCAGTCAGCTGCTAATCAGAAATGGTTTATGGCTCCAGCAATGGATTTCTTTAGGCAATATAAGAAGAAAGTTTTCCAGAGTGATTTGACAGCTACATGAGATGGTTTTCCAGTCCAATGTAAACCCACATTTCTCACTCAAAGCAACAATTGAAAAATTTGAAGGGAACATGTGGTGTTTTTTGTAAGTATTTTATTTGTTCATTTATGCTCAGGACAAAAAAAAAAGTTAAACATATTTTCTTTTTTAGTAAGATAAATATAATTAATTGCATATGGATATATATTTTTTGCAGCTAGAAAACAGAGCTGTAGGCACATTTTCACATGCAAATCCCGCTAATCCCCCCAACATTTCCAGAAATTGCCTCTTCTTTACCAATGACATCACAAAGCTAATAATTCATTATGAAAAAAAGGATATAAAAATGTACAGTGCATCCGGAAAGTATTCACAGAGCTTACATTTTTCCACATTTTGTTATGTTACAGCCTTTTTCCAAAATGGATTACATTTATTATTTTCCTCAAAGTTCTACAAACAATATAGAAAGGTTAAAAGTACAACCAGAGGACCTACAATTCGATGCCAGGAGAGTCAGCTGACAATTGGACCACCGATTCGTCGATCAGACGGGTTACCTCCACAACTTATACAATCTAGTTTTGGCAATAAAAATGAGATACCAAACGGGTATCTCAAATAAGGAGTTGTATAAGGAGGATCAACTACACTGTGAGGTGACGAAGAACAGGGGCAGATCCAGGGGGGGGGCAACGGGGCAATTGCCACCCCCGAGAAATCTGTTGCAGCCTGGCCGGGCAGGTGAGCTCCGCGGGCAGCTCCGCCGCGAGTGGCTCCGAGAGCGAGAGCGGGCGGCTCCACCACGGGCGGATAAGAGAGCGGGCGGCTCCGCGGGAGTGTCGGGCAGCTCCATGTGAGGGCGGGCAGGCAGCAGGTGGGAGAGAGAGCGGATTGGCCCGGCGGGTCCATGTGTGGATGGGCGGGTGAGACTGAGGCTGAGCAGGCTAGGTGTGTGTGTGGGGGTGGCTGGCCAATCAGCGAGCCGACGGGCAGGGGAGCAGAGAGATGACATCATCTCTCACCGCCCCCACATCTCTGCATTAACTTCCGCCCTCACTGTGCAGGTAGAGTGGGCAGCAGGGAGATTACATTATCTCTCTGCTGCCTGTCTCTGGAACAAGGAAACAAGAAACAAGCAAAACACCACCTTACCTGGCACGTGACACTCCACATCTGGGTGGCAAGTGACAATCCACATCTAGTGGCAGATGACGTTGCAAGTGACAATCCGCATCTAGTGACAGATAACGTGGCAAGTGACAATCTGCATCTAGTGGCATATGACGTGGCAAGTGACAATCCGCATCTAGTGGCAGATGACGTGGCAAGTGACAATCTGCATCTAGTGACAGATGACGTGGCAAGTGACAATCCGCATCTAGTGGCATATGACGTGGCAAGTGACAATCCGCATCTAGTAGCATATGACGTGGCAAGTGACAATCCGCAATGTGTGGCATATGACGTGGCAAGTGACAATCCGCATCTAATGGCAGCTGATGTAGCAAGTGACAATCCGCAACATGTGGCAGGTGTCAATCTGCATCCTGTGGCAGGCAAGTGACAATCCACAAAATGTGGCAGGCGACGGTGGCAGGTGACACGCTCGGGGTTCCCACTGATTCTGCATTATGGTGAGTTGAATGATTTCATTTTATATTACAATGTAATAATAGAAATAATGCGCTTCAATCATCCTGACACCATAACAACCATGGTGCTGGGATGATTAAAGCACCAACAACAGCCATTTCCCCGATAAATTGTCCGCAAAAAAAAAATATATTTCTGGCAGTGCCCCTCCCGAGACTAGGCTCTGGATCCGCCCCTGACCAAGAACCCGATGGTCACTCTGACAGAGCTACAGCATTTCTCTGTGGAGAGAGGAGAACCTTCCAGAAGAACAACTATCTCTGCAGCACTCCACCAATCAGGCCTGTATGGTAGAGTGGTCAGACGGAAGATACTCCTCAGTAAAAGGCACATGACAGCTTGCCTGGAGTTTGCCAAAAGGCACCTGAAGGACTCTCAGACCATGAGAAACAAAGATCTCTGGTCTGATGAAACAAAGATTGAACTCTTTGGCCTGAATGGCAAGCGTCACGTCTGGAGGAAACCAGGCGCCGCTCATCACCTGACCAATACCATCCCTACAGTGAAGCATTGGTGGCGGCAGCATCATGCTCTGGGGATGTTTTTCAGCAGCAGGAACTGGGAGACTAGTCAGGATTGAAGGAAAGATGAATGCAGCAATGTACAGAGACATCTTTGATAAAAACCTGCTCCAGAGCGCTCTGGACCGCAGACTGGGGCGAAGAATCATCTTCCAACAGGACAACAACCCTAGGCATGCAGCCATACTCAAAAGGACTTGAGACTGTAATTGGTGCCAAAGGTGCTTCAACAAACTATTGAGCAAAGGCTGTAAATACATGGGATTTTTTCCTTTTTTTATTTTTAATAAATTTGCAAAGATTTCAAACAAACTTCTTTCACATTGTCATTGTTTCACAGGTATTGTTTGTATTGTTTGTAGAATTTTGAGGAAAATAAATTTAATCCATTTTGGAATAAGGCTGTAATACAACAAAATTTGGGAAAAGTGAAGCGCTGTGAATACTGATGATGTGATGCACTGTATATATAAATTCACTCGAAGATACTGTAAATTAGGTAGATCGTCGGGGTGCTGGGATAATATACCAGGAGGTCACCAACCCAGGTAAATAACTGAAAGTAATATGAAAAAGAAACAAGGCAGGTGTTCTAAGGGTGGCCTGCTGGTATTTAGATGATTGTCCAATTACACACAAAAAACCTTATATATAAAAATACGTAACTTTTATTGTACAGCACTTAAAAATTCTTAAAAACATATAATTATTATTATTATTATTTTCTTGTTTGGGGATAGTGGTGCTTTTTTTCAAAAAGTTGTACAATGTAATCCCTATACATATGATGTATATTGATATATGTTTTATTTTTTAGATATATGAATTTTGTATTGAATTAACTGTCACAAGCATATTTGGCAATCTGAAGAAGTGGCATGTTACTGCGAAACGCGTAATTGAACCATTGCACTGGACAGTAATTCTTCCTTTTTCTTTTACAAAGGATTTTATTAATATTCAATCCAACAAATAAAGCCAACAGTTATATGGTTACATTGTATGTTGATCATATACAAATAAGAGAAATATGCCTATTAAAGGCTCAGCGCCTCACAACAATTAAAGTGTTATGCCCCGTACACACGGTCGGACTTTGTTCGGACATTCCGACAACAAAATCCTAGGATTTTTTCCAACGGATGTTGGCTCAAACTTGTCTTGCATACACAAGGTCACACAAAGTTGTCGGAAAATCCGATCGTTCTAAACGCGGTGACGTAAAACACGTACGTCGGGACTATAAACGGGGCAGTGGCCAATAGCTTTCATCTCTTTATTTATTCTGAGCATGCGTGGCACTTTGTGCGTCGGATTTGTGTACACACGATCAGAATTTCTGACAACGGATTTTGTCGTCGGAAAATTTTATATCCTGCTCTCAAACTTTGTGTGTCCGATGGAAAATGTGTGATGGAGCCTACACACGGTCGGAATTTCCGACAACAAGGTCCTATCACACATTTTCCATCGGAAAATCCGACTGTGTGTACGGGGCAATAGAGTTACTAGCCGAGGCAGCTTAAGGATTCCTACCACAATGTAGAAAATAAAAGTCATTCGAACATACGACTGAATTCAGCTAGGCAAAAGCCCCCCTCATATGGTGCACTAAGGGATTATTGTCTATACATATATATGTAGGTAGAAATACAATGTATAGAGAAGAAAGGCTAGGTAGGCATATAGAATAAATGAATAGGGTAAGGCAGAAAAAGCAGAGAATAGGAGAGAGAGAGAAAGAACTAGAGGTAAAAGGGAAAGGAAAAGAATAGAAGAGTCCCACGGGGTGCCCACCAGAGGATCACTAAATTGAGAGAAGCTTGTTGTCAAATCTGGAAGGTTGGACACGGGCCATCCAAGGTTGCCAGACCCAAAGAAAGTTTTCGTGGGTGTCTGAATTTGGCTGTCAAATTCTCACTCACCATGTCATTCATGCATTTTTTGACCACTTTGGAAATGAGTGTAGGGGTTTTCCAGACCCTTGCAATAGTTACAGTAATTTAGATGCAGTAAAAAAAAAGATGCAGGGCTAGTTGATGTTCTGGACGAAGCAATTCCACAACTGGTTTGCAAAGAAGAGCACTGTTCAATCCATCATCCAAAAATGGAAAGAGTATGGCACAACTGGAAACCTACCAAGACATGACCGTCCACCTAAACTGACAGGCCGGGCAAGGAGAGCATTAATCAGAGAAGCAGCCAAGAGGCCCATGGTAACTCTGGAGGAGCTGCAGAGATCCACAGCTCAGGTGGGAGAATCTGTCCACAGGACAACTATTAGTTGTGCTCTCCATAAATCTGGCCTTTATGGAAGTGTGGCAAGAAGAAAACCATTGTTGAAAGAAAGCTTTAAGAAGTCCCATTTGCAGTTTGCGAGAAGCCATGTGGGGGACACAGCAAACATGTGGAAGAAGGTGCTCTGGTCATATGAGACCAAAATTGAACTTTATGACCTAAAAGTAAAACGCTATCTGTGGCAGAAAACTAACACTGCACATCACCCTGAACACACCATCCCCACCGTGAAACATGGTGGTGGCAGCATGATGTTGTGGGGATACTTTTCTTCAGCAGGGACAGGGAAGCTGGTCAGAGTTGATGGGAAGATGGATGGAGCCAAATACAGGGCAATCTTAGAAGAAAACCTGTTAGAGTCTGCAAAAGTCTTAAAACTGTGGCAGAGGTTCACCTTCCAGCAGGACAACGACCCTCAAAATACAGCCAGAGCTACAATGGAATGGTTTAGATCCAAGCATATCCATGTGTTAGAATGGCCCAGTCATAGTCCAGACCTAAATCTAAATTGCGAATCTGTGGCAAGAGTTGAAAATTGCTGTTCACAGACGCTCTCCATCCAATCTGACAGAGCTTGAGATATTTTGCAAAGAAGAATGGGCAAAAAGGTCACTCTCTAGATGTGCAAAGCTGGTAGAGACATCCCCAAAAAGACTTGCAGCTGTAATTGCTGTGAAAGGTACAAAGTATTGACTCAGGGGGGCTGAATACAAATACACACCACACTTTTCACATATTTATTTGTAAAAAATGTTGAAAACCATTTATCATTTTACTTCCACTTCACAATTATGTGCCACTTTGTGTTGGTCTATCACATAAAATCCCAATAAAATACACTTATGTTTTTGGTTGTAACATGGCAAAATGTGGAAAATGTCAAGGGATATGAATACTTTTTCAAGGCACTGTAGACCCTGACCCATAATCTGCACACCTTTCGGTAAGACCACCACATGTGTGCCATTGTGCCTACTCTGCGAACATCCTCGGAAGCAGAGCTGGTAATAAGCTGGAATGAAACGAGCCAGCCTGGCCGGCGTATACTACCATCTGTATAATATTTTGTAGGCATTCTCTAATCCAGAACATTTCTGGAGCTTTTGGAAAGTGCTATGGTCATGATTTGCCAGTCCTCCGGGTCCAGCTGCCTCGCCAACTCGCTTTCCCATTGGTGGTTTTCTGGAAGAGATTATGGATGAGTAAATCAATGAAATTAGGCCCGGGGAGTGGGGTCAGGCTCTACAAAGGCTCTCAAATGGGGTCAACATGTAGGGGATGGTCTGGGGCCTTATAAGCTGTTGAAAAGAAATGTCGAAGTTGTAAATAGCTATAAATTCATCCATTTTCTCTATGGTTTCATATGTTGATAAAATTATATGTTTTTAAGATTTTTGTATAAAAATTCACTCGCACAAGGCTTTCAAAAACCAAAAAAACTGTGTTGCTGCTGCTTTAAATGGTGTATGAACTCATATACCAAATAAGACAATTGGTTAATACAAGTGCTGCAAAATGTGGCAAACAGTCAATACATATTGATACAACATAAAGTGCTACCAGTGCAAAAAAAGTGCTCTTATATAAATGTTATATATAATATTAGCGGGATTATAATTATATATAAATGTTCTTATAGTGCAAAAGATAAACCAGTAAAGTGCATAAAAGTCCATCAAACACGTATAAAGTTCCAATGGTGACTGAGCAACTGTCTCTATGGAAAAATGGCTTCAAAAAGTGCTCTGTGCATCTACAAATACTCCACTGCAATCCACCATCTGTGTCCAGTGTCCATTGGCAGTGCACTCACTGCCAATGTGGACCCCCTAAGTATATACCAAGGTAGGTCACCAAGCTTCAAATTAGTGATGCATCGCCACCCAGGAACCATGGATCCGCTCCACTAGGTGGATGTGACATAGTACCAAAAGTCCCAACCTCTATGCGCTTTGTTACCAGGACATCATCAGGAGGCATCAAAATACTAACATACAAAGCCATTTACAACTTTCCCCCAAGCTACTGTACATTACTATCCTTGTCTTAAAGTATGAGCAACACGGTGAGCTAGTGGTTAGTACTTCTGCCTGGCACCACTAAGGTGCTTGGTTTGAATCCCAACCATGGCACTTGTTGACTGGAGTTTGAATTTTCTCTCTGTGCCCGCTTTGGTTTTCTCCCACATTCCGAAGACATGCTGGTAGGTAAATTGGCTGGCCCTAGTATGCATAAATGTGAGTTAGGAGCTTTAGATTTTAAGCTCCTGGAGGACAGGGACTGATGTGAACATATAATAAATATGTAAGGTGCTGCGTAAATTCTTAGTGCTATATAAACACCTGTAATAAAACAAATAAATAATAAATATTGCCCAAACCGGTCTTTTCTTCCCAGACCTTTTCTCTGGAAGGCCCTACCCCAATCTGTCTGTCTATTTCCTACTTTGTTGCCTTTAGGTGATCACGAAAACTCATGTCTTTAGGGAAGGAAGGAAGAAAAAGAAATAGGGTGCATACTGCACTCTTTCTTTAGAATACCATAATGCTTTGTGATGCCATTGTCATTGGTGGTCCCATTATTAATTTGTAAAATCAAGAAATTGTGAAAAAAAACCATGTAAATCACCAGTATACAAATCTAAAAAAGTAAGATACAATTGACCCCAAACCTATATATTTTATCCAGGGTGGATTTGATTTAAATCAAGTCGATTTGAGTCACAATTTAAATCCATGATTTAAATCACTAGTAAAAAGGCTTGATTTAATTTTAAAACACTTTAGCCCTGGAAGAATTTACCCCCTTCCTGAAAAGGCCATTTTTTGCGATACGGCACTGCGCCGCTTTAACTGACAATTGCGTGGTCATGCGACGTTGCACCCAAACAAAATTTACATCCTTTTTTTCCCCCACAAATAGAGCTTTCTTTTGGTGGTATTTGATCACCTCTGCGGTTTTTATTTTTTTGCGCTATCAAGAAAAGAATAGCGACAATTTTGAAAAAAAACACAATATTTTTTACTTTTTGCTATAACAAATATCCCAATTTAAAAGAAATAAATAAAAGTTCTTCATCAGTTTAGGCCGATATGTATTCTTCTACATATTTCTGGTAAAAAAAAAAAACAAAACGTAATAAGCGTATATTGAGTGGTTTGTGCAAAAGTTTACAAAATAGGGGATAGATTTATGGCATTTTTTATTATTTTTTTTACTAGTAATGGCGGTGATCAGCGATTTTTATCAGGACTGCGACATTGCGGCGGACAGATCGGGAACTTTTGACACTTTTTTGGGACCACTGACATTTATACAGTGGTCAGAGCTAAAAATAGCCACTGATTACTGTATAAATGTCACTGGCAGGGAAGGGGTTAACACTACGGGGCGATCAAGGGGTTAAATGGGTGTTCCCTAGGTGTGTTCTAACTGTGAGGGCATTTGACTGACTGTGGGAGGAGACGTATCGTTGTTTCTACTTAGTTTCCACACACACGACCCTGTTCTGCCTCTCGTGCCCACGATTGCTCGTGGTCGGCGATCATCGCGACCATCGGCCACGAGCATCTGCACCCCCCGCAGTGCAGCGGGCGCGCCCTGCTATCCTGATCCCATGAGCTGAGTATAGCTACGACGGTTCGCGGGATCGCGCCGACCTGCCGCAGTATAATGACGGCGGCTTGTCGGTAAGCGGTTAAAGAGCAACTGTCATCTCTGACCCGCTGTTTACTCTCCGACAGTCTCATTCACTTTAATGAGGGACGTGGCGGCAGTAGGTGAGTGGATGCCGCTAACAGGCGCTGCCATGATGGATCTGAAATGACAGGTGCTCATTAAATGTAAGGACTTATTCTTGCTGGTAGTTGGAATCTTTAATATTTGCAAACAAAATGAAGGTTTCCTATTTAGAATAATAAGCTGTAAGGTTAGTAAAACAGCGATATCAGAAACAATTTTAAGTTAATAGGTTAATCACACATAGTTGGAGAACTACTCAAATTGTTTTATTTATTAAAATAATAGCCAGGGCAAGTTATCTCAGCTTGCAGAGCTTGGATTCATTAATGAGTTTACCAAAAATGTAAATATTGCAGAATATACAGCCTCATGCTACATAACTAAGCTCCATTTCATGCTGAATGAACTAAATTATTAATGTATCTTAAACAGAAAACTGTCTTTAGATAGAGTTTTACTCCAAAAGCATTTTATTAAAATAAATTTGATAAAAAAAAAAAATAAAAAAAAATCTGATTTAAATAAAAAAAATCTGATTTAAATAAAAAAAATCTGACTATTTCGATTTTTTTTTTAAATCATCGACTTTTATCCATCCTGATTTTACCTTTAAAGGAATATGTCAGGACAGAACTACAGGAGCTGATTAATTGCCTAAATGAAAGGTTCACAATTTGGAGCTGTAATCATGACCTAACTCACCAATAGCGAAAATCTGAACGCCCAATCAGATAGAAAAGAAAGCTCTATATTCATGAATACGGAATTAAATGTAGTTGAAGGACCTGAATTTGACATGTTATCAGTCTTTTTAATCCCTTTATACCGTACAGCTCAGATGGGGAGAGGGAGAAGTGGCTAAAAACCTGGAAAGGTTTAGTTATTTTTAAAGCAAATTACCTACACACCTATACAATCATACTCTTTTGCCCACCGGAATCAATAAAATCCATGATTCTTTATTATGCAAATCTCAACCTCAGCTAGAAAGTCAGATTTAGTCCTGCCCGCTGCCACCTGTTGGCCCATCGATATAATGGGCAGACTCACTGACTAATTAGCAGATGTGAGTTGGTAGGAACCATCACCAATATCAATTTTCCTGGTGACGTTGAGATTTGCATATAGGCACACCAAGGATTACAGGACATCTGTTTTTGGATGTTTAGGAGGTTTGATACAAATACATATCTACTAATAAAATGCTTTACATGAAAATGACTCTGTCTTCAAAAAGAAGCAGTCATAATAATCAAATAATACAAAATAGCAGCGCTGACCAAAACGTGACCAAATAAATGTAAAAATGAAAAAAAAAAATGAATTAGTCCAAATCAATGACGTGGATAATAAATAAACAGTCCATATAGCACATAAAGTGAGTTCTTAAAAATAACACCTCTTGACGACAGTGTACCTCCACCACATGAATTGTGCGCTTACCAGAAGGCAAGCTTTAAGGAGCCTGTGACTAATTACCCAGCCAGGGCCTTTATCCAAAAGTAAGATGGTTATCCCCCGCTAGCATATGGAAGGAGCTTGTAATGAGCACCAAATAGCCTGGAATACTCGAGCATCAGCCACCAAAGAGCAAATTCAGGTGTTACCCAGAAAATTTAAAGAGAGCCTCCATAGTGTATACCGTACCACAAAGGATTTAATGGAATAAAAAGAATGCACTTACACAAAGGAAGATAAAAATTATCGTAAAAAAACAGCCGGCCAGCAAGCGAACACCCGTCCACTGAGAAAGCGCGATGACATCAGCATGTCTGCCTCCCTACATGTGTTTCGTCACAATCTGACGTTGCCTCGGGCGACGATCAGGCGAGGCACTGAATCATTGCGCTAAATAGTGTAACGACAGAAACACGCCTCGATGTGAGTCTTGGGAGGCAGAAACCCGAAGGTTCTTTAAAACCATAGAGATAATATATAGAAAAAACTTTATTAAAGCATTATCTAAGGAACAAACCGCAATCTGACACGTGGTATGGGAGGGACAGAGAGCACTATACTGATATAGTAAAAATAAGGCAAATTAAGTTATAATAGTCGAATGGTACCCTAAAAGAAATTAGTATATTTTATACCCAAATTCAAGGAGATTCTGTATAATAGGTAAAAAGCACTAGACTAAAAGCACCCAAAAATGACTTACATCATACATAAAGGGGATTTAAAAACATATGATGAAAACACCCATTTAGTAAAAACCCAAGAGGGAAATGGATAATGGAAATGGATAAGTTCTAAGACATAGTGCGTCCATATCCCTTATCCATTTCCCTCTTGGGTTTTTACTAAATGAGTGACATCAGTATTCACTCTCGAACAAGAATCTTAAGTATCTGAAACTTCCGGGTGTGTCACCCTGCCGGCCACTATGTCCTTACTGTATTTCTGCAGAGCTGTAGTGATGTAGCAGCCCAGAAGAAGGAACCACAGTGAACAAGGGGGACACAAATATGCTAATATAATCAATGTAGGCAGGGCTTATTTTCTCAGTGAATAGGTGCTGGTACCCTCTATTCCTAGTCACCCCTTGCCTCCACCCAATACCCACCTCAGAGCACTGACCCATGATTCCACCCCCTGTCCAACCTCCCACTCCCACCATTTTTAGAGAATACAGAACCAAGTATCATTTTGTGGTGCCAAGTAATTTGTTAATGAAAAGCAGTAAAATAGATCCCCTGCAGCCAGCAACAATAGGACCCCCAGCAACAATAGACCCCCACAAGCAACAATAGATCCCCCAGCAGCCAGCATCAGGAGACCCTTCCCTCAACAGTAGATCCCTCCCAGCAATGATTCCACCCCCCTGCAACATAAAGAAATCCCCCACCAACAAAAGATTAACCCGGCGACAATAGATCTTCACTAGCAACAATAAATCCCCACCACCAACTCTAGATCTCAGCAACAAGTAGCCACCATCAATAGACCCTCCAGCACACTCCATTATGCCAGTACAGGTGCTGCGTTCCCCCACGTCCCCACTGAAAAAATGCCCTAAAGGTTGCCCTAAGGTTGCAAAAAAATTAGGTTCTGAGTCACTGACGTCAGAATCAGTTAGTATTGTCTTTTACAGGGTGTTTTTTTTTCTGTAGAACAGTGACCAAGTGGTTCTTTTTAATATGTGTATCTATATAACTTACAAAGATATATACAGTACGTGCATTTATTTTTTTCCTGAAAGGTGGACTTATCCTTTAAACTCCAAGTTTTTCAAGTTAGCCCACTTAACAATTTTTCTGACCTCTCTGTAAGCCGTTTCATTGCAATTCCTAATGGGACCAATGGCTGAATCAATCACTACATAATTAAGAGTAATTGATTTGGTTTGAATGATATAGTTTTTTTTTATATAGGTGTAGTTATTATTAATGTATACATAGGTTTTTATTTGTGTATAAATGTGTTAATTATTTATTGCACCATTCAGGGGATGAAAATTTTATTGTGTGTTTTTATACAATAAAGTCCTATTATTAAAATACATTAGACCACATTTTCTCTTTAAATAAACTGCATGGGAACCTTATGTGGCCACTTTGCTCGTCAGTAGAACTTTAGCAAGGTTCTTCTTTAAACATAAGTCATTACAACGTGATGGCAGAACCATGCCGTATATCAAACCTCTCTCATAAAGCTGCTAATTTGGTCCGCAGAGGATGATAAGGTACGATACGGCGACATGACATGTGTGTGTTGTGCGGCTCTCCTTGCAAAAATAAACAGTAAGCTAATGAGAAGGAAATAGCTTTGCTCGTGAAACGCGTCAATAAAAAATATACCCAGAATTCGAGCTCTTGTGGCAACCATTGTCAGCCTCTTAAATTGAGAGCACGTTTTTTTTTTTTTTTTAATATGGGTCTTAAAACATAGGTCTCTGCTGAACGGTCCCAATATCCGCCAGCTGGGCTGTATTAGCGCTGAACTATCAGTGATGTTCCATGTTTCATAATCAGATGGAACAATTTAAATGATTCCTTTGAAGTGATTGACTTTCCTCAGAAGTATCTCCCATTTTGCTCTTCTTCGTAGCAGCTGGACCATCTGACACTCAGTAAGGATATTTAGACCAAATTCCAGTGGTAATCAGAGATAATTGACATGCGTCAGTGTCCATCTTGTCATATGTTTTAGAGTTACACCAATTGCTCGGGAAAAAATGATTACCCAGAGGGAAGCAGGAATGGCTTAAAGTTGAATAAATAGCCTCAGTTTTAAGGCAGAAGAATTGAAGTGGACCTTTTATGAAAAGGCAAGGTCTTCTAACAGGGGACCTCATCCCTCAGAATTAATAAAAATACTCAGTGAAAAGCAAATATAGCCACCCTACCTTAGGCAGGAGTGTCCCCCTAAATGCATTACTACTTGGCTGTATTCAGCTAAAGCCTAATAGATAGGATATGTCTTTTGGTTGGTCTTCCCTACACCCAAAAAACTTGTCTACGTCTGCCTGCTACCAGGGGGTTGGGAGCAACACTCTAGTTCATACAGTCCATAAAAGATTGTTTTCTGCAACAAAAACCAGTGCATTTTGGGAACTCAACACTCCCCCTTCACCAGGGCGTATTGGGCATTAACCATATGGTGAGGGATATACTGTCCTAGACTGTAAGTTAGAACCAAATAGTCATGTAGAGATCATGCAGATGCTTGGACAAAGAGAGCAAACTAGCATGGTGCCCCCATCAGATTTTAGTGATCTCCTCTGAGGGTGCAGCAAGACACTGGCGGTTGTCGGTGAGCAATCTCCAGGACCACATGCTACATATAACTTTGCATCAAATCACCACAAGGTTTGGCACTCTTATACCGCAAAAAAAAAAAAAACTGCTACCAGGGATTGACCCTGGTAATAGATTTGGAAGGGGCAATAGGTCTGGATGATGAATATTTATGTCCTTTCCTGGCCAACCACTAGAGGTTTCTGCCAGTGGTGCATGCTAGGAAAGAGTATAAATATTTGGGTTGACCTTGTGAATCTTTTTACTCCCCCAGGCCCTGGACTGAAAAGGGTCTGTGTCACTGCTGCTGTCCTCCTAGGCCTGTTGCCTAGGGAGGGTGTCAGGAACATCATGCCAGCCATCAGAATGTGGCAGCTGTATCAACATTGGTACCTTGCTCCCGACACGCCAACCTCTGCTTGTCCTTGACCTTGCTTCTGCCTACAATTTGTTGCCTTCTTACTGAACTTGGTTTGTGACCCAACTCCACTCGTAACTGAACTTGATGTATTCTGGTACCGGCACTCCCAAGTTCCAGTCTTCAGTTTTAGTCTCCTGGCACTTGTAATCTACTATAGCCTTTGTAGACCCTGTGTCAACCTCCAGGAGCAACCCTTGTCATCTTGGGCTTCCCATACCGGTATGTGACAGAAGGCCTATATGTGCTTGAGAGTTATGGCCTGGGTTTAAGGCATGAAGTTGGCCAGCATGAATGGAGGTTAGCTGTCTCTAGATGCAGTACCAGGGTAGAACTTCTACTGCAGGAGGTGTCCTGGAAAGCTGTGTAAAGCTGGAGCCCTGTGGGGAGACCGGGAGAAACAATGAAACCATCTGCTCGCCATCCAAGGTTCTGTAAGATACAGAATGCTGGACACGGCTTAATGGTTCATGTTCTGTATAGCTGGAAGTGGAGTAAGGAGTTGATCCTCTCTACTGGTCAATAGGTGAATTTAAACATACACTTTATTGTCAAAAATATTGAGACACCTGCCTTTACACCAGGGGTCTCAAACTGGCGGCCCTCCAGCTATTATGAACCTACAAGTCCCATCATTCCTCTGCCTGTGGGAGTCATGCTTGTAACTGTCAGCCTTGCAATGCCTCATGTGACTTGTAGTTTCGCAACAGCTGGAGGGCAACCAGTTTGAGACCCCTGCTTTACACGCACATGAACTTTAATGGCATCCCAGTCTTAGTTCGTAGGGTTCAATATTGAGTTGGCCCACCCTTTGCAGCTGTAAGAACTTCAACTCTTCTGGGAAGGCTGTCCACAAGGTTTAGGAGTGTGTCTATGGGAATGTTTGACCATTTTTCCAGAAGCATATTTGTGAGGTCAGGCACTGATGTTGGACGAGAAGGCCTGGCCCACAGTCTCCGCTTTAATTCATCCCAAAGGTGTTCTATCAGGTTGAGGTCAGGACTCTGTGCAAGCCAGTCAAGTTTATTCACCCCAAACTCGCTCATCCATGTCTCTATGGACCCTGCTTTGTGCACTGATGCGCAGTCATGTTGGAACAGGAAGGGGCCATCCCCAAACTGTTCCCACAAAGTTGGGAGCATGAAATTGCCCAAAATGTCTTGGTATGCTGACGCCTTAAGAGTTCCCTTCACTGGAACTAAGGGGCCAAGCCCAACCCCTGAAAAACAACCCAACACCATAATCCCCCATCCACAAAATGATTTGAACCAGTGGCCTGCACAGAGTCCTGACCTCAACCCGATAGAACACCTTTAGGATGAATAAGAGTGGAGACTGCGAGCCAGGCCTTCTCATCCAACATCAGCGCCTGACCTCACAAATGCGCTTCTGGAAGAATGGTCAAACATCCCCATAGACACACTCCTAAACCTTGTGGACAGCCTTCCCAGGCTGCAGTTATGTGTTTTAAAGATGAACTCCAGCCTTCCCTTCAGTCTTGTACAATTGTGCAGACTAAGGAAATGCTTCCTCCTGCCTGCAGCAGACCGATGGCATCATATCAGCCTGGGCAGAGTCACTGGACTGGAACTCAGGGATGGCTTTTAAAGGCTTGTTCTATTCTGAAAAGCATTCTGATCTGTTGCCTCTTCAGCGCCTGATTTAACCCTATAATTGATGTACTACCACACCCCCATAGAACTACATTAGTAGCATTCAGTGGCAACCCTGCCTGTGAAAGCGTCATGATATTAAAGTTGTTTTAAGCACAGCATCACACCCACAGCATGTGTACAGCTCTGAGTGGCTGCATGTTAGTGTTCAGGCAAGCGATCGAAGGGCGGTAAAACCGCAGCTCAACCACCTGGTTTTACACACTGCCTATGTCAGGAATTTATTCGTTCAAGCTTGTAAAGTTACTTAAAGGTCCATTATAAATTACAAAATGACTTTTCTAGCAATCATATATGTTGATTTGTTTTGCTGAGAGTAAAGTTTTTCCTTTAAACCTATTTTATGTGTTTTTCCATCCACTGCGCTGTGATTTAGGCTCGTTGGGGTGCATTTATTTGTAAGCGTTTCCTGGAGGGCAAAGTGCTTCCTACTTTTTGCATGCAGCTGTGTGCTATAAAATTCTCATAAAACACGTACACAGTATCTTTCATTCCTATGGTGGATGCGATTAAAGGAAACTGTGACTGAACTGCAGCAAGCAGGCTCTTTAAAGCTAACGTTTAAACGGCCTATACTTTTCCTTCCCTGGTTCCTCTCCTCCTTTATCAACATGCTTATGAAAATATGACATAGGACCTTTCAGTTTCCATTACATACCTAATGTTAGTCCAGGTGACGTCCTCATTGGGCCTCTATGCTTCTCTATGCAATGCATGCAGGTATTGTTGGTGGGAGGGGGTGGCAGGGTGGTGTACAAAGCTTTCTAAAAACAGGGAGCTGTGGTAACGTTCACATGATAACACTGAGCATTTAAGAGAGAAAGAACTAAGGTAAGTCTTCAAAACTGGAAGCTGGCCACCCCCCCCCCCCCTTACAGTCGCCCAATGGCACCTGCTATTTGACTCGGTATTACCCCTGTACAAGTTAATTTATATGAGTCGCAATTGTCCCCAGAAGTTTGGGAGTTTGGGAAGGTCTGGGATGCTTGGGTCAAGGCAAAATCACTTAAGTTATGAGTCCCAGACAGTAGACCTACATTTCTTCCCCGACCAGGGGAATATTCCTTAGGGAACTAGGACTGGATACATTCGGAACCAAACCCTTAGAGATAACAGACCCAGCAGCTTTGACTATTTGGTCATTGATGGGCTTCTTATGCCGCGTACACACGAGCGGACTTTACGGCAGACTTTGTCTGGCGTACTTTTCGACGGACTTTCCGACGGACTTGCCTACACACAATCAACCAAAGTCCGACGGATTCGTACGTGATGACGTACGACCGGACTAAAACAAGGAAGTTCATAGCCAGTAGCCAATAGCTGCCCTAGCGTCGGTTTTTGTCCGTCGGACTAGCATACAGACGAGCGGACTTTTCGACCGGACTCGAGTCCGTCAGACAGATTTGAAACATGTTTCAAATCTAAGTCCGTCAAACTTTGGAGAAAAAAAAAGTCCGCTGGAGCCCACACACGATTGTCCGTCGAAATCCGGTACGCCGGACCAAGTATGCCGTAAAGTCCGATCGTGTGTACGCGGCATTAGGAGACTAGGCTCCCTCTAACTCCCCTTCTCCCCAATTAGCCACTAACATATGCCCCCCTTCTCTCTGCTTAGTTTCTGCCCCCCCTTATTTTCTTTTATTTCTCTTACCATCCGCCAGTGAACTCTTACCCCTAGGTGTAGGTGACCAATCTGCTCAATAATTGCAGAGGTTGCGATATCTCCAGACTCTTATTGTAACTTAAGAACTAAATATATGTACCCTTACATTTGCCTACTATAGTAAATCTTGATGTTTGCCCTTATTGATCTTGCTTACCTTGCCCATTTTGACTGTTTTGTTCAGTATCCCATGTTTAATAATTTGTTGGTAGCTCACGTTGCTGTACTATGTGTATGTACCTCACTGTTCTGTAATTGTATTCTGAATTTTATTACATTTATTAATAAAACTTTTTTGTTAATAAAAAAAAGTGAAAGAACTGAAGTCCAGTAAATCAGCGGTTCCCAACCTTTTTGGCACGAGGGACTGGTTCAGCGGAAGAAAATTTTGGTGGATTGATGGCTGGATGCAGGGGTTTGGTGCAAGGTTAGGGGGTTTGGCGATGGAGGTGGTCTCTACGTCCAATTTTGTCAGGGCAATGGCTGGTGTCGGTGCTTCAATGATCACAGCACCATGGTTGATATAGTGTGAGGATTATTGAAGTGTATTATTTTTATTATAACATTGTAAAATATAATGCAGAATCAGTGGGAGCCCTGAGCATGTCACTTGCCATGTTGCCTGCCACCAGCTGCAGCTTGTCACTTGCCACTGTTGCCTGCCACCAGATGCAGCATGTCACTTGCCACCATCGCCTGCCACCAGTTGCAGTGTGTCACTTGCCACCATTGCCTGCCACCAGATGCAGCATGTCACTTGCCACCATCGCCTGCCACCAGATGCAGCGTATCACTTGCCACTGTCGCCTGCCACCAGATGCAGCATGTCACTTGCCACCATTGCCTGCCACCAGATGCAACGTGTCACTTGCCACCATTGCCTGCCACCAGATGCAGCTTGTCACTTGCCACTGTCGCCTGCCACCAGATGCAACATGTCACTTGCCACCATTGTCTGCCACCAGATGCAGCATGTCACTTGCCAACATTGCCTGCAACCAGATGCAGCATGTCACTTGCCACCATCACCTGCCACCAGATGCAGTGTATCACTTGCCACTGTCGCCTGCCACCAGATGCAGCTTGTCACTTGCCACCATCGCCTGCCACCAGATGCGGCATGTCACTTGCCACCATTGCCTGCCACCAGATGCAACGTGTCACTTGCCACCATTGCCTGCCACCAGATGCAACGTGTCACTTGCCACCATTGCCTGCCACCAGATGCAGCTTGTCACTTGCCACCATTGCCTGCCACCAGATGCAGCTTGTCACTTGCCACCATCGCCTGCCACCAGATGCAGCGTATCACTTGCCATGTCGCCTGCCACCAGATTCAGATTGCCATGTCACCCGCCCGCCAGATGCAGCGTGTCACTTTCATAATTTAAAGCAGTTTGTAAGTTTTTTTTTTCTGCTGTGTCACCTGCCACCAGATGCAGCTTGTCACTTACCACTGTTGCCTGCCACCAGATGCAGCATGTCACTTGCCACCATTGCCTGCCACCAGATGCAACGTGTCACTTGCCACCATTGCCTGCCACCAGATGCAGCTTGTCACTTGCCACCATCGCCTGCCACCAGATGCAGCGTATCACTTGCTATGTCGCCTGCCACCAGATGCAGCTTGCCACATCAGCCGCCCGCCAGATGCAGCGTGTCACTTTCATAATTTAAAGCAGTTTGTAAGTTTTTTTTTCTGCTGTGAAAGACTCCCCCATTGCTACAACATCCATGCAAGGAAACTGGCACATGCGCAGTTGCTGGGTTCCTTCCTAATCTAGAGTGAAAGCCGAGCAGCGGTGATGCGGGGGGGGGGGGGGGCAGTGAGTGATGATGTAATCTGTCTGCTCGCCCTCCTCACTTCTCACAGTGCAGCCTTCATGGCCTGGCTGCAGATAGGCCACGGACCGGCACCGGTCTGCGCCCCGGGGGTTGGGGACCCCCGCAGTAAATGAAAGGGGTGAAGTCATAAGGCTGGGGAGGAGAAGGGCTAGATGATGCCAGGAAATGAGTCAGGCATCATCTGATTTGCTACAGCTTCTAATGCACAATGTGCAGTGAAATCAGAGTACGCAGTATCAGTAACAAATGTGCAAGACTGAAGGGAAGACTGGGGTTCAGATTTACTGGTGTATGGATATTGGATTATATTAACATTTGATGTTAAAAATAAGAAAGAGCTGTAGCTACCATTTCTACAAACTCTGACTGTCACTTGTACCACGAAAAGGGATTTGCATGTCTGCCTCCATGAATGTATAAAATTATCAATACATTAAAATGTATTTTTTTTTTATGTTTTACATCCTGTATATTGTACATTCACATCAGTCCCTGCCCTCAAGGAGCTTACACTCTAAGGTCCCTAACTCACATTCATGCATACACATACTGGGGGCAATTCAGACTGGGGCCAATTAACCTACCAACAAGTATAGAGTCTTTGATTTCCTCTTGGTATTATTAATAATCATACAAATTAATAGAGAATAAAAAAAGGCAATGTCTTTTAAGACGATGAAAGAACAAAACTCAATACAGAGGGAATAAAAGAACTCAAACTGACACAATGTTTTTCCATATCTTCCCAGAAAAGGAAATGGATTCGGACTAGATTAAAAGAACATTCCGTAATGCAAGGATCGGACTGTAAATGATTTACCAGTTTCATAAGGACGCACGGCAGGATGCAGCCGGCAGCATCTGGGCAGCGATTATCGTAAACTATTCTTCAATGACATTAGAGACATAAGGAACCCTCGTGACAGGTCTGTAGAAGAAAAAAACCTAATAAAATGTCTTGTCTTTACACTAAAATATATAAACCTTTAACTGGGTTTCAGTGTATGACGTTACCTAATTCCATATACTGTATAATTCCATTTCTAGATATTCTACACCCAACCTTTTAATTAGTAGTAATATAATATTTAGCAGTAGTAGTAGTACCATAATACACTGAGCAAAATTATAAATGCAACACTTTTGTGTTTGTCCCTATTTATCAGCTGAACGCAAAGATCTACGACTTTTTTTATATACACAAAAGGCCTATTTCTCTCAAATATTGTTCACAAATCTAAATCTGTGTTAGTGAGCACTTCTTCTTTGCCGAGATAGTCCATCCACTTCACAGGTGTGGCATATCCAGATGCTGATTAGACAGCATGATTATTGCACAGGTGTGCCTTAGGCTGGCCACAATAAAAGGCCACTCTAAAATGTACAGTTTTATCACACAGCACAATGCCACAGATGTCGCAAGTTTTGAGGGAGTGTGCAATTGGCATGCTGACTGCAGGAATGTCCACCAGAGGTGTTGCCTTTCTCAACCATAAGCCGTCTCCAAAGGCGTTTCAGAGAATTTGGCAGTACATCCAACTGGCATCACAACCGCAGATCACGTGTAACCACACCAGCCCAGGACCTCCACATCCAGCATCTTCACCTCCAAGATCGTCTGAGACCAGCCACCCGGACAGCTGCTGCAACAATCGGTCTGCATAACCAAAGAATTTCTACACAAACTGTCAGAAACCGTCTCAGGGAAGCTCATCTGCTCGTCGTCCTCATCGGGGTCTCAACCTGACTGCAGTTCGTCATTGTAACTGACTTGAGTGGGCAAATGCTCACATTCGATGGCATCTGGCACTTTGGAGAGGTGTTCTCTTCACGGATGAATCCCGTTTTTCACTGTACAGGGCAGATGGCAGACAGAGTGTATGGCGTTGTGTGGTGAGCGGTTTGCTGATGTCAACGTTGTGAATCAAGTGGCCCATGGTGGTGGTGGGGTTTTAGTATGGGCAGGCATATGCTATGGACAATGAGCACAGGTGCATTTTATTGATGGCATTTTGAATGCACAGAGATACTGTGACAAGATCCTGAGGCCCATTGTTGTACCATTCATCCACAACCATCACCTCATGTTGCAGCATGATAATGCACGGCCCCATGTTGCAAAGATCTGTACACAATTCCTGCAAGCTGAAAACATTCCAGTTCTTGCATGGCCAGCATACTCACCGGACATGTCACCCATTGAGCATATTTGGATCGGCGTATACAACAGCGTGTTCCAGTTCCTGCCAATATCCAGCAACTTTCTCACAGCCATTGAAGAGGAATGGACCAACATTCAACAGGCCACAGTCAACAACCTGATCAATACTATACGAAGGAGATGTGCTGCACTCTGTGAGGCAACTGGTTTTCGGACCTGCCCGTCCCCCCTAATACAGTAAAACTGCACATTTTAGAGTGGCTTTTTATTGTGGCCTCACTTATTGCGACTTTGTGGGAACAGTTTGGGGGTGGTCCTTTCCTGTTCCAACATAAAGACATGGATAAAATCATGGATGAGCGAGTTTGGGGTGAAGGAACTTGACTGGCCTTCACAGAGTCCTGACCTCAACCCGATAGAACACCTTTGAGATGAATTAGAGCGGAGACTGCGAGCCAGGTCTTCTCGTCTAACATCAGTGCCTGACCTCACAAATGCGCTTCTGGAAGAATGGTCAAACATTTCCATAGGCACACTCCTAAACCTTGTGGACAGCCTTCCCAGAAGAGTTGAAACTTTAATAGCGGCAAAGGGTGGTCCAACTCAATATTGAACCCTACAGACTAATGCTCCGTACACACGGTCAGATTTTCCGACGGAAAATGTGCAATAGGACCTTGTTGTCGGAAATTCCGACCGACCGTGTGTGGGCTCCATCACACATTTTCCATCGGATTTTCCGACACACAAAGTTTGAGAGCTTGCTATAAAATTTTCCGACAACAAAATCCGTTGTCGGAATTTCCGATCGTGTGTACACAAATCCGACGCACAAAGTGCCACGCATGCTCAAAATAAATAAAGAGATGAAAGCTATTGGCTACTGCCCCGTTTATAGTCCCGACGTACGTGTTTTACGTCACCGCGTTCAGAATGATCGGATTTTCCGACAACTTTGTGTGACCTTGTGTATGCAAGACAAGTTTGAGCCAACATCCGTCGGAAAAAATCCTAGGATTTTGTTGTCGGAATGTCTGATCAATGTCCGACCGTGTGTACGGGGCATAAGACGGGAATGCCATTAAATACATAGGTTGGACTTGATGGACTTGTGTCTTTTTTCGACCTCACCTACTATGTAACTATGTGCGTGTAAAGGCAGGCGTCCCAATACTGTTGATAATATAGTGTTAATGAACAGTTAACTCATCCAGTGTAGGTGTAGCCCCACTGCAGTAGAGGACATTTAGCTTTCCTGGAGTCCAGCTCTAAGGTTATAGAGAGGACTGTGTAGAAATCTAACACCACGCATCTCCCAGTGAAAGCACCAATGAACTTCTTTCAAGATATATAACCAATGAATTGCGCTGAACATGGGGTGTTACACATGTTTCAACAGTAAAAGGTCCACCTTCAGTACTTATGTCACTTACAGCTGGTCATCATCAGAATTTTTTGCCACTTTTCGCACTATAGCATGTTTAGCTGTGCTGTGATCAAGGCTAGAGTTGCCGAAACATGTTTGCTTTTACTGAACCATATTTCAATAAACTTCAGAAGGTATTACAGAGTGGCCGGCTCTCCATTTGTTTGTTTGCCTGAGCTATGTTTAGCCATAGATAAAGCCAGTGGAGTTACTCGTTAAACCCAAACTCCATCTCTTGCCATCACTCGTGGTCGGTCGGCTGCTCCTTCGGAACGCTCTTTTTACAAACGCCTCATACATCCCGAGATCGAGATCAGACCTTTTTTTTTTTTTGCAGACATATAACCAGGCCTAAATATTTCAGCATGTCACCCGCAATACTCAGAATTGCTTAATGTCTATCAGCATCGTTCCATATACTAATCCCCGTTTTATGGATGCTGCAACCTGCTACAAATTATTTCTTCACCAACGCCGAAGTAACAATTTATTGAATTAGGAAGAAGTATGTGAGTGGATAAATAGCAGCCCTGGATCTGTTCAATATTTGATGTTCTAAGCCCCGTAGAGGAGGAATGACATGTTCTCCACTTAGAGCTTTATAGTGGTAACATGTCACACAGCATTACAGAGCCGATCCTTTCTACAAAGGCGTCTTCCCGTCGTGCCCTGCGCTGTAATGCAGAGCAGGCTATCCATGTGTGCTATCCTCTATTAGAGAAATGTAGGGGTTCTTTAGTCTTAGCTGGAAGTTTTTGGATTAGTTTAGGAAGCAAAATAACTCACAAACACATCAAAAACACTTAAACCGCATTATTGTCATGAGTTTAAGGCATGAAAGCAAACATCTGTCCCCGGACCGTCCTCAAAAATTCAAAATTAAACGGCCTTCCTGCTGGGCATTAGCAAGGATAAAATGTCAAACAACATGATTGAAGAGTCATATAATCTAATACTTACATCTGAAGGGGATTAAATGTACTATCTGTTTCAGACCTGGAATGCAATAAATACCGCAAAAGATGATTTCACCTAAAAATGGTCAAGGAACTTGCTGGCTTGCAAGCATCCCTTTCATGTACCTGCAGCCAGTGGCGTAACTAGAAGCTTCAGGGCCCCCGATGTAAGAAACCAGGAAGGGTGACCTCCGGACAGGGCCCTTTCCTCCGAGCCTGGTCGCAAGTGGGTGTCTGCATATAAAGGAACCGACTTCTCCATTTCCCACCCCCTGCTTCTCCTCCTCTCCCTCCCGCAGGCATTTAGCGGCTGCAGGAGGAAAATGGAGAGATCGGTTTCTCAATGCCGGTGTTTCTCAATCTTTTTGCAGTCAGGGCACCCTTGAAGTAGGGCGGCACAGTGGTGTAGTGGGTAGCACTCTCGCCTAGCAGTAAAAAGCGTTAAGCTGGTTTGAATCCCAACCCCAACACTACCTGCCTGGAGTTTGCCTGTGCCTGTGTGGGTTTCCTCCGGGTACTCCGGTTTCTTCCAACATTTCAAAGACACGCTGGTAGGTTAATTGGCTTCTGTCTAAATTGGCCCTAGTATAGGAATGTGAGTTAGGGACCTTAGATTGTAATCTCCTTGAGGGCATGGACCAATGTGAATGTACAATGTATATGTAAAGCGCTGTGTAAATTGACAGTGCTATATAAGTACCTTAAATAACAATAATAATAAAGTATACCCATAGGTGAATGGGGCTGCACTGCAACCACCCTGAAACTGTGTGGATTGCATGCAGTTGCAGCATAGTGATGATGCATTTAAGGGGTTAAAACAGGTGGTCAGGAGGCAACATATTGCCTCTTTACCGGCTGTCAAATACCTCTGAAAAGCGATCTGAGCACGGATCACTTTTCAGAGGAACCACATTTTTTTTGCTGGTACTATGAACAAGCAAGAAAAAGAAAATCAGTTCTGATTGTACATATATAGGGGGTCAGGAATAAATGTGCATACATAAAATGTGCATACATACATGTAAACACACACACATATATAAACATGCACATATGCACACACATATAAACACATGCACACACACATACATACATACAGTCACACATACATACATACATACATGCACATACACATACATACACACCTACATACATGCACGCACATGCACATAGATACATACACATACATGCACACACACACATACATAAACACACACATATAAAATACACATACATACAAATAGCTTTTTAAAGATCGGCAGTGCTTTACACGGGCACGGGCAACAGCTCTCCAAGCTCCTCCCATCCCACCTTCGGCCGTAAGTAATGTCACGCCGCTGGGTAAGGAATTCTAAGCGCCTTAGGGGGAATGAAGTGGCAACGCTGACAGGGATGGTTGGTGCTTGTGCCGGGTGCAGGAGCGCACTGGGCACATTGTTACAGTAAGGTAGAGGGACTCAGACCACTACAATACAGCTAGCGGCGGCTAGTGTGTACTGTGTCTGTGTCAAGCACTGCCGGCACTTCACCTGTGCCCCCCTACCTCCAGCAAATTGTACCGCCCAGCCCAAGGTATCCGCCCCTTCCTTGTACCAGCCCGGCCCTGCTTATAGACGGTACAGCAGTGCGGTGCTCAAAGTAATGGCTGTGCGGCTTGCGCAGCCATTACTTTGACACAAAAGATCCATAGAAAGTACAGGCCAACAGCTTCTCCATAGAAAATATTTATTTGAGCAATACAGCAATAACATCATCCAAAAATGTTGACGCGTTTCGGCCTTAGGCCTTCATCAAAAGCATAAAAATATGCCATTTAAAAAAGTATATATAAGGCAAACAGCCCTTGTGAGGTATGAAGGGCATAAATCACTTAATTAAAAAAATCAACCCATTAATTGGTTACAGGTGGAGATGGCCAGACCTGGGCCAAACAAACACATACAAAAACAGGGGATTTCAACAAAGAGCACGAAATGTTAACCATTGTAGTCCCACTGATACAACAGTGGAAGATTTTCAATAAAAAATCATTAAATGCTATACTTCAGAGCATTATTTCAAAAACAGGCTAACATCCATCCTATTGTCCATACCCAGCGGCATTCTGGTATTTAACGTGTGTATTCACCACACCTCCGGTTGGAGCAGGGTGCGATGGGTTTCCCCCCCTCTTGTAGACCGCTTAACATGTTCTAAACCAAAGAAAGAAAAAAGGCTGCTTCCCTTATATATACTTGTTTTTAATGTCATATTTGTATGCTTTTGATGATGGCCTATGGCCGAAACGCGTCAGTATTTTTAAATGATGTTATTGCTGTAATGCTTAAATAAATATTTTCTATGGAGAAGCTGTTGAGTTGCCGGCCTGTACTTTCTATGGATCTTTTGTGAGCTTAATTAGCCAGAGCACCGACTACTCTACACACCAACTATACTATATAGCGGTAGAGCTTGGGTGAGTTTTTCTCTTATTACTTTGACACAGGCTGGCTGTCTGATACAGAAACCGGCCCACTGAGCCATCGGCCCACCGGGAACCCCCTGGTGGTCCCAATGACCATTTGGTCAGTACATTCCTGCTGCCCAGCCACTCACAAGCGCCCCCTTCATATTGCGCCCATGGCACTTTTCCATATGTGCCATGCCTTTGATAAGCCACTGATTGCAGAGTGTATGATGGCAGGATGTGCAGCAGAGAATTGCAGAGGGTATGATGGTGGTCAGTGTGTAAGGGAAAGGAGTGCTGGAGGAAGGATATGAATTAAAAATGAATGTGTTGGGCGTGGGGAGATTCCCCCATATGAAAGTTAAAGAGATACTTAACTTTGAAGCAAAACTCCAGGCTCCTGGACACCCGCCTCCCCTGAAGGTACCCCAGTGTTTTTTTTCTGCTATTGCTACTTTCATACTTACCTTTTCTGAAATTTGGTTGGTAATGTGACTTCTCAGAGTCTTCTTCTTCATCATCACCTCTTCTCCAAGCTCGTCGCTACTTACCGAGGCAGAAAGATGTGATGACACCAATGTTGCTCTCTGCACCAATACATTGTGAATGAAGGATGTCGTGATGATGCTCTCGTGAGGTCATGACACCCTGCCATCCCAATAGAGTCACCAGTCCTCAAAGTTAAGTGACACTGGGTGTCAGTCAAGAAGTCTGAGGACATTGCGTGGCCAAAGCAGGGGGAAAACTTACTGGTGAGTAATGCAGCCCAATCTGCTTTTTTTTAAATTCCTTATTACACTTATTTAAAAAAATTGTAATATCACATACTGTAGGAATCAGAAAGAAAAGAATAGCATTGGGTGCCTGGGCTACAAAATAAAATTAGGAAATATTTTTAAATGTTTTTGTTCGTGATTACTAGACAGCAAGTTGAGCATTGGCTCACTTGTACTGCTGTACTGTTATTGAAAAATACCCTGTTGTTTATAAAGCTCTATAGCTGAGCTCTGATTACAGTCACAGCTTAATGAGTTATCACCTTCCCCGAACCCTCTGTGACTGTTCTTTACCCCTCCCTAGAGACTATCAATTAGAGAGCGATAGCCTGAAAGGAAACAGCTACTATAGTGCTTGAAGTCATTTCATTGTGCTCCGCCTTTAGTAAACCCAGCATGTTCTGCTAAACTAGGGTCTTTGATCTACCCTGGATTAGATGTTTATTAGTAAAATTTAGATGTGTATATATTTATATTTTTTTGTTTGCTGTTTTATGTATTTGTTGCTATTGTTGATCAGTTGCTTTGTATGGGACTTTGGAAGATATTAGTGATTTATACTTCAGTTCTAGTATTGATAGCATAATTTCCCCATAGATAAAAATGTAGGTGGTTTAAAGAAAACAGAGTAGAACATACAGTGCCTTGAAAAAGTATTCAAACCCCTTGAAATTTTCCACATTTTGTCATGTTACAACCAAAAACGTAAATTTATTTTATTGGGATTTTATGTGATAGACCAACACAAAGCGACACATAATTGTGAAGTGGAAGGAAAAAGGGTAAATGGTTTTCAAATTTGCACTAGAGAGTGACATTTTTGCCCATTCTTCTTTGCAAAATAGCTCAAGCTCTGTCAGATTGGATGGAGAGTGTCTGTGAACAACAATTTTCAAGTTTAGCCACAGATTCTCAATTGGATTTAGGTCTGGACTTTGACTAGGCCAAAGCATAACACATGAATATGCTTTGGTCTAAACCATTCCATTGTAGCTCTGCCTGTATGTTTAGGGTAATTGTCCTGCTGGAAGGTGAACCTCTGCTCCGTCTCAAGTCTACTGCAGACTCCAACACATTTTCTTCTAGGATTGCCCTGTATTTGCTCCATCCAGCTTCCCATTAACTCTGATGAGCTTCCCTGTCCCTGCTGAAGAAAAGCATGGCACGACAGGGGTGGTGTGTTCAGAGTTATGTGCAGTGTTATGCCGTGTACACACAATCTGACTTTCCGCCAACAAAACCGTGTTTTTTTTGTTCGAAGGTTGTGGGCTCAAACTTGTCTTGCATACACACGGTCACACAAATGTTGGGCAACAATTATGCATGTGGGAACGCGGTGACGTACAAGACGTACGATGAGCCGAGAAAAAGGAAGTTCCATAGCCAGTGCGGCTCCTTCTGCTCGATTCCGAGCATGCGTGAACTTTTGTGCGACGGACTTGTGTACACGCGATCTGACGTTCCGACAAATAAGTTTTGTTGGCGGAAAATTTGAGAACCTGCTATCAAACATTTGTTGGTGGAAAGTCCGACAGCAAATGTTCGATGAAGTATACACATGGTCGGACTTTCCGACAACAAGCTCACATCCAACATTTCCCTTTGGAAAGTCTGTACGCGGCATTCGTTTTCCGTTGCACATAACGTTTTGCTTTTAGGCCAAAAAAGTTCAATTTTTGTCTCATCTGACCAGAGCACCTTCTTCCACATGTTTGCTTTGTCCCCCACATGGCTTCTCACAAACTGCAAACAGGACTTCTTATGGCTTTCTTTCAGCAATGTCTTTCTTCTTGCCACTCTTCCATAAAGGCCAGATTTGTGGAGAGCACGACTAATAGTTGTCCTGTGGACAGATTCTCCCACCTGAGCTGTGGATCTCTGCAGCTCCTCCAGAGTTACCATGGGCCTCTTGGCTGCTTCTCTGATTAATGCTCTCCTTGCCCGGCCTGTCAGTTTAGATGGACGGCCATGTCTTGGTAGGTTTTCAGTGTTTTTCATTTTTGGATGATGGATTGAACAGTGCTCCATGAGACGTTCAAAGATTGGGATTTTTTTTATAACCTAACCCTGCTTTAAACTCCACAACTTTATCCCTGACCTGTCTGATGTGTTCCTTGGCCTTCATGATGCTGTTTGTTCACTAAGGTTCTCTAACAAACCACTGAGGGCTATACAGAACAGACGTATCTATACTGAGATTAAATTACACACAGGTGGACTCTATTTACTAATTAGGTGACTTCTGAAGGCAATTGGTTCCACTAGATTTTAGTTAGGGGTATTAGAGTAAAGGGGGGCTGAATACAAATGCAACCCACACTTTTCACATATTTATTTGTAAAAAATTCTGAAAAACATTTATCGTTTTCCTTCCACGTCACATTTACGTGCCACTTTGTGTTGGTCTATCACATAAAATCCCAATAAAATACATTTACGTTTTTGGTTGTAACATGACAAAATGTGGAAAACTTCAAGGGGTATAAATAATTTTTCAAGGCACTGTATATGCTAAATATTGGTTAATAAATACGTTCATGTTAAAAGTTAAGTAGCATTATCAGTTTAGTCTCCAGAAGATGGAGACCTATGGGTTAGTCAGTCTAGTGCAGAGGGTTAATAATCTCTCTCTTCTGTATAAAGTGATTTCTTAGCACAAGTTCACACTTTTGTATTTACTTATTTAAGCTGTGACCTGTAGCCCATACTACACAAGGAGCCAATCAGTGAACATCACCCATGGGCAATATGCGGGAGCTTCTCTCTGATTGGTCCCTGCTGAGAGCCAGTGCACAGGTCGAGGTTCGTCAGCTGGGTCGGGTCTTAATTATTTCAATAAGAGTTTTAACAAACACAATAACATATCAAAGCCAGAATGAGCAAAGACACATGTCCACCTCACTCAGACCTGGTAGGAATGTATCCTGGAGCAATCAGCGGTATTTATGTATATCCTAGCCCAGATCGAGAACCTGACTTCTGAGCCAACGTAAGGTCAAGGAAAATGTTTTTGTTTTATCGGCCCGCAATCTTAGCTGATCCTTCTACATTACATCCAGATAAAAGCGGATTAGTGGAGGGGTGCAGCTGAGATTATGTGCCCTTGGTTTGTGATATGAACAACTTAGAAAGAACCCATTTAAAATGAGTCATAAATTACCCTAAATATGAGCTACAAAAATTTCTAGTAGCAATTAAATCAAACTGCTGGTTCTTAGAGAACCAACAACCATGTGAGTTACCAAAGTCATCAATCTATCTGTTCTTATTTAAAGGTAATGTGTGATTGGTGATTTATTTTATTATGGTTAGGACTAAAAATACTAAAAGGGAAAAACATATATATATATATATATATATATATATATATATATATATATATATATATATATGAAACAAAGTAGCTTCAGCACCCTTCCTTATTGATCCACAAAAATTAAAGTTGTTCTAAAGGCAGAAAGTTTTTAACCTTTATGCATTCATAGCATTAGGGTTAAAAAACCTCTTGGGTGCAGCTATCCCCAGAGCCCCTCCCCTATACTTACCCGAGCCCCATCTTGATTCAGCGATGTGTATGAGAGCAGTGGCTCTCCCGACTCTCTCTCTCTCTCTCCTCATTGGCTCACACAGCACATTGCTGCTGTCAATCACAGCCAGGGGGTGGCCAAGCCACGCTCTGTGTGTGAATCACAGTGTTCATTCACAGGAGCGTGCCTGCTTGAGTGCCCCCATAGCAAGAGGTTTGTTATTGGGGCACTTGGCGGGGGGGGGGGGGGGGCAGGGCTGCTGGCGGAGGACCCAAAAAGAAGAGAATTGGAACTGCTCTGTGCAAAAGCATTGCACAGAGCAGGTATGTATAACATGTTTTTTTGTTTTTTTGTTTTTTTAAGTGACAACCTTTAGAATGACTTTAACAATGCTTCAAAAATGACAAGCAGGTGTCGCGTACCTTGGTTGGAGGCCAAGCTGGTGAGAGAGCTTCCTTTGGGGCTGTGGTACAAGCACCCCTGAATGTGGTGACGGAGGTACAAGGCTCAAGGAAACACTGGTGCTGTTAGCTTTGTAGAAGGTGACTGCCAGGGTCAGAGACATAGTCAAGGTGAGCCGGGGTCATACCCAGTAAGGCAGAAGAAAGCGTAGTCAGGTAGCAGGCCCAGGTCAGTTCCAGGAAAGGTGGCAGAACGAGGTCCAGTAGCAAGCTGAGATAAGTACCAGGGAAGCAGGCGGAGCATAGTCAGAGGGGAGCCAAGGTCAGTATACAGAATCCACAGAACAAGTGCAGGAGAAAGCCGGGTCAGCAACGGAAGGTAAGCCAACAAGAGCACAGGAACACAGATCACAGGGAAGATGAAGAACATCCAGCGATTATCACACATCAAGGCCTCCTTTGATCAAGCAGTTCAGAGCCATTCTTGGGATTCGACATGCATGAGTGTGCACAGGTGTGTGTCAACGCACGCTGGTGCACGCAGATGTCAGTGCATGTTGGTTACTGGCCCAAGCTCGTCTGTATGCTGGCACATGTGCACAAGCATTAACTGCACGAGAACGAGCATCAGCTGTATTAGTTTCTTGACAGTAGGCCTGCTTGCTATAATTTTTTAAAATATTGCTATCTTTTGTGGATCAATAAAGAAGAAGAGTGCTGCAGTTACTTTGTTTCATTTGTATGTTGGAACTGGTTCCTGCTGATGGCACCAGTGTGGGAGCTACAGGTGTGGGGTAGGTCCAGGGGCGTAATTACAGGGGTCGCAATTGCGATCTGGTCCCATGTTCCAGAGGGCCTGCGCAGCTCCCCTGTACACCTGGATAGGAGGGGCAGCGGGGGGAGGCACATAGAGGCAATAATCCCCCCCACTTTACTCCTGCAGCTGCTGAAAGCCTGCTTCTCCTTCTCTCCCTCCCACAGGCATTTACTGCAGGAGGTAAATGGAGGGGATTGGTTCTTCTATATGCCGCCCCACCACCCCTCCTATCCAGCTTCCTCTTCTTTCTGCTGCCCCGGGGCCCTTCTGTGTGCTCCCCTGACCCTCCCTCGTCCCCCCCCGCAGGGCTGCTGGCTTCCCCCCTCCCCTCTCCCTCTGACTGCTGCATAGGATGTATCAGGATGGACAGCAGGGAAGGGGAAGTAAATATGTAATTTACTGGCCTTTCTTTTTCTGGATGGACAGAGTCAGTGATCGGTATCGATCACTGACTCTGTCCATTCATAACTGAAGCATAGTAAACTGTGGTTACTGTGCTTCAGTTTGTGAAAGAACAGGAAGCTCTGTACAGAGCCATTCCTGTCAATTCATTCTATGTGGATGAGGCTGTAAAGATAGAGATCAAGGGCTGTGTCCTCAATCTCCTTTCTCTGTCTCAAAAGTGAAACATCAGAGATCTGTTAAAACCCCTGATATTTCACAAAAGCCCCCCAAATGGGTATTCTAAAAAAAAAAAAAAAACATTTTTTAAAATAAAATTGTAAAAAAAAATATTAAAAAAATAATAATAAAATGATAAAAAATATAAAAAAAATTGAATAACAAAAATTAAAAAAAAACTACTGACACCAGTAGTGGAGCTATGAAGGTCGCAGGCCTTGGTGTTCCACAGGAGGGAAGGGCCCCATCTGGGGGTTAAGGGGGCCCTTCATGGTTTATGTAAATATATATAGCCTAGTGGGCCTTTTATTCACAGAATTCAACAGCTCAAGCAGAAGTTTACACAAATACACAATACACAAATAAATCATTCTTCCCTTATGCATCCTCTCTTATGCTCACCATGCATGTTAAAATCTGAAACAAAGTAATGTAAGGACCCACCCTATCCAATTAATCTGTATGCAATCGAGTAGGCCCTTAGACTACATGGTTGTTGGTAAATCTAAGGACTCATTCAGATGGGTGATTAAGACTATCCTCCGTGCAGAGCCACAGGCAGATGCGTGTGCATCCATCTGGGATCAGCGTACAGGCAGCCAATGCAAGCAAATGCACACACAGAGCAGGCACAGAAATGATTGCATTTCAATGTTTGACATGCAGGGAGTGGTATATATTATATTTTTGGTGGGATACTCCCTGAGGGTTATTTACTTCTAAAAGGATGCAGACACTGCAACTTTCCTTATTGGAACACTGCAAGTGATTATATTGAACACAGACACCCCCATTCAGGAATCAATGTTCCAAGGACATACAGTAGTTGAACATACTGTTTTTAAAGAACAGAAACAGATAGGACTCTGCTACAAAGTTTGTTTAAAAATCCCTGTAATGTACATTGATCACCAAGTGGGAATGGTTTTTATCCCTCAACAAAACTGGAGTTACTCTTTAAGCCTAAAGTTTTGATCTGACAAAGCGAGACAGAGGGCAGGGAAGTTACTGCTGTGTGGTTTTCTAGGCTAACCTGTTAGTGCTCCTGGAAGATTTTGCAATGAATTAAATGTTAAATAGTGAAACAAAAACGAAATATAAAATTGTAATACAGATATATAAAAAAATAAAATAAATAAATATGAAGCACCCTGGTGTTTAGGCATGGTTGCTCCTAAATTTACCTGCCAGGTATAGCTACCTTGGTCTATTGTTAGGGATCAATTGATTTCATGCTAAGTCTGTACTTGCTGCACTTTTCTCTTCTGCCGCTAGGTGGCCGGGTACCTGGTGGCATTAGATATGAGAAGGGCAATGCAAGGTCAGATTATGGGTATATGGGGTATCTCAGCCAATGGGCAGGGGTTTTCTTGGATCCCTTGGCCTGCTGGGAGAGCCTATATATTCAGGTGTAGTCAGGTGATCGGTGTTCTGTGCCACCTGGACAGCTGTCTGGGTGGATGTGTGTTGTATTGCCCGGGCCGCTAGGGCAGAGATTGGGCCTATCCCGGGCACACCTGGCTGCTAGGCTGTCTGAGGGCCTATCCAGAAGCAAGAGAGCAGCACAGGGTTGGGATTACGGCTTGCAGTCCAACCAGAATTGACGGTTCTGCCTGCCGGAGAACCTGTCGTGGTCAGAGGAGGAGGGGAGGCTGTCGCCACTAAGGGACCAACCACCTTATTACCAGGAAACACAGTGAGTAACTGAAGCAAGTACCAGAGCAGTATGTTCACCAACCGGGGACAGTGAAGAATCTGGAAACTTCAGTGGGTATCAAGCCAGGGACCCAGGCAGCGGAGGTGATGCTTGCAGATCAGCCTTGTGTCTCAAGCTAGGGACTGAGCAGGCCAGTGGGGGTAAAGCTTGAGAGGTATCTAGAGTGCCAAGCTAGGGACCCAACAGAGAAGCGGGGGTGATGCTTGAGGGAGATACCACCGTGAAGATTGGAGGAGCTCAAGGGATTCAGTGGCAGTGAATCAGCGGGTCTAGTGAGAGACCGGGAGCTCAGTGTACTGAAGAACTACAAGGAGAGATTGTAGTGAAAGAGAAGGAACTGTTACGTTTGTGTTAGGAACTGTTAAAGACTGTTGCCATTGGAGACAGCATTCCTACACATGCAGATGTGGCGTCTTGCTGGATGCCTTTCCCTGCATGGCTGTCCTAATGTTGAAGTCTCGGAGTCTGACAATCAATCTTGCAACTACCTAAGGGTGTCCTGGCCCTAACCCTCTCTTCCTCAAAAAAGTTTGTTAGGAGAAATAAACTTTTTTTTTGCATTCAAGAAGTGTCTGGCACCCAATAACTTTAACTACTTTGAAACCACCATGCCTTACAACCCACTACATACAGAAGGATGTCAGCTATCCCTGGCCCTGGAGGTTCTTGTTAGATCAAAGGAGGCCTGGGACCTTGCTACAAATAAATAAATAAATAATTTGTTATAGATTGTAGCCAAACTACAGTTTCTCTTAAATTTGTAACTGCGATCAGGTGACTATAGACTTGAACTGGCTTTAAAGTGGACGTTGCTGATACCCTGCAGGCCTAAATTAATAAATTCCTAATACCGGTATATCACTGTATACAGTTTAAAAAAGCTCCACTTTTTCTCAATAAAAAGCTGTTATTGAGTTAAAGTGGAATTCCAGCATAAACCTAACTAGCCTTACAAAAAAGCTTCCTCCTTCTCCTAGCACCTATTCCAGTGATGGCGAACCTCGGCACCCCAGATGTTTTGGAACTACATTTACCATGATGCCCATGTACTCTGCGGTGTAGTTGAGCATCATGGGATATGTAGTTCGAAAACATCTGGGGTGCCAAGGTTCGCCATCACTGGCCTATTCTATCTATTAGACATGTGCGATCGTTTCGCTCCAAATTAAAATATGGACAAATTTTCGTTATTCAGAAAATTGGATGTGTCCGAACTTCCGAATTACAATAGTTACGTATTTAAACAAATCCGAAATAACCAAAGTTTCGTAAGAAATTAGAATAGTTTTCAAATGGAATTTGAATAGTTTTCTAATCGAATTTGAATTTCCGAAGAGAATAAAATAGAAAATAAAGGAATAGAATAGAATAAAGTAGAAAGAATAAAAACCATCTTCTGAAATTCGAATTTCAAATAGAATACATTTAAATTTGAATAGAATAGAAAAGAATAGAATAGAAAAAAATAGAAAAGAATAGAATAAAATATAAAGAATATAACCAGCTTCTACAATTTGAATTTCAAACAGAATAAATTTGAATTTGAATACAATAGAAAAGAATAGAATAGAAAAAAATATATAAAATAATTTTAAAAAATAGAATAGAATAGAAAGAATATGACCATTTCCCAAAATTCTAATTTAAATAAATTAAAATTTGAACAGAATAGAAAATAATAGATTAGAATAGAATAGAAAATAAAAGATTATAATTGACTAGAATAGAAAAGAAAATAATAGAATAGAATAGAAAAAAATAGAATAGAATAGAACCATCTTCCAAAATTTGAATTTCAAATAGAATAAATTTGAATACAATAGAATAGAAAAAAAAAGATTAGAATAGAATAAACAGTAGAAAAGAATAGAATAGGGTAAAAAGAATATAACAATATAACCATTTTATGAAATTCTAATTTTGAATAGAATAAATTAGATCTAGAACAGAATAGAAAAGAATAGAATAGAAAATAAAAGAATAGAATAGAAAAAAACAATAGAATATAATGGAATAGAAAGAACATAACCATATTCCAAAATTTGAATTTCAAATAGAATAAATAAGTTTTGAAATGGAATTCTATTTGAATGCAATTTGAATGGAATTCAAATGGAATTCGATTCGAATTTGAAAACAATCCGAATGTAACTTGAATTTTGAGTTCAGAATATTCAAATTGATTCAAATTCAAATAAACAAAACGACTTGATCGACTTGTGTCTTTTTTCAACCTCGCCTACTATGTAACTATGAATTCCGAAAACTAAATTTAACAAATTAAACAAATTTATGTAAATAACGAATCAAAACAAAACTTAACAAATGTTTTCTTTCTGCACATGTCTACTACCTATCCTGTGTAAAAAAAAAAGATGTATATACTTACCTATTTCCAGACAGCTCAAGTCCAGTTCAGTCATATGCTCTTCCATGTGTCAGCCAGCACTGGCTGCAGGGGAAAGGAGGGAGCACTGAGAACAGATGGAACATAGGAGCCTGTGGGTGACATCACCACTTCAGGCTTTACCAGCTGTTGTTGGAACGCTCTCTCCTCTTACCTGCTGCTACTGTCTGCTGGCATAGTGGAGATCTTTCCCATAGGCATAGGCGTGCACACAGGGTGTGCCAGGTGTGCCTGGGCACACCCTAATCACCACATGTGCTGCAGATTCCCCCTGTTTAGACCGTTGATATTTCACCAAACCCCCCTAAAGAAATTATGAAAAAAAAAAATTGTAAAAAATAATAAAAAATAAAATAATGAAAACTACTGACACCAAACTCTGCCCTACTGACACCATCCACTGCTCTACTGACACTGGCAGTGTATATATATATATATATATATATATATATATATATATATATATACACACGCTAATGTGTTTGAGCTTTGTGGTGCACACCCTAAAGCAATAGGCTGTGCACACCTATGCCCATAGGGCAAGTAGGCCTACCGGTACTTGGTTGCCCCCAGGTCTTATACACAGTGCTATAGTGCCTGGCTAACACGCCAGAGCATGCGTGAACTGAGCAAAGCAAACAGGTACTTGCGGTTGGCAGACAAGTAGAGTGGTTCAATGACAGTGCAGGTACAAGGCAGGCAAGGGTCAGAATAGTCGGGGTCAATCCATAGTCAAAAGGCAGGCAGAGTTCAGAGAATAGTCAATATCTGATCCAAGGTCATAAACAGGGAAATCCAAACAGCAGAGCAGGACAGACAGACAGGGAGCTTGCTATCACAAGCATGAGACTGCAGGCTTGGTCAGCTTAAATCAGGTTTGGTCTCCACCCAGAGACTTGCTACATTAATCACCTTGCAGGTGGACAGACAGACAAGAAGAATGCCACAGCCAAAACTAGAATGCTGGAATGAGGAGCAGGAGCGCTAGACACTCCTTAACAATAGGTGTTAGGAGGGGGCAGGGAGCATTTTTCAGGCTAGTTAGGTTTAAGCTGGAATTCCACTTTAAATTCAGATCCGTGACTTTGCCTAGGGTGAGAAATGCCATCGGTCTGCTGCAGACAGGAAGAAGCATTTCTCCTCTCCTCCAGTCATCAGATTGCAACATTGTTATGCCCTGTACACATGATAGGACCTTGTTGTCGGAAATTCCGACCGTGTGTAGGCTCCATCACACATTTTCCATAGGAATTTCCGACACACAAAGTTTGAGAGCAGGCTATAAAATTTTCCGACAACAAAATCTGATCGGTTAAATTCCTATCGTGTTTACACAAATCCGACACACAAAGTGCCACGCATGCTAAGAGACGAAAGCTTTTGGCTACTGACCCGCTTATAGTCCTGACATACGTGTTTTACGTCACCGCGTTCAGAACGATCGGGTTTTCCGACAACTTTGTGTGACCGTGTGTATGCAAAACAAGTTTGAGCCAACATCTGTCGGAAAAAATCCATGGATTTTGTTGTCGGAATGTCCGATCAATGTCCGACCGTGTGTACGGGGCATTACTCTGTAGTAATTCAAATGGTGCGAGACTGCAGCAGAAACAGATCAAGCCAAGAACTAAACAGACACCAGGATTTACATGATTATGTCATCTGTGAACCAGTCATCATGGCCCAGGAAGTAGATGGTGGCCCTGGATGAGGTTTGAAGAAAGATGGCTCTGTCCTTCGGGAGAAAAATAAAAGCAGATGAAGACATTGTCAAGGGGAATTATGTAATCTTTGTAAGAGGTAATAAATACCTGGAGCTGACACATAAAATACCTGGAACTGACACAGTAGTTCTTAGATGTGTATGGAGGGGCACCTACTAAAAAGGATTGTATCCCTCAAAAAGGAAACAATTATACCTTCTTCGGGGCTTGAGCAATGTATGTTGGTAGAATCACCATGAAATGCACCAGAGGACCTTAAATAAGGCTTGATAAAGACTAGCATCTGCTAACGACACTAAAAACGGCCAGCTGATCCAAAAAATATATCTGATGCTAGGTCTGCTTTGAGGCCCTTCACAAATATCTCTTAGGAATCAAATACCCTGAATAACCTTACTGAGTGTTTTAGTCAATCCATATGTTCTGTATGTCTGTCTTGTTACAAAAAAGGTGTTCGTGGCACTATTGACCTTTCCATCCCGAGATCTTTCTATCACAGTGCAATCTGCGCAGTTCTCAAACTTGTATTTTACCGTCTGGAATGTCTCCCCAAAGCTATAGTGGGATTTAGCCCACCTCTCCTTCAAAACGTCAGTTTCCATCAAACCTTCGAGTCTGTTTCTGTTTACCTCCATCTCCTCTGACCCCCATATCTATGAAATATAATGTTTCTGGGCTATCGAATGATGAGAAATATGTTCCATTTAGAAAGGACATGGCAAAAGTGTAATATACCCGCGGACGTTGAGAGGGAATGCGCCACAGATGTCTCGCTCGGAGAGTGTGTCTGCGTACCTCCGCAAGGTACCATAACCTCCAGTAATAATTTGACATCACGTTTCCTCTTCAAAAGAATAAATTAAAAGGCTTCATTGGAGATCTGGAAACCATTACGGAGTCTCCTGAGATTGTAGAAACTCAAAACGAGGCCTAAGACAAAAGGGGACTGTAGATCAGACCGGAATGTGGAGGGTTTAGAGCATAATATGCTGGATCGTATGATATGGAGTTGTTAAAGGGAACATGTGGCCGAGTTTATCGCAAAAAAGCACATGTTTGTTTATAGGTATTTGCAGCGCTGCGTGTTTTATATTTAGCTGATATTGTGCACCTTAGAATTCAGGCCTTGTGGGGAATTTTATATTCTGTTAAAAGAAAATAGTCTTTAAATGGGTTTTGAATTACTTTTACAAGTAAATGCTGCTTTGATTGCAGTAAAAATGGATCAATAAAAATAGACAAATAATTCATAAATAGACATATTGGTAGATAGATAGATAGATAGATAGATAGATAGATAGATAGATAGATAGATAGATAGATAGATAGATAGATAGATAGATAGATAGGTAGATAGATAGATAGATAGATAGATAGATAGATAGATAGATAGATAGATAGATAGATAGATAGATAGATAGATAGATAGATAGATAGATAGATAGATAGATAGATAGATAGATAGATAGATAGATAGATTGATTTGCACCCAGGAGGATGAATGGATGTGTAGCTGTTCTGACCTCCCAGGCTTACTACGTGGGGAGGACACATGCTTGAAGAAGGAAGGTCCCGAAGTTGGTGTCTGTAAGCTTGGGCTGCCTTGCTGGAGGGAACACCCAGGAGCAGCCTTTCTCAACCTTTTCAAAACAGAGGAACCCTTGATATAACTTGCTGGTCTTGGGGAACCCCTGCTAAAAATGACTATATCTACAGTGGGGACGGAAAGTATTCAGACCCCCTCAAATTTTTCAATCTTTGTTATATTACAGCCATTTGCTAAAATCATTTAAGTTCATTTTTTTTCCTCATTAATGTACACACAGCACCCCATATTGACAGAAAAACACAGAATTGTTGACATTTTTGCAGATTTATTAAAGCGGGGGTCCACCTAAACCGCCAAAAAAAAAAAATTAAAAGCCAGCAGCTACAAATACTGCAGCTGCTGACTTTTAATAAATGGCCACTTACCTGTCCCAGGGTCCAGCGATGTCGGCAGGCGACGCCGAGAACCCGCTCAGTTCTCGGCAGCTGCCGCCGCCATCCTAGGTGAGGGAATCAGGAAGTGAAGCATTGCGGCTTCACTTCCCGTTTCAGTACTGCGCATGCGCGAGTCGCACTGCGCATCGTAACTGGTCCCCGCTATCTCCTGGGAGCTGTGTGTTTCCCAGGAGACAGCGCAGAGAGACAGGAAGAGGCATAGACTCCCATGGGAGTCTATGCCGGAAGTGGGTGCAAATACCTGTCTTAGACAGGTATCTGCACCCCCCTGAAAGGTGCCAAATGTGACACCGGAGGGGGGGAGGGTTCCGAAAAGCGGAAGTTCCATTTTTGTGTGGAACTCCGCTTTAAAAAAGAAAAACTGAAATATCACATGGTCCTAAGTATTAAGACCCTTTGCTGTGACACTCATATATTTAACTCAGGTGCTGTCCATTTCTTCCGATCATCTTTAAGATGGTTCTACACCTTCATTTCCAGCTGTTTTTGATTATACTTAATTAGGAAAGCCACACACCTGTCTATATATGACCTTACAGCTCACAGTGCATGTCAGAGCAAATGAGGATCATGAGGTCAAAGGAACTGCCTGAAGAGCTCAGAGACAGAATTGTGGCAAGGCACAGATCTGGCCAAGGTTACAAAAAAATTTCTGCTGCACTTAAGGTTTCTAAGAGCACAGTGGCCTCCATAATCCTTAAATGGAAGATGTTTGGGACGACCAGAACCCTTCCTAGAGCTGGCCGCCCGGCCAAACGGAGCTATCGGGGGAGAAAAGCCTTGGTGAGAGAGGTAAAGAAGAACCCAAAGATCACTGTGGCTGAGCTCCAGAGATGCAGTCGGGAGATTGGAGAAAGTTGTAGAGTAGTGTAACTGTTCTGACCTCCCAGGCTTACTGCCTGGGGAGGACACGTGCTTGAAGAAGGAAGGTCCCGAGTTTGGTGTCTGTAAGCTTGGGCTGCCTTGCTGGAGGGAACATGCAGGAGCAGCCTTTCTCAACCTTTTCAAAACAGAGGAACCCTTGATATAACTTTCGGGTCTTGGGGAACCCCTGCTAAAAATTACTATATCTACAGTACAACTCATGATACATTAGTGTGATGGTCAGTGGGAAGAATTCTCCTTACACTTGTGGACACTGGGAAGAATTACCCCCTTACAAATAGCTAAAAAGGTCAATGATGGCAGTGGGAACTTATCTGAGAGACAGAAATTGCTCATTACTGAAGGAACCCCTAGCGACCACTGGAGGAACCCTAGGGTTCCGTGAAACCCTGGTTGAGAAACCCTGCCCAGGAGGAATGAAGCTGGAAATTGGATAGAAGCACCAGGGAGGAACTTCATCCACCCTGAAGGGTGTCTGGAGGAGCTGGGTTCAAGCTTGGGCCTCACAGGAATTCTGGTGACCCATCCAAGGAGTTTGTGCTGTAACTGCTTTACAGTCAAAAGAATACAATGCGCCAATCTGGTTTAAAAGTCTTTTTATATGCATACCTCCCAACTTTTTGAGATGGGAACGAGGGACACCAATTAGGAAAAGTATGTAGGCATAGGACACACCCCCTGTCACGCCCCCCTTAAAGGGGAGAATTATACAAAAAACAAAGATTGGTTAAACCCACAAGGGCTTTTTTTACCACTAATATTCCTTTATATTGGCTTTTGAAATTTACAAATGCAGCAATTTAGAAATTGGATGAAAGGTTTAGCACTGGGAAACACTTTTTGAAAGGTAAAAAGTACATTTTATATACAGCTTTAGAGATCAGACCAAAATGAGGGACAAATGAGGAGGAATGAGGGACAGAGGAACTTTGTTCCAAATCAGGGACAGTCCCTCAAAATCAGGGACAGTTGGGAGCTATGTATAGGTGTTGGCTGTAAGTAGAATTCAGATCCTGCTTCTGGTTCTTTTAGGTATCCTGTGCCCTAATCCCTCTCTCTCAATGTTTTTATGCCCAATTTGCGTGTTTTTATACAGTGTTTTTGAGCTTTGGCAATTTTTTTTATTAACCAGCTATCATCTGTTGTATCATTTGTTGCTACTTTTTTCAGCTTTTTTATCTTTTCCATCAGCTTTTATTTATTTTTTGGTTAGGGTGTTAATTATACTGATAATAATAATAATAATAATAATAATAAATTAATAAATACATGTAAAATAAATAAATAAAAAATAATCATAAATACATACAATAAATTAATACTTTGTAATAATAAATACATAATTAAACCCTAACCTTCAAGTGTTACTGAACCCAGGACCCTGCATTCACTATATCTGGTCTCCTACTGTACACGGAGCATGGAAATGCAATTCTTTTAGTCAGGGCTTTTTTTCAGGGGGAACTTGGTGGAACTCAGTTCCACCACCTCTGGCTCAGACCCTTTGGTGCCTGCTCACCACAATCACTTGTAAACACAGAAGTCTGGTTTCTGTGTTTACAAGTGACAGCTCTGCACTCTGTGTGTAACCCCCGTGAACTCTGCACTCTATATGGAATGCAATCCTGATATTTAATGCCCATTTAAGTCCCTTCTACTGTTTGTGAAATATGACCATACCCACTATTTGATGTGATTTGGAGGGTGTGTGTGGGGGGAGGGGTTTTGGGGGTTGTGGTTGAGTTCCAGCACCTATTGTTTGAGAAAAAAAGCCCTGCTTTTAGTAAATATAAACTGCTAAATACCTTTTCTGATCAGCAGTATATAGCAGTCTGGTGGCCTCTATCAGTGTCCGACCGAGCACTGGTTAAAGCTTGTAGGAGGAGTTTTCATTCTCCTATGACTATCAGTGGCGGCCCATCCATACGGGGTTGCCTGGGCACCGCCCCCCCCCCCCCCCCTCCAGGCAGTCTAAAAAAAAAAATGTAAAAAAAATATATATTTTTTTTTAAAGCTGGCCCTTTAAAAAAAAAATACACAAAAAGGTCCTTAAGTGCACTGTGTTCGGACGCCAGATACAGTGCGACGCCGGACACAGTGCACTTATGGGAAGCGCCACGTCTATGCAATCACGAGATTGCATACGTGGCGCTTCATTAGCGTTTGTTTAGCCCGCCTTGCGGTGCTTTCTGAAGTGCTGAGTAGCTTCTGCCCGGCCTTAGTATCTATTACTATGGCCAGGCGGTTTGATTGACATCTAAATATGATGTCACTTCCTGTTTCTCTCCAATTGCGCCCAGGAGAGAGAAGCAGGAAGTATGAGAACAATGGAGCTCTCCAGGAGACACCACTGGAGAGGACAACACACAGCAAGGTAAGTAACCGGGGGGAGGGGGGTTTGATGGTGACACATGCTGCAATCTGGTGACACACGCTGCAATCTGGTGACACACGCTGTTGCAATTTGGTGACACACGCTGCTGCAATTTGGTGACACATGCTGCAATTTGGTGACATGCTGCAATTTGGTGACACACGCTGCTGCAATTTGGTGACACATGCTGCTGCAATTTGGTGACACACGCTGCAATTTGGTGACACACGCTGCTGCAATTTGGTGACACACGCTGCAATTTGGTGACACACGCTGCTGCAATTTGGTGACACACGCTGCTGCAATTTGGTGACACACGCTGCAATTTGGTGACACACGCTGCTGGAATTTGGTGACACATGCTGCTGCAATTTGGTGACACATGCTGCAATTTGGTGACACATGTTGCAAGCTGCAATTTGGTGACACATGCTGCTGCAATTTGGTGACACATGCTGCTGCAATTTGCTGACACATGCTGCAATTTGGTGACACACGCTGCTGCAATTTGGTGACACAAGCTGCAATTTGGTGACACATGCTGCTGCAATTTGGTGACACATGCTGCAATTTGGTGACACATGCTGCTGCAATTTGGTGGTGACACACGCTGCTGCAATTTGGTGACACATGCTGCTGCAATTTGGTGACACATGCTGCTGCAATTTGGTGGTGACACATGCTGCTGCAATTTGGTGGTGACACACGCTGCTGTTTTTTGGTGGTGACACATGCTGCTGCAATTGGTGGTGACACATGCTGCTGCAATTTGGTGGTGACACATGCTGCTGCAATTTGGTGGTGACACATGCTGCTGCATTTGGTGGGACACAGGCTGCATTTTATGTGACACAGGCTGCATGTAAGGAGGGACTCCGCTGGGGGCACCTGATGTAAGGAGGGACTCCGCTGGGGACACCTGATGGCATCTGGTGGCAGGCGACGTGGCTAGTGACATGCTCAGGGCTCCCACTGATTCTGAATTATGGTGAGTTGAATGATTTCATTTTATTTTACAATGTAATAATAGATATAATGCGCTTCAATCATCCTGACACCATAACAACCATGGTGCCGGGATGATTGAAGCGCTAACACCAGGTGTTTGGAGTATCTTTATCTGCTGATTGTTAAACTTTCTAGAATACACATATTTCTATTGTTGTGTAGGATCTGAGCCTGTTGTCCCTCCATCCCTCTCTACCTCTCCCTCCAACCCTCGTTCATCTCAGACACTAACCACACCACCTTAGAGCCACGCCCACTATTTTGCTGAAACCACGCCCATTTTCACCAAGTGGGAGGGGTCAAAAAGGAAGGGCGGGGCCTCCTAAAACTTCACCAGCCGCCATTGATGACTATCCTATGAGGCTGCATGATCCCTGACCCTCTGTATGGACAGTGCTGATTGGCCCTGTGCTGATCACATGCACCCTCCCAAAAAAACTCGCTAGCAATACACACCAAACTGAGCATGTGTAGATTGCCTCCTAGGGCTCTGTGCTATCAGCAGATGGATTGGGGACAGTAAACAAAGGGGAGGATCAGAGAAGACAGAATCAAACAGACTTTTTACACAATGTGCAGGATTAACCCCTTATCTTCCACAGTGAGTATAACAAGCATGCTTTTCTATATATACAGGCTGATTTTATTGTTGTGCGTTTAGTAACACTTTAACCCCCAACCCTTAAAAAATAAAATAAAATAATAATAAAAAATAATAATAAATAACTAAACACCCTAACACAAAATAAATAAATACATTATGATTATTATTATTATTATTCTTAATAATACTACTAATAATAATATTTGAATTATAATTTGTTTAATATATTTTTTAAGGTTAGGGGTTAATTATTATTTATTTATGTATTATTACATATTATTATTTTATTGTATTTGTTTATTATTTATTTATGATTGTTTTTAGTTATTTGGTCACTTATTTTACATTTATTTATTCATATATTATTACATTTTTTTTTTTTTTTACATTTTCTTTACTTTAAGCAGAAAATCATGCAAAAAAGCACGACAAATTGTGTGAATGCACACAAAAATGAGCAAATGGCACGTTTCCATGGGGATAAAAACATTCCAAAAACACGCAAATCTGCTCAATTTGAGCTACAAAAAAAAGCTCCAGAACCTTTTTGAGCTTCAGGCGTTTGGCTTCAGATGACTTGGAGTGGAGATGTGAACAAACTCCATAGAGAATAATTTTTTTTTTTTCTCCTCCAGCGTTTTGGAGCTTTGCGCTTCAAGCCAAAAAACGCTGAGGTGTGAATGGGGCCTAAAAATGACTAGTGTGCAATTCTTCACACCACACAAGTCAAGAATACAACCTGAGGTGAAATGTCAGACCACTTGGGGTTCCTAACCACCTTCAGGAGGTAGGTGGATGCTACATACACATACCTTTTTTTTATAGGTCATTGCTCAGTCATATGATGGCACAGATCCTCTTTATCTAGCAGTACATAGGCCTTAAATGCACCAGAAAGAAATGCAAAGTATTAAGGTGGCATTGTTTTCTGCAGCATTTTTCTGTAAGCCAAGGGATGCCTGATGGCATACCCTCAAGGGGCAGGTCCTGGACTCACAGAAAGGCAGAAGAATGGTACAGGGGACTGCTCTGGAGAGAGGGTAAATATTTTTGCAGGGCCAAGTTGCCTTTGTGCGTGATGTATACAGTTAGTATGCAGGCAAGTGGTAGAGCACCTCACCTTTAAGGTGAGCGTCTAGGCAGGAGGGAGGTAGGTCAGACTACAGAAGAAGAGAAAGCAGCAACATACATCTGTTGTACTCCTGCTCTCACCCCTCTTGGGGGATGGCAGGGTGACCTGGGGTTTCCCAACCTAATTCCAGGAGAGAGAGAAGAGAGAGCCATGGAGCTGGTTTTCCCCTCTGTGCCCCCTATCCTGGGTCAGGAAGAACATAGGCCCATCTAACTACAGGGACAAGAGCAGCCACCGGCAGGGAATGAGAACATGAGTCTGTTATATGACTGAACTGTTTAGTTCCACTGGAGACATAATGGATAGAGGCTCTCAGTAAATGAACATTAACCACATCCAGCTTTTGTGGTATCTTTGGTAAGAATGCTGCTCTGAAGAGTGGAAGCGTGAGTTCTACTGTTGTCCTCTGGTTGTTGGGCCTAGAGAAGGTGCCCAGTGTGTGGAACCCCTGGAAGTGAGGGGGTCGAAGCACACAGTAAGGGGGATGGATCGGGGGTCTGTCTCTGCCTGCCACCCACGCATCGGGGAGAGTTGCTGGGCAAAATCCTGTATTGCCCAGAAGGTTAGCTCTACTTTGGGGGTTGGCTCCTTTATGCCATGCCCATTGTGCATAACGACGTGGCCAAACATTCTGTTCACCACCAGGCACTATGGGCTACTTTTCTCTATTTAGTGTGCGCAAAGGTACACCAGGTTTTTTGCAATTTTAGCAATGCCCTCGCCAAGGATGTTTGAATTGATTTCAATACTTGCACTTGAACAAGATAAGAATCTCAAGCCATGGAGTCCCATACAAAACTGCTGACACATCCAGGAGCAACAACTGATCCCCTTGTTATCCGTAGGGGTGATGGCATCTGCCACTGACCCCTTGCTCCTTCCCACGTGCCCTTTTGGCAACAAACATCATCAGACATTGGGCTTATATAAAATAAACAAACACGAGGAACCCGAATCGCTTGTTTTCTCTTTAGCTTGTCCAGAATGTCTGAAGGTCCCAAAATGTGTCTGACATCTAAGCCATTCCTGTACCTCCTCCCCTCACAGTGGCAGCAAGAAGAATTTTGGAGGAGGTCATTAGAAGTTCACTTATCAGCAAGTGGCTCTGATTCCCCAGGAAAAACATGGGTGAAACTTCTGTATTATTGACAAGCGTCATGGAGAGCAGCTCAATTACAGCCAAGCACCGACCCTGAGAGGTTGGGGGTCCATCTGAAATTGGTTTTTGGCGTTAGGAGAAAACCTGAGATGTGTTTGGCTTTTGATCTATGGCCATCCTAAAATGAGAAGGCAGCTTACAAGATCAAATTAGTGAGGGGTGGAAAAGCGAGAAGCTGTCATCTCACACTTCAGATGTGGTGAACTCTGGAACACAATGTTTTAATAACAGGACATAGTTAACACATGTAATGGATTTATGGTCATGGTGTCAAGATTTTGATGAATTGGGGAGGTTTTCACCATCAGATGGGCTGCGGGCGCATTGGCTGTTGGAAAATTGAC